>JBCNJP010000012.1:57428864-57565406 GCA_039602395.1 Deinandra increscens subsp. villosa
TGTCAGCAACAAATGTGTTGGCATTGTTCCAAAATGCATTTATTATTCCCGAGCTGATGACAGGCTCCATAAGGATACTAGTGATCCAACTTGAGTTTTCCAGTATTCTGAAAGCATGTTCATATAGACCGGCATCTGTCCAGCTTCCGTTAATTTCACAGAATTGATTATGAGCCTTAGAGAAATCCAGATGGGCATTGGCTGCTCTTTCCTGTCTGGGAGCCGTCTGCACATAAGAAACAACATGATTACATCAAATTTCACAAGTTAACTGAATGTCATGGCACACTATATTCGTGATAGTGACAGAGCTGTTCAAATTTAACTTTCAAAGATATAAAGGAAATTTTCTTAAGACATAGGTTCAAATTTCTCTAAAACAATCAATTCAGTTTAACAGAGGATGTCAGTAGACATAACCCAAATTCCAGTAATTTCCCTTGAAATTGTAATTTTATTGAAGATGTTGACTTTGGTGAAGAACTAAGTGGATTTTGACACAAGAATGCTGTTTGAGGTTTATTCGAAGAAAAACTTAAGTAATGGCAAATTGTGACGAGGTTTGAGAAATTTGGGTAAGTATCACTCAAATAAGTTGACTTTCACAAAAAGTTGACATTTTGACCCAAATGACTCAATGGGCTCAAGAAGGAATCAAGAAATGATTCCCCCTAAACTTTTGCTTTTCACAATTTGGAATTATTATTTTGGAATCAAACAGGATTTTTGACATAAGTATTCCTAGTCCAGCATGATTTGAGCAATTTGAGACACTTACAGACATATGTATTCTATATAATCACTTGTAAGGGAATAACATGAAAAGGTTTTCACTTAATCACGTACAGGAAATTAAGTGATGAATCAGAAGACATATGTGAGATACTAACATGCTCAAGACCTATAACCGAAGTCAAACATAGTCAAGTAAGGAGCGGGAAGCATACAATATCAGATTTGAGCATTAACATCAAGGTCAGAGACATTTGGGTACAAATAGTCCTAGAAATTGACCTAGCTTCATTAATTATCATATAATTGTGATATAAGCTTAAATAGTCCCAATCCTGATCAAACATGCAGAATAAAAGATAAGAGTTTCATAAACTGATAATAGACATGCCCATCATTTCATCAACGCAAGTAGATATTAATCCTGACTTAGAATTGCAGAAATTAGCATGTTAAGTTATATTTCATGAAACTTATTGTGAATTATTGCAGGAATAGTAAGTAAAACAGTCCACCTGAATGGACAAAAGTCAAACTTCCGATAATTCATTAGAGACCAGAAGACATACCTCGAAGAAGATCTAAAGTTTGCTAATATCTAAATGAGAGATATTTCAAGAAGGCAACAGGTTCAAAGCTTAATCCTGTTTATGATCAATCATAAATTGATTAGAGTTCGACTAATGTGATTCAAACATATTGAATTAGTTCAATGAATAGCCCCCATGTAGCTTAATATTTGCATTTCAACAATTTTCCAAGAAGTTTCAAGAAAACGTACCTCTTCGATGATCTATATTTGAGTTAAGATCAAATAGAAGACAAGTGTGTCTTGAACAAGCTTATGTGGAGAAATCTGTTACTATCAGGCAAATCATGTTAAAATAACAAGTAGAATCCACACACAGCCCAAATGGAGGTAAATTTGTTAAACGGGAGTGAATTTCACAAGGTTTGACCTAAAAAGTCAACTATGCATGTAATTGCCAAAAACCAAGTTAAGAATAGTCAAACATTGCAGATCTAACCTACATTGAATTCAAATCTATGCTAGACAAGTTAAAGTCCAAAACTTGATTTATTTCAACCAATTAAAGCAGCATATCCAGTGAAATTCAATTGAAATAGGGAATCAGTAAAAAATGGTCAAAAGTAGCTTCTTAGTTGTCAATTTGGTCAATCTTATATTTAAAACAACACAAAAGCACCAAACATCACCACTTAATGTCAATGATTCCACTCATCAAGTTATTTGAGTCATTTAACTCTTATTGGATAGAGTTTAGTCCAATTAAAGTCCAGATTGGTCAAACGGACAAATTTTGTCAAAAATTCTACTATTTGAGCCAAATGATAAGATGCAAACCCAATTTTCTCTCATTTAGGACCTAAACCGATCACTAAACTCATTTGTTTTTGTTTCTTTTCAAAATTTGAGAATTTTGACTAAGTTGGCTCCAAAAGTCCAAGTTATTTCCTAATGGGTCAAAGGTTAAAATTGTCTAGTTTAGCTTCAAATTTATAGTCCTTAAGACCCAAATGCATTTAGAATCATTCTAATGTAACACATTGGAGTTTTAGAATCTTATTATCCAAACCATCCCATTCTCATTTCAAGATTCACCAAAACAGAGAGAGGTACAGTGAGTTATTGAAAACAAAAACTAAACCGATCAATTCCAGATAAATATTATAAGTCTAGCGGAATTTTCAATCAATCATCAAGTTTATACCACTGTCAACTCACTCTAATCCTTTAAATCCAAATCAAACTGTATTTTGAACCCTAATTTCACTCTTTTCCAAGAACATCGGCGACACCCTTGAACTTGAACAAACTTGAACACAAGTTGCATAGCAGAGACAAGAAAAACAGTACCTTAGATGTTGTTTGGAGATGATTAGGAATAAAAGGGAAAATCGAATCTGTGTATAAACAAATTTATTAGTTAAAGCCCTAAATTCTGCTACATGAAGCGTCGTCTCCAAGAACTCATAACCGAACCGAAAATCTCTCAATAAACCTCAAAGTATTGTCGAAATTAAACCTGTTGGTGCGAGAAGGGTGTGTGCGCCAACCCTAATTACAAGAGAGACAAATTGAGTGGTCGATTCGTGGAGAGATCAGAGGTCGGAGCGGTGTTTGTGCGTCGCCGGCGGCTCGAAGAGACTAGAGAGGGAGAGGGAGAGTTTTGTGTTTTGTTTTTTGAATAAAAAACGATGTAATAAAAATGACACCCATCCTTTTATACTAGCGAGGTCGAGAGAAAGAAAAAAACAAGGCTTTTCGGGATTTTATCGAAATCGCCAAGACTTATTATAAGCGAGATCGCCAAGAGCTCCTGTATGCGATGTCGCCAAATACAATTTCAGTTGGTGAGATTGCAAGGATGGCAAGATCGCTAAGGCCTAACTGGAATGGCGAAGTCGATCGCTAATGATAGGCTTGGTGAACTTGAGATCGCCAAGGGAAAAACAACAGAAATCGAGATCACTAAGTATTTTCCCCTTAATTCGAAATCGCTAAGTGTTAACTTACTGGACCCGAGATGGCTAAGGGTAAATGTGCAGACGACCAAATCGCTAAGTGTAAATCCCAAATCGCCAACAGTAAAGAAAAAGGTTTAATTTTTTTATTAAAACTGAAAAAATATGATTTTAAGTCAAAAGACAGACCGACCAAGAATCACTAACAACAATTATACTGAAAGCATAAGCATTAGCATAGTGCATTGTTGAGATTTTGATGAAATAACCAAGGTCGGTTTTGGAATTAAGGAAAAATGTCTAAGTGTATGAAATTGTCAATAACAACACATTCACTCAGAAAACTTTAAAAAATTCTTAAAAACTTCAATTTGACTAGGAACTTTAGTTTCAATTGAGTCAGGCCAGCCCAAAACCTGCCAAACGTTTGATTTTGAATTAAAATTTACAAATGGACCTCAAATTTGACTTGTTTTTCCCAAACTTGAAGTTCTCAAGCACAAATCACCCAAATTCACATTTTATCACAAATTTGGTTATGACAAGGCGTAGTGCTTTCATTTGCACAATTAATGCCTTATTTTTTCTGGCAATTTCTAGTTATTTGCATAAATTTGCCTATTTTTACTCGGTAATGGTTGGACTCTGATAGGAATCAAACCGTTCAATTACGTGATCATAGACATTTACAGATCAAATCACCTCACAGATTCAGTAACCTAAGTCAGATTATCGGTATTGTTTATCCACTTAAGCTCAAGCAAGGCAATTTTCAGCAGAATCACCGTGATGTAATTTATCATGTTTTTGTCTGGTGTAATGAAGATTGTGTTGACCTTTTATTCCACTAAGTCAACAATTATCTTAGCTTTGTCTATTTAGCACTTCAAACATGCATAACATGCATATGGAATTTCTTCCCCCTATTTCTTTAGAGGTAAGTATTGATTTCAAAATGGTTTCACACTTTTGATTCATGTGAACACAAGGTCAAAGTTTCCTCAGCAGATGTGTCACGGAATAATTTTATTGATAATAATGGGACGCGTGAACACAAGGTCAGAGTTTCCTCAGCAGATGTGTCATGGTCAATGGATGGATGTGAGATATGCCTCACTTATTGATGGATGTGTGATGATTCACACTTATTTATGGATTAGAAATCAGCACTTTCCGCAAAAGAAATACGCGAGTGTGTTGGTTGACTTACTTAGCTCAGACTTCAGAAAATTTAAATGATTTAGCAACTGTTTTGACTTAAGATCCACAATTTCATGCTTTTAAGTGTGTCATCACAGGATTTTCCTATTTCTTAGTTTGCTGAGCCTACCGACACATCGAATGATAGAGTTACTGATTGATTGGATCATTTCCTATGGTCAGATCACAAGACCAGAATTATTTCATTTTCCACATAGTTTGTGTCAGGACCAATTTTCACATCAAGGATCCCAATCGTGAGCTCGAACTAGGTTCGGATTCGAAAACCCCTAGAGACGATGATCCAAGAAGATGAATCTAGGAAATCAAAACACAAGAAAGTTGATGAACTAGTCGAATGATTTCATTGAACCGAATGATTAGTACAAGATATCATTACAAACACACAATCTCTCTCTAGAAATCCATGACTGACTCTCTCTCTCTAGAATGGAAATCTCACACCACTCTACAAGAAATTATCATCTCCACACTCAGAGACACCTTTACTTGTAATGGGCACCCTCACTGTATATAGTGAGGGTGACTGACTACAGAAAACATAAATAAATGAACTAAATTACAAGTAACTCAAATAACATGAAATATTAATTAAATCAAAATTGATTTAATTAATCCGAAGCTTGACTCACTCAAACCGATCTTCTGTTGACCCGAACGGTTGACTTTTTCAGAAAACGGTCTTCGGTCCAATCTCGCAAGCCTCGAGCATCACAACGTAGTCTCTGAATCAATTTACATAGATCCTTCACTCGAATGCTCCGGTAAATATATTTGATGGCATCAGTCACATAGATTTTTGTTCCAACATATTTCTGTTGGATATTATGTGTCATGACCCGACAAATCTTGAACACGACCCGGTTACGACCCGTAAGAGTTACACCGAGTGCAACGAACTCTAAACCCGCTTAAGAGTTAACCGGTAAAAGAAACGGAAACGTTTGATTATATATATTATTTATAATAGTTATAAATAATTAATAATCAATAATATTATTATTAAACGGCTTAATAATAATGGGTGATAGATATTTAAATAAAAGTGGTTTATTTAAATTCACGATCGAGTTATACGTTAGTGAAATGTTTACTAACATTAACTCGTGGGCTCGCTTACGAGATGGGCTTTATATTCGAGAGGGGCCCGTCGCGAATTATTGGTCATCTAATAAATATTAGATGATTAGGGGATTAACCCTAATCACCGAATTAATACTCGACGGCACAAAAAAGGAAAGGAGAAAATTCTCCTTCTCTTCTTCTCTCGTAAAAACGCAAAAGGGAAAAGGAAATCGGCCGCCGCCGATTTTCGTTTCCGCGTCGATCGCCGCCACCGCTCCTCCGGTGGCCATCTTCGCACCACCATAACTTGGTGGTGGATGCTAGTTCGGCTGCTCCGTCAGTTAATGCCCGTAGACCGCCTTACGGTCTACAGATCGCCGCCTCGTACGCCCAGATCCGCTGCTCGGTTCGCCGCCAATCGCCGCCGCAAAACCCGCCGATCACCACCGTGATACTCGACGCCGCCGCCGCCGCCATTCGCCGTCGTCACCGTCGTCACCCGCCGCCACCACCGCGGATTGCACGCCGTCGCGTCACCGTCGCCCATCGACGTGAGTCCGACGCTTTTCGTCGTGCGCCGTCTCCGGTTGCAATCAGATCTAAATCTGATTGATCTCGTAGTCTCGCGAGACGGGACGTCTGTCAAGACGTACTCCCGCGATGCGTAATGACCACGTGTCATAAACGCCGTCCCGTAGCGGTACGCGAAACCGGACCACGAGAATCATCGCGATACGCGACGACCGTTTGAGACCGAAAGTGGTTCGTTTCGTTTCAACCTAGCGCTTCGTTCGTTGAAACTCGGTGTCTCGAACGTTTGTTCAACACCGCCAAGGTATATCTAAACTCACTATTAGTTTAGATTAATTATTTAGTTTTTTATTTCTGTGTTTGCGTGTTCGGTAATCGGATCCTGTTGCGTACTGGTATTTGTGTTGATTGATTAAATAGTTTTTTAATATATATATATAATTTGTTATGTATGTATATATATATATATATATAATATTTATTCCGCTGCATTATAGAATTAATTACATATTAATTCGGTAAACTCTTTTATAAACTATTAATCTATCGGTCACGTAATTTTTAAAATATGTCACCGGGCGACCCGAATACCACTGCCAAATCCCAACAATTCCCCCTTGACTGATGCTTTCAAATCTGTTTAACTGCTGAAGAACCGCTCTGTCATACATCTTCAATGAGAAACTGATACACTCGAGACAATCTGTCGTAGAGATTCCCCATCTGAATAAGCTTCTTCTGTTCTCGTTTCTCCAGTTGAGAGCCAAGTGCTACAGCTCACTCGGTTCACACGGTCGGGTACAATACTGAGAAAATGCTACATCTTGGAGTCCAAACCGCTACAAACTGAATCAGATAAACCAATCAAACACTAAAAATGCTCCAACTTCAAATGATCGACCCGATAATCCAATTCCATAATAATTTCCCTTTTCTCTAGATCCCTCTGAAAAACAACTGATACGGAAGCGAAAAATCAGATGCAGAGAGTCGAACCGTAGCGATCGGTTGCCTAGAGAAACCGGTGCAAAAATCCTAAAATCGAACAATCTCGTGAAAAACCGTAAGCCAGATGCTGACAGTTGTGAATGATTCGCGTGACTGAGGTTGGATGTGAAAATAAAGATAAGTGTCAAATCTGTGAAAAATTGAGATCCCGAGCGAAAATAATCGTAGTCGGAGTCTTCGTTATTTTGGGCGAAGAATAACGAGCCCGGAATAATATTCCGTGAAGATTTCTTAGTTAACCGGTGCAATTTGGAATAAATCTGAGCAAAACCGTCAAATTTCATCAAGTTACGGCTTCATGAGAGATTTAACGGATAAATTCCGTAATTAACTGAGATTCCAGTTAATCCGGTTAGTTGACATCCGCGCTGCATCAGCTAAAAATAACAACCGTGAGACATAACGAGAAAGCTGCATAATTAACCGACTAAAGAAGCTAACCCTTCAGTGGTCGATAGCTAAAGTGCGCGTGACGTCAATAAACGTGAACCCCAATAAATAATTAGAATAATTCCTTGACCAATAAAAAAATTCGCAATTCCGTCGAGACATAATCTCCATTAATCTTGTAAAAGACTGATTAAATAATACCCCGCATTTAACGAAAATGCTCAAAAATTAATTTGTCAATTAAATCTCTCAAGAAAAATCCATAATGCTTGAATTAAGCCCTCCACCAATCAAAAAATAGCCTTGAGAAAGCACAATCCGCGTCATTTAAAATCCACCAATGAGATTTAAGCATTAGTGTAGAAACAGAAAAATCGATGGTCCAAATGGTGATCCAAGGGAGATGGTGGCTGGCCAATCATAATTGAGTAAGAAAGCACAAAAGTGATCCAATGGTTGAGATACATGGAGATCCAACGGTCCCTAGCTGTGATCTGCGTGAGAGGTCCAGCAGCCAATCATAGGCTGACAAAGAACCCCATTCCCAACGGTTCTTTCAAGCATCCTGGGGCCCACGAGCTCTCTCACAACTAATCAAATGGAGACAACACAAAAGAGTTGCCGACATGGGAGGAGAGAGAAAATTCCGATTGGACAAATAATCTCTCGCTACGTCATCATCTCTCCCATCTATCTCCTTTCAACCTACGAAACCCTAATTCTCTGTCGGAATCCCACCGAAAAATCGTAACCCTCATCGGAAAACCATGAAATGCACATATCCCCATGAATACTGATCCGTTTTCGTTGATTTTTGTACCACTGAACTTGTAGCGTCGTGCTCTACAACCCTGGACGAACAAAAACCTCTGAAACGATCTCGAATGAAAACCCAGATTCAAGTTCTATAACCCCAGAAGTTCGCTAAAGCCACCAGAAGTTCGCTGGGACGAACGTGAAGTCCACTAAGGACTTAAGTTCGCTAAGAATTTAACCAAGTCCGCTAAGGCAAGCTTCAAGTCCGCTAAAAACTGATGAAGTTCGCTAAGGAGATAACAAGTTCGCTAAGAACTGAAACAAGTTCGCTAGGGCAATCTTCAAATCTTGAAAAACTGATGAACAAATCTGGAAAACTGATGAACTTAAGAAACTTACTTGGTGAACTTAGAATCTGCCCAGAACGATCGAAAATCTCGATATGATGCACGAGATGTCATAATAAACCATTCATGACATTTTTATGGCCACCCAAAACACATAAACAGCAACAACCCGGATTAAATCAGCTCCCAAATCTGGAAATCCTCAAGAACACGAAGAACACTGCGAAACACACACTAGTGTGTGTTTTTCCAGATCTGCCCAAACGGTTGAGATTCAGACAAAACCAATGCTTCCAATGGATCCGGAACGCGTTTTCCACTGAGAATCATACCTTACTTCATCCAAATCCATGAAGAGAAACCCAGAAAACCAAGAATTAAGCTCAAAAATCTTCAAAAACCCCCAAAACGGGAAAACTCTAACAGCTTCAAAAATCTGCTCGGATCTTCAATTTCTCCAACAGATCTGAACATTTGGAGCATGAAATCACTTCCAAATGAATCCAATAACATGAATACATCATCAAATCCATCTAGAACTCATCCAACAGCTCCAAAAATAAAGAAAAAATAGAAAAAGTCTCCAAAAATGGGTTTTCATCATCTTCACCCATTGAAGCTCAAAATCCAGATTCGAGTGACCAGATTCATCGTGAGATGAAATCTGATCGGTTACCTTGCTCTGATACCATTTTTCAGGCCGATTTTCACATCAAGAATCCCGATCGTGAGCTCGAACTAGGTTCGGACTCGAAAACCCCTAGAGACGATGATCGAAGAAGATGAATCTAGGAAATCAAAACACAAGAAAGATTATGAACTAGTCGAATGATTTCATTGAACCGAATGATTAGTATAAGAAATCATGACAAACACACAATCTCTCTCTAGAAATCCATGACTCACTCTCTCTCTCTCTCTCTAGAACGGAAATCTCACACCACTCTACAAGAAATCATCATCTCCACACTCAGCGACTCCTTTTCTTGTAATGGGTACCCTTACTATATATAGTGAGGGTGATTGACTACAGAAAACATAAATAAATGAACGAAATTACAAGTAACTCAAATAACATGAAATATTAATTAAATCAAAATTGATTTAATTAATCCGAAGCTTGACTCGCTCGAACCGATCTTCCGTTGACTTTTACGTTGACCGTTGACCCGAACGGTTGACTTTTCCAGAAAACGGTCTTCGGTCCAATCTCGCAAGCCTCGAGCATCACAACCCAGTCTCTGAATCAATTAACATAGATCCTTCAGTCGAATGCTTCGGTAAATAGATTTGATGGCGTTAGTCACATAGATTTTTGTTCCAACAGTTTGCCCAACCAAAACAAAAAAATTTCAATTTTTCAAAGTTTATTGACACTTTACTATATTTGAAAATTTTGTGCTTATCATCAAGTACCCAACGAGTGCCTTTACAAAAGTTGTTGGGAATTACTTGATTCTATTTTTAATGATTTTAATTTAATTTTACAAATTTTTTGCAATTTTTCACATTTTTTTCAATATTTATTGAAACATTACTAAAAGTTCAAAATTTTGAGTTTTTCATTAGGTATCCAAAAAGTGTCTTCAGAAAAGTTGTTGGAAATCACACGATTCTATTTAGTTTTGCAAATTTTTGCAATTTATTCGATTTTTCAACCGACGGTCGGTTTAGGCATGGCCGACTTACACAAAGACGTAAAATAAAATAAAATATTTTTGATATTTTCTAGAAATTTTGATTAAAACATGATGAAATAATTTATTGATGGTCAAGAAAGGTTAACCAAAATCTCAATAAGACTCAAAGAGACGTAAATTAGAATCTTTTTGTGTTTTCTGGACAAAATTTTAAAGTAAAATCTTTTTGGTTTTTCAAGAGAGGTCAGGGACATTTAAAGGTAAAATCCTTTTGGGTTTTTAGTAAAGAATTATTGCAAATACAGAAAGTGGACAAAGACGATACCTCTAAAACTACACAGCATAAGACTAAGGCATTATCCTAAAAGGAACCTAAAGATAAGCTTAATCAAAGTTGATCATTCCTATTGAATGAACTAGGAAGTTAAACCTAGAAACATCATATCCCTTGGTGAAGAGATCTGCTAGTTGATTCTCAGAGGAAACATGAACTAAAGTGATAAGCTTTTTCTCGTGACAGTCCCTAATGAAGTGATGCTTAATCTCTATGTGTTTGGTCTTAGAGTGCTGAACAAGATTCTTAACAATGAACATGGCAGCAGTATTATCAATGTTAATAGGAGTAGACATGAAATTCAAACCATAATCCAGAAGCTAATTTAGGATCCAAAGGACTTGAGAACAGCAAGAGGCAGCAGCAATGTATTCCGCTTCAGCAGGTGAATTAGACACGGTTGACTATTTCTTGCATTGCCATGAAACCAATCGGTTCCCTAAGAATTGAGCACCTCTGGTGGTTGACTTTCGATCCATGTTGCAACCCCCGTAATCACTATAGAGAAGACTCTCAGATAAAATAGCTCATCCTTGGGATACCAAAGCCCTCTCTTTGGATTAGACTTCAGGTATCTGAAAATTCATTTCACGGCTGTCAAGTGTGACTGTTTCGGTTTAAGTTTGAAATCTTGAGCAGAGACACATGGCAAACATGATGTCGGGACGGCTGGCCGTCAGGTACATGAGTGACCCGATCATTGATCTATACAAGTGTTCATCAACACATTCACCTTCAAGGTCTGGATGGAGTTTGAATCGAGTCTCAACAGGAGTGGAAAAACCCTTAGATTCATGAAATCCAAACTTGTTTAGCATTTCCTTCACATACTTTCCCTGACTGATTAGAATAATTTCAGCGTTCTGTTTCACCTCAATCCCTAGGAAAAATATGAGTTCCCCCAATGAACTTATTTCAAACTGTTTTTTCATCAAATTCTTGAACTCATGACAAAGAGTCTTATTGGTGGATCTGAAGATGATGTCATCCACGTATACTTGAACCAGTAGCATATCATCGCCCACACGCCGTATGAATAGAGTCTGATCAATCACCCCTCGCTTATAGCCATTTTATAACAGATAGGTAGACAGGGTTTCATACCACTTCCTGGATGCCTGATGGAGTCTATAGAGAGCTCTTTTCTGTTTGTACACCTTATTTGGAAAGGAAGGATTAACAAACCCAGGAGGTTAATCAACGTACACCTCTTCGTATAGTTCACTGTATAGGAAGGCAGTCATCACGTCAAGTTGATAAACAATTAGGTTCTTTGACGCGGCATATGCCAAGAAAATCCTGATGGCTTCAAGACGAGCTACAGGGGCATAGAATTCATCATAGTCCAGCCCATCTATCTGCATCTTCCCTTTGACCACAAGTCTTGCCTTATTTCTTATGATTATTCCTCTATCGTCTCTTTTATTCTTGAAGATCCACTTAACAGGAATAGGCTTCACACCAGGAGGAGTGTCTACAAGTTGCTAGACATCCAGGAGTTTGAATTGAAGCAGTTCAGCGTGCATAGCCTCTATCGAGTTGTCGTCTTTCATAGCAGCAGGTACGGAAGCATGTTCTTCTTTAGATATGAAGCAGGAAAATAGGCAAGTGTTTATTGTTCCCGATTGACTTCTGGCGACTCGATTATTGAGTGGACCGATAATGTTAGAGACGGGATGTTTCTTGTGAATTCCAGTCTTTTCTACAGCCGGAACTGGAATAGTTGAGTCTATAGTTCCCATCTCCATGTCATCACTCGAAGTTTCACAGGTTTTAATCACAGATGTCTCATCTGAGTCTGAACCATTATTGATGGGTTCATTCTCAGCTTGATTTTCTGGAATTTATTGATCTTGTTGATTTTCTTGATCTTGATTGGGCAGATTATCTTGAACAACATCTTCTATTATTTGGATTTCAACAGGAGTGACAGCAGGAGTAGTAGCAGATGAGGTGGACTCTCCCGTTGATTTATTTCTCCCTGAAAAGTCGGGAAGCTCATCGGAATATATTGTATCCAATATTGATGATGTAATTGGAGCAGGACCCTCATGTACATTAGCATCCACATTATTAGCATCTTCGCGCATGTTTCCACCATCACCTGAAATTACAGAATCACCATAATTAAAAGAAAAAGAGAAGTTCTCTAAGCCATACATGCCGTCTGAGTCAGGTTCTCTGGCAGTATGGGTATGATCGTTAAAGTTAACGTTGCAAGACTCCATAATCACCTCAGTTCTTCTATTGTACACTCAATAGGCTGCAGAGGTCATCGAGTATCCAACAAAATAGACTTCATTTGCCCGAGGGGCAAAATTAGCTAACTGCTTAGACTAGATCAACACCGTACAAGGACATCCAAATAGTTTTAAGCGTTTTAGCCTAGTTTTTTGTTTAGAAAACAGCTCAAAGGATGTCTTGTTGGCATGTTTGACCAAAAGAGTTCTATTTAAGAAATAGCAAGCAGTATTGACTGCTTCTGTCCAAAAAGATAATTAAAGGTTAGAATCTGCGAGTTTCTTTTGAGCACACACGATTATTGTACGGTTCTTTCTTTCAGCAGTATTGACTGTTGAGGAGTATAGGGAAAGCTTAATTGACGAGTGATGCCCTTCTCGTTGCAGAACGAGTCGAAGACGTGGTTTCTAAACTCAGTCCTGTTGTCAGATCTGATTATTTGAACTTTCTCTCTGCTGGCGTTCTCGTTACAGAACGAGTCGAAGACGTGGTTTCTAAACTCAGTCCTGTTGTCAGATCTGATTATTCGAACTTTCTCTCTGCTGGCGTTCTCGATGCGGGTAACAAAATCCTTTAGTATTACTAGAGTCTTAGATTTTTCTTTTAAGAAGAACACCCAGGAATATTTGAGTAATCGTCAGTGATGACTAGGAAGAAAGATTTCCCCCCTAAACTCTTGATATTAAATGGTCCAAAGAGATCCAGATGCAACTGTTGGAGGATTGTTGTTGTTCTTCCAGATGGCTTTGGCTTATGAGACGTTTTGTGTTGCTTTCCCTTCGAGCACGCAACGCAGTTATCAATTTGCTCGAATTCTTTGTCAGGTAACTCAAAGACATGTTTCCCCCTAACCAGGCGGTTCATGTTGCGGAAATTAACATGTCCCATCCATCGATGCCACAAGGTTGAATCTTCCTCTGAAGCTTTACCCAGGAAGCATGCAACTGAACTAGACGGCTTTGCAGCATTCATGTCTAGTGCATACATCTTCCCCCTACGATAAGCGCGGAATAAAATCTGATCATAAGGTACTTTGAAACCAGGTTTTAGAATGAGGCACTCATGATCGTCGAAGAACATTGGAATCTTATTGTCACATGTCTGCTAGACGCTCAACAGATTGAATTGCAGATTTGACACGAGGTTGACCATTTGTTAGGTGACCAGTTCCAATTATTTGACCACCTTTCTTATTTCCTCCAAAAGCAACAGAACCTCCTTAAGATATTAGTTTAACATCATGCAAAAGATCCTTGCCACCCGTCATCTTCCTAGAACAACCACTATCCATGTACCACAGATTTATTCACTTCTTTCGATGTTCCTGCACAAACAAAGAAATGATTAGTTCATAGATGAACCCAGGTCTTTAGGACCTTGGGTTTTTCTGGCAGTCTGTTTCTTAGGCGGACGAGGAGCAGGAGTGCTGGCCTGAACAAAGGCCTTCTGAGGATCAGCCAATGGAGACCATGGTGCACGAGGTCTCAAGGAAATGGGAGATGGGTTGTTTGCTATTCCAGGGACTACCAGTTGAAAGTACCCAGTACTTGCACCCAAACCTCGTGTAGAGTGAGGTGTCATGCCTCTGAAGAACTGTTGGTTCTGGAAATTAGGCATGAACAGTTGCTGATTATTCATGTATTCATAGTCTTCACTGTAGTTTCCATAAAACCGAGGCCCTGGCTGAGTGAAAGGAGGCATCATCATTCTTGGTCCATAGGGTGCAGCCATAGTTCTTGCTTAGGGATGAGTGACGAGTCACCAAATCCTCTAACTGAGTAAGAAGAGCCACTTCAGCATGTTTCATGACCTCAATATCATCCTGCAAGGACTTTATTTTGGCCAGGAAATCCAGTTCCTTAGCTTGCATAGATTTAACAAGACATTCATTCTCTATTGCCTTTTCAACCAACTCTTGGTTATAAAGGCGATACCGAGCAAATTCCTCTACACAGGAATCTGAGCATAATTTGGATTTTACCGTATCGGGTATGAGTTCCTTCTGAGGCTAATTGATTTTTGTTCATCAGATTAAAAAATGGAAAGGTCATCAGCAGAGTTAGACACAAAAGCAACATCTTCAATGATATCATCCCAGATCCGCCATAAGTGCAAAGTCAGTGGAATAAAGTGAATCAAAGAGAGGATATTCCATAATCTTGGATTCATCAGATGAATTCACCATCAATGCATAGTCAACATCATCCAATGTTTGAATCTGATTATGGAAAAGTGTGAGCAAAAGTGTTGAATCGCAGTTTGAGAGAGTCCAGTCTCCTCTCTTTGCTCTCAATGTTTCCCTCATACTTTTTCTCAAGTGCAACCCAAATCTCATGAGCAGAGGTTGCTTCAGTGAAGTGGAACGCAATGTCATCTGACAGTGCCATTTTGATACACCCAAGAGCACGTTTGTCAACCTTCATCTGATTATGTTCAGTGGGAGTGTAGTCCTCAACTTTCTTATGACACGCCTCTGACCAGCAGGAGGGTCAGCACCAACTACAGGCACCGGATCCACATAGAACACCTTAGGACCATTGTTCATCGAGGTTAACAGGTCATAATCCACATACTCAAGGTGATACTGAAATTTCTTTTTCCAGTCATCATAATTGACAACCCCGAGTAGTCTTGGAGGCCTGTTGTTCCCTTGGAACATTAGATTTCCAGAGTAAAAGTCAGACATGGTGAAACAAGTTGGGTTTCTTCACAAAAGTGCTTAATGGGTCAAACGGGTCGAGAATTCTGAAATTGCTTCAACGGATGCTAAGATTGAGGTTAATAGCACAAAACCTACACAACAAACATCATGAAGCTTATTAGTTTGAACCAATCAAGCAATAATGTTAAATTTGAAATTTTCAAATTTTCAAGACTTAGAAAATTTTCAGCTATGTTCTTGAGCATAATCACTGGGTCAAAATCAAATTTCACAAAATCAAGTTTTTATTACACCAATCGGTTAGGAATTTGCTTAGGAACAAATTTCTTAACTGCAAAAAAACTCCAAAAACCACTTAATCTAGGTGAAATCAGATCAAACAGTGACTTTTATGAAAATCATCCAAGAACACAATTTTTGCTCAAAAATCTTCAATACTTGATGTTATTGAGTGATTCAAGTTTGTAAGTACGTGTAACGATCTTACTACTGCGTGAATCAATCAATCTAGTGAAACCGAAAGTAAATAAGCTTTGTTCTTATTAATCACTTAAAGATTACAAGAAGTAAGCTCTAGCTTCTCTCTATAGAACACACATAGAAAGGTGTAGAAATGACAGAACTTCTAAGCTATCATTCTAACACGACCTATTTATAGTTAGTGACAATCTGGCCTGCGTACCAATTTCAAAAGATATAACAAACTCCCCCTCTCACCATGCTTGAGTTTGTCACACATAACCTACAAATTTCAAAAGACAGAAATGCAGTTTCCTTTTCTTTTGAAAATTAATTTAATATTGGCGCAAAACTTCTCTTCGAGAATCCAAGATATAGATTTGAAATTTGATTTCGTATCACATGTCGATCGGTCGAAAACAAATAAGAAACAAGATCTTTTTTGCTTTTTGAAACTTTTCATCAAAACACACCGAAAATCTTTTTGATTTTTCTAAGTTTATACAAACCTAAAATCTTTTTGGACTTTTCAGATATGAAACATAAATGCAATACAGAATCAGACAGTATTTTTGTCTTTTGTGAGAAAGATCACAACTTGGGATCATATTGAACATAACATGCTGAGCAACACTTCAATTTCAATTACTTAAGCACATAAGTCAAGTCGATTACTGGTATAAATTTGTCCATCTTAAACACAGGCACGATCATACTCATAACATCTGGATATGTTAATGTATTGATTAGATTTACTTTGACCAGTGTACCCCACACTATAAGACATACTCAGATATGCTTTATATATCACACTTTCTGAGTTCACTTGTGATTTTACACATAGTGATGTATTTTCATGATATAGTCAACTGTGTTCCATGCAAAAAGAAAGAAGAACGTTAAATCGTCTACCTTAAGGTCGATCTTTCGATACGCAGATAAGGATCCGGATTTAACAAAATAAGAAAATAAAAACAAGTTGAAATTGTATAACCCAACAACAATCAGGTCGGTACTCACGTACACACAGAGAAAATAAAGCAGAACGTCAAACGAATAGCAATCAGGTTGGTCTTGTGGACACGCATAGAAAGTCCGATCGTTCGACAAAATAAAGAAAATCAAAAAAGTTTAAATCTTTGCAAAATGAACAGATGATCTTATGGCTTTTTCATCACATCTGAATACTTTCTGATTCAATGCCGAGCCTACCAAGCACATCGAACAATGATCTTATGGCTTTTTCATCTAATTTATCCATGAGTCAGACACATAAGCCAATGTACCATCATTTCCCAGTTATGGCGGATCAATTTCTCATTTTTTCAATGTTTTTGTATTTTTCTGTTTTTCAATGTTTTTGTATTTTTCTATCTTCTCCCCCTTAATATGAAAACTCTATTTTTGGATTTTTCATTTTATTAAAAACACAAAGACACTATTTTTTGTATTTTCAATTTTCTCCCCCTAAACTACATACGGAATGTAAAAGAAAGAAAATTGAGCTTCCGACATGGATACTTGCCAGTTTTAGCTTTCAGAAAAATTCTAGTTTTGACATTTGATATGTCTTGTAATTTAAATTAAATCAGCAGAATACTCCTCCATCCGTAACTTTTCAATCACCGATAGGTCATCTAGAAGTACCTACACACTGGTCAAACACGTCAGTTTATAAATGACCCGAAGCGAATCGCTTCTGGTCGACCAGTGTCCTGGTTTCCTTTCGAAACCACCTTAGGTTTCCAGTTTTGTTGTTTTGGTAAATTAGCATTTGATGAATCAGTCACAAAGGATTGTGACGAACAACCTACATATGGGACATTTTGAAAACGAGGAATAAATCTCCCTTGATTTTTGAAAAATGTAGGTTGTGGATATTCATCAAATACTCTGCCATATTCATCAAAGAATCTTGGTTTGGCAGTTTTACCAACATATGGAACCTTTTCTCTTCTTGATGTAGAAGCAGCAGAAACCGGACAATCTTGTGCCATATGTCCTTTTTGTCGGAAATTATAACACAACGATTGTTTACAGTTCGCCTTTTGGGAATTTACAAAGCTACACAAACATTAACATCTCCAAAATGATCATAAAAGGAATCAAATACCTGATATCGATGATCATGAACCCATTTGGATGTCGGGCTCTTTGGAGTATAATTTGAACCTCCAGATGAAAATTTGGCAGTTTGTTTCTTCTTGGTCTTTGAAGCATTATCAGATTTGACAAAAACCTCAGCTATTTTCCGAGAAGCCACACCGTGAAGTGGAAAATCCTTATCAGAAAATATTTGATCTGAAGCTTTGAGTTTATAAAATCTCTCAGGTTGAACTTTGTCAGCTTCAAACACATCTTTCTTCAAATTCTTTAAATTAACCTTTTTTAGCTGCGGTTGTTTTTGAATCTTAGAAGTACCCATATCAGGAATTTTCTTTTTAAAACCCAGAACCAAATGTTTTCCCAAAACCTTCTCTTCTGACCCAGATGATTGATGCCCGTTCTTTGCAAGACGAGAAAACTCAGTTTTCACTGCTTTAACATTCTTTTGTTCATAGAAAATTCTTTCATCAATAGCAGTCTTCTCAGTTGAACATGCTGATTTGTTTTCTTCAGTAGACGTACAATCAGACACAACCTTTTCATCTTTCTGTTCTTTCTGTGACTTCACAACCTTTCCCCCATCAGATGTCTTATCAACAAATTAAGAAAAATCACCAGTTTCTACCTTTTCTTTCAAATCATTAACACATTCTTTGAGACTTCCTGGCGGTGATACTGTTTTGGTGAACATGTTCTCAAAATTCTCATCCGTGGCCAGGAAACTTGTAAAAGATTATGAATTAGTAACATTGTTCAAAAGTCGTTTTGAATCAACAACTTCAATCTTTAAATCAAAAATTGTTTTATGAGCTTCAGCCAACTCTTTTTCTGTTGCAATTAACTTCTTTCCCACTTTATGAGTTTCATACTTTTGCAACCTCAACTCATCCAATCCAACCCACAATTCCTTCTGCAGCTTATCTTCATGTCGTTTCTGAATATCCGAATTTGCATTTTGTAGCTTATTCACTCTCACCAACTCCATCTTCTCATCCAACAACTTTTCCATATCTACCTAGATATGCCTTAATTTTAGCAACTGAATCATCAGAAGCATTAGTATGTAAGTCAAGCTTAGTCTTGGATTTTTCAAAAAAATTATTAAAATCATTAGCAGCATCCTCTGCTTCAACTTAGTTAACTCTTCGTTGACTTCAGATAACTTTGTGTATTTTTGTTCTAGATCCTTTTCAACACTTTGAAACTTTAACTCTTTCTCAATCATGTCTGCTTGAAAAACAGAAAAATGTTCCTTTCGTGATGTGGACTCTTGAATTACATCTGCCAAATTTTTTTGTTCATTTGCCAATTCTTCTATCTTTCTTTTATTTTCATCAACCAACAACCCATTTTCTTTTATCAATTCTTGAATCTTCTTGTCTTTCTTTGAACAAAACTCACAAACCGATTCATAGCCACTATTTCCAGAACCACTTATTTTAGATTCAGAATCAGTTACTTCTACTTCATCATCACTATGAACATTTTGAGCAATCATCGCAGATGGAGCAAAAAGTGCACACTCATCAGGAAAGTCGGCAGCCCAATCATAACCTTCATTCGATATGTGTTTTGGGCTCAGAAGTAATAGCTGTTAAAGCAATTGGATGTGCATCATCATAAGTTCGCCCCCAGTTATATTGTTTATCAGCTTGAGAAACTAAAGCTGTTGGAGACTTTGACAAAGATGCATTTGATTGTGAACATTCACGAGCAAAATGTCCAAAATTAGAACATTTGAAGCATTTTTCCTTTGAATTATCTATGCCAACCTTGCCATCTGGATTTAAACTTTGGAATCCAGTCTTTTTCTTGAATCTTTTGATTCGTTGAGCTAACATAGCAAGTTGCCAGTTAATGTCCATTTGCTTAAGATTATCTGGATCTATCTGATCAAAGTCTTCTTCAATTAGATTAGATGTTGTCAAACCACCATTCAACTATCCATAATATGAAGATAATAGAGCAGAAATTATTGCCAAATGTTCATCAGGTGTTTTTGCAGAAAATGAAGTCTGGCTTGAATGATTTCGAATAGTGAAGTTACACCCTCATGATGAATTTCCAGAATTTCCTGATCCATGACTTGTGGCAACCTGAAAATTTTTCATTCCCTTCTCAGAAAACAAAACAACCTAAGGAATTTTTTGGGACGAAAATTCTTTAACAAGGGGATGCTGTGACAATTGCCAAATTCACAGGTTAACACCATTAACTATTTCGGTTAGTTCCTTTAGCAAACCCGTAGCCCGTTATTTGAACGAATTACATAAATATATATTACTAGTTAAATTAGTGATAAAATCCATGATTCATGTGGTACATGAATATTTGCATTTCGTGAGAAATCGGGTTTCGTACGCGATTTAAGTTTTAAGTGCGTACACGTCAACGAGACTTTTCCCGACGAAACATTTCATGATAAATAAGTTATAAACACTTGGAAACATTTCTAGAACTTAAATTTTCAAGTTTCGGGTTTAAACCCCACTTGTTACTTCTTTTGGAGCATTTACACTAGTTTATGACTTGAGGGACTAAAGGTGTAATTCACCTCAAGTCCAAAAAGTGCAGCCCTAAACTCCTTCCCCCCTCCCCCTTTCACGATCATTTTCTCCATCTCCCTCTCTAGTTACGGTTCCCTCACCCACACACATACAAGCCTTATGTTCAAATTTTGCTATGAACTTGGTATGAACATGTTCAGAACTGAAAAACCATGTTAAGGTACTTATAATTATGTTAGTAGAAGTTGGATGACCAAATTGTCGCTCAAAACTAGCAAATCCAAACTTTTGCAAACTACAAATTTTTAACAAATTCGGCCATATTTTTAGGCCAACTTGCAGAGGTCATAACTTGCTCAATTTTGCTCGAAATCAGTTGATTCTTTTTCGGTAGTAAATTTCCATGTCTTAGCTTTACGTGAATTACTCACACGTCTTCTAAAAGCTCCGTTTGGTCATCCAAAACACTGCTGCAAGTTAGGTGTGCAGAGCTGTATTTTTCTATGAAAAGTATACTTTACATTTTGGTCGGGCATGATAACCTTGTTTTAATGAGGGGTTTGTTAAATTAAAATGAGGTTTATATAATAAAAGTAAGATCTGGAAAGTTTCGTGCTCAAACTCTAAGTTTTGAATGAGTTATGCAAATTTTAAACCTACTTTGACTATTTTGCAAAAAGCTGAAATTGCCAACTTCCAACGCGCGTAACTTTCTCGTTACTTAAATTTTTAAGTTGATTCTTTTTGCAGCATTATCTAAATATTGAGTAGCTCATGCCTGCAAAATTTTAGAATCTAACTCCAAGTATGGAGCAAATTAGGCATGCCACCAAATGGTGTGTCAAAGACAATAATGTTGATTTTTGCCAACTTCCGACACAAATAACTTTCTCATTTCTTAACCTTTTAAGTTTATTCTTTTGAAAAATTCCCTAAATGTTTAGTAGTTCGTGCCTGTAAAATTTCAGAGGCTAACTCCAAGCATAGAGAAAATTAGACATGCCACCACATATATGCTTGCGTATGACTTTTTAGTTTGAGTTTTTATGCAATTTGACTTGAAATTGTGCATCTATGTTTTCCTACAAGTTTAGGAATTTTGTTTAAGTGTTAGGACCACTATGAATACTTGATGAAATATTTGTTAATTGATAAGCAATTCTTCCTAGCGACAACCTCTAATTTGGTTAGATAGTATTCATTAAAATAGGTAAATCCTAACCAACATATAAAGTCAAGTGCTGTGTACCAATGCAACCTAAGGTGAGTTTCACTACCTCTTTAAGTTACATCCGGTTAAGGATGGTAACACACATATAGTTGCATCCGGTAAAGGATGGAAATGCAACGAAAAGGTATTTTTGTCTGTTTTAGTAGTTATCCGACACATATCACTTGTTTCACTGAATTGCTTTGTAATTTCAAAAAGTCCCTACTTTCTCGGACCGTTAATATAGAATAGCGAGGTAATGTTGAGTAGTACTACTGGGGACTGGCACCCCTGCTCAGTGGTGAACCGGATGCACCCTCCCGACTGGCGGTCGGACTGAGACCAATATTAGCCTAACACTATCGTGATCTGGAAAGACTCGAGGAAGGCAAATCACACAGGTTAAGACCTGTGACGCATAGTCAGCTTCGGTTGCGAACGTTCAGGTGAACATAAGCATAGGCTAGCTACCTAATGATATGGATAATACTTGTAATTTATGCATTTCACTTACGAATTAGCCTTTCATTATTCGTATGCATTTCTGGTCTTCACGGTGTTGTGTAGACTACTTTTGTGAACCCCAATAACTAAAAAGTGTAGCAAGCCTGAATCTAACTGGGGTTCGCGGTGGTGGAGGGAATGGATCGGAAAAAAGAGCGATTCGAGTTGTAAGATATCTAACGAAACCGTCGCTGGAATTGAGATATTATTCAAAGAAAAAGATCTCAAATATCTGGAGTTTGTCTTTGTATATTATAGGGATGATCCGATCCGCAAGGACCATGATTGGGATTTTTTTGATCGTCTTTCTCTGAGGAAGAGGCAAAATAGAATCAACTTAAATCGGGACCACTATTCGAAATCTTAGTGAAAAACTGGATTTGTTATCTAATGTCTGCTTTTCGTGAAAAAAATACCAATTGAAGACACTTGATTGTTGCATGCTTTTCAGTTCACTAGGAGGATCGCGTGGAGGCACGAGCGTTGGCAATACCTCTCTTTTTGAAAACTCTTTTGGGAGATGTACTTCCAACACTTTTGTATTACCTTTAGCAAAAACAACGAGTTTTGTAACTTATTAAAATGCTTCCGCTGATGTGCTATTTAAACTCTGTCTGTAAAGCCACTTTTAACTAATTATATTATTTTGATGGCTTGGTTGTAACTAAAGACTAGGATCCTGGTCTGGATCACACCCCACACGGTTATAATCCGTTAGTGGAAATTAGGGGTGTGACAGATTGGTATCAGAGCCTCTAGTTACAGCGAACCAGAACATTTCAAAAGTGTTTTCTGAACTGTAACTGTTTTTGAAAACTTTAGTTGCAACTTTCTCTAAGGGTATTGCTACGCGTGTCGAAGACGATCCTCACTTAATTCATTCGTTTTATGTTTGTGTAGGAGTATGCATACATGATGTAAACCTCAGATTTACAGTTTTGTGGATGAATGGATCCATAGGTAGTCTTCTTTTATGTTTTCACATTTGGTTATTTGAAATCAATTTTGGAGATCTCATTTTGTTCTTGGAGATCTCGTTTTGTTCTTGGAGATCTCGTTTTGGTCTTGGAGATCTCGTTTTGTTCTTGGAGATCTTGTTTTGTTCTTGGAGATCTCCTTTTGTTCTTGGAGATCTCGTTTTGTTCTTGGAGATCTCGTTTTGTTCTTGGAGATCTCGTTTTGTTCTTGGAGATTTCATTTTGTTCTTGGAGATCTCGTTTTGTTCTTGGAGATCTCGCGGTGTTCTTGGAGATCTGGAAATTCTTCTTGGCGACCTCACCAACCTTGGCGACCTCACCAAGGTCTAGAGTTTCTTCTTGGCGATCTCACCAACCTTGGCGACCTCACCAAGGTCTAGAGCTTCTTCTTGGCGACCTCACCAGGGTCTGGGGTTTCTTCTTTGTGACTTCGCCATGCTTTGGGTGGTTTGGGTGACAAACTTAGCGATTTGGTGTGTCGGTTATTATGGCCACTAACTTAATAAATATTTGCTTGAATGTTTGTTCACCTAATATTTCATATAAAATTTGTCTCTATGTAATTGTAACTGTGTGAAACATTTCATGATGCTTAATGATTTCTAGTATCGGGTATACTAACCAGTGAAAGGTTTGCATGATGCATAGAAAATCATGCCGCCTCGAAGGAATGCTGGACCCAACCCAGGAAACTTCACTGCTACTCAGGTTCAAGAAATGATCAACCAAGGAGTTGCTGCAGATTTGGCAGCGGCTCAGCTTCAGTTCCAAGGAAACCACCAAACCCAATGCTCGTTTAAATCATTCATGGATTGTAAGTCGTTAACACTTAAGGGTGATGAAGGTGCTATGGGCCTACTCAGATGGCTCGAGAAGTCTGAAAAAGTTTTTGTTATGTGTAACTGTCCGGTGGGAGATCGGGTGAAGTATGCTACAGGTACTCTGGAGTAGGGGTGTTCAAAACCGGATACCCGGAATTTCGGATATCCGAATTTCGGGTATCCGAAAATTTCGGATATCAGTTTTCGTTGTCCAAGTCCGAAATTTCGGATATCCCAAATTTCGGATATCCGAAATTTCGGACTGGACTCGGATAGTTAAAACGGATATCCGAAATCCAGTTTTTTTAAAAAAAAACCACAATTTAACCAAAAAAAACGACAAAACGACAAAACAAATAAACATAGTCCAAGTCTTCAAATACAAATAAACATAAGTTCGACCTAAAAAACGACAAAACAAATAAACATAGTCCAAGTATTCAATAATTCCTTATTTCTTTAATATAAAATTTATTTTAATTTATTTAAATTTTCGGATACCGGGTATCCGAAACTTCCGAAAATTTTGTAAATTCTTGTCCAAGTCCAAGTCCGAATTTTCGGATATCAGAGTTTCGGATATCCGAAATTCCGGATATCCGAAATTTTCGGATAATTCGGATACGAAATTTCGGATAATTCGGATACGGATTCGGACTCGGATATTTTTGAACACCCCTACTCTGGAGGATTCCGCCCTTACTTGGTGGAATGCCCAAATTCAAATGCTGGGAATTGATGCTGCCAATGCCATGACGTGGCAAGAATTTAAGGATGCGATCATGGAGGAGTACTGTCCTCGTGATCAAGTAAAAAGGTTAGAGGGTGAATTCATAAATTCATAGATGATTGGCTCGGAGGTAGAAAGGATACGGCCCGCTACCATGAGTATGCAATACTGTGTTCGACAATGGTTGACGCAGAATATAAAATAATTGAAAGGTATGTGGACGGGCTGGTTCCCCAATTTCAGGGAATGGTAACCTCTTCGAATCCAGTTAATGAGCAACAGGCAATCAGGTTAGCACACAAGCTAACAGACCAGGCGGTAGCCCAGGGAACTCTACCACTAAAGAAATCTCCAAAAACTGCTCTCGATGGGAAAAGGAAAAGGGACGAAGAACCTAGCAACAACAATGTCGGTAACAACGCTGGAAGGTTTTCTGGCCCCCAAATCCAGAACAAAAGGTTTAACAACTCCAAAAGTGGTTTCAATAACAGTGAAGGCGGTAACCAAAACGGTCAAGGTAGTAGTGGTCAGAACTCGAGCAGGTATAAGGGGAAGGTGCCCTATTGCAACATGTGCAACACTCACCACTCTGGTGACTGCAACAAACCCCCATGTGAGCGCTGTGGAAAAAGAGGACACATTGCTAAAAACTGCTAGGGAGAACTCCTGAACCGACCCAAGCAAAACAATGAAGGCGCCAGAGGGTGCTATGAATGTGGAAAACCTGGGCACCTGAAGAAGGATTGCCCCCAACTCAGGAAGAATAGAAACAACAAAAACAACAACAACCACCACCACCACAAAAACAACAACAACAACGGTGGAGGTAGCGGTGGAAACGGGGGAAATGGTGCCAGAGGACGTGCTTTAGTCATGGGATCGGGCGAAGCCAAGAATGATGCCAATGTGATAACCGGTAAGTTTCTTCTCAACAACTATTTTGCTAATGTATTATTTGATTCTGGTGCTGAGAAAAGTTTCATTTCAACCAAACTTTGCAAGTTGATAAAGGCTAATATGAATCCCATAGAAGCTAGGTATACAGTTGAATTAGCAAACGGTAAACTTCTCGATGCAACTCATGTAGTCAAGGATTGTACCCTAGAGTTTTCAGGTCACAAATTCAGTATAGATTTAATGCCTTTCACAATCGGTAGTTTCGATGTAATAATTGGTATGGACTGGCTGTCCGCACACCAAGCAGAAATCGTCTGCCAAGAAAAAGTCGTGCGTATACCAACCGCAAGCGGTGAAGTACTCTTGATTCAAGGCGAAAAGGGAGGCACTGTCTCCGGAATCATATCATACCTCAAGGCACGGAAATGTCTTCAGAAAGGACACGTAGCCATCCTGGTAATGGTTACGGACCAGACCATGGTGGAACAAAAAATCGAGGATTTTCCGATAGTTCGCGAGTACCCCGATGTATTCCCGAAAGAACTACCAGGCCTACCTCCACATCGACAAGTGGAATTCGGGATCGACCTTATCCCCGGAGCAGCTCCTGTTGCCCGAGCTCCATACCGTTTGGCTGTAAATGAATTGCATGAATTATCCACTCAACTACAGGAGCTATTAGATAAAGGTTTCATTAGACCTAGTTCGTCGCCATGGGGCGCACCTCTGTTATTCGTTAAAAAGAAAGATGGGACGTTCAGAATGTGTATAGATTTTCGTGAGCTTAACAAGGTTACTATTAAGAACCGATGCCCTCTTCCTTGGATCGATGATCTCTTTGATCAATTTCAAGGATCCAGCTACTATTCAAAAATAGACTTAAGGTCCGAGTATCATCAACTCATAGTACGCAAGGAAGACATATCAAAGACAGCTTTCAGAACGCGCTATGGTCACTACGAATTTTTAGTCATGCCTTTCGGCTTAACGAATGCACCAGCAGTGTTCATGGATCTCATGAACCGAGTGTGCAAACCTTACCTAGATAATCGTTATTGTGTTCATCGATGACATTCTCGTTTACTCAAGGACGAAAGATGAACATGAGGAACATCTGCGATTAATCTTAGAGTTATTAAGAAAGGAGCAACTTTACGCGAAATTCTCCAAATGCGACTTTTGGATCCAAGAGGTTCAGTTTCTAGGTCACATCGTCAACGAGCAGGGTATTCACGTTGGCCCAGCCAAGATAGAGGCAATCAAAAACTAGTCTACCCCACGAGCACCGACGGAAATTCGACAATTTCTAGGGTTAGCGGGTTACTACCGTCGTTTTATTAAGGGATTCTCTCTGCTAGCTCAACCGTTAACCGCTCTCACGCATAAAGGCGTCCAGTACAGATGGGGTGACAAGGAAGAGGCAGCCTTTCAAACTTTGAAAGAGAAACTCTGTACCGCACCTATATTATCTTTACCTGATGGGATTGACGACTTCGAGGTATATTGTGACGCGTCAATCCAGGGACTTGGATGTGTATTAATGCAAAGAGGTAAAGTTATCGCATACAGATCAAGGCAATTAAAATCCCATGAAAAGAATTACACGACGCACGATATCGAGTTGGGCGCAATAGTGTTTGCCTTGAAATTTTGGAGACACTATCTATATGGCACCAAGCGTACGATATACACTGATCACAAAAGCCTCCAGCATGTATTCGAGTAGAAGGAACTCAACATGAGGCAGCGTAGGTGGGTCGAATTGTTAAATGACTACGACCTAGCGATAAAATATCATCCAGGCAAGGCCAATGTGGTGGCCTATGCCCTGAGCAGAAAGGAACATGATAAACCTAGAAGGGTTCGAGCTCTACAGTTAACGATTCATGCGGATCTACCCGATAGAATCCGGGATGCCCAGAAGGAGGCCCTGAAGGAAGAAAACTTTGGGTCCGAATCCTTGAGTAGTGTGGATGGAACTTCTGAAGTTAAGTCGGACGGAATTCGATATTATAATGGTCGTGTATGGGTACCTCTTCATGGAAATCTTCGGGAACTGGTAATGGACGAGGCTCATAAGTCTCGATATTCGGTCCATCCCGGTTCAGACAAAATGTACCAAGATCTGAGAGGGCTCTATTGGTGGCCCAATATGAAGGCCGACATTGCTAAGTAAGTCAGCAAGTGTTTGACATGCTCGAAGGTCAAAGCGGAACACCGGTGGCCACCAGAACTACTACAACAACCGACAATTCCCGAGTGGAGATGGGAAGAGATCTCGATGGATCTTATCACGGGACTGCCTCGTACTCCCTGCGGTAACGACATGATTTGGGTCATTGTTGACAGGTTAACCAAATCCGCCCACTTCTTAGCCATAAAGGAGAATGATAAAACTGACAAACTTGCGCAAATCTACATCAAGGAGATTGTCAAACTCCACGGAGTACCCTTATCAATTATCTCTGATCGAGACCCCAGATTCGCTTCACACTTTTGGAGATCCCTACAATCAGCCATGGGTACTCGCCTGGATGTGAGTACCGCATACCATCCTCAAACAGACGGCCAAACTGAGCGTACAATCCAAACTCTTGAAGACATGCTTCGAGCTTGCGTAATGGATTTCGGAAAGAACTAGGAAACTCACTTACCACTGGTCGAATTTTCCTACAACAACAGCTACCATACCAGTATTGGAGCCGCTCCCTTTGAGGCTCTCTACGGACGAAAGTGTAAATCACCAGTCTGCTGGGCCGAGGTCGGTGACAGCCAACTTACTGGACCAGAAATGGTATACAAAACGACAGAGAAAATCGTGCAAATCAGAAACCGCATGAAAGCAGCAAGAGATAGACAAAAGAGTTATGCTGACAAACGTAGAAGGCCACTGGAATTCGAGATCGGTGACCGTGTACTGTTAAAGGTTTCGCCCTGGAAGGGTTTTGTAAGCTTTGGAAAGCGTGGGAAGTTGAATCCCCGATATATAGGACCTTTCCCGATAACGGAAAAGATTGGAACGGTGGCGTATCGTTTGGACTTGCCACCTGAGCTAGATGGGGTACATAATGTGTTTCATGTCTTAAACCTGAAGAAGTGTCTAGCTGATGACACTCTAATAGTTCCACTGTAGGAACTCCATATTGATGAACAACTCCGATTTATAGAACAACCCGTGGAAATATTGGAACGCGAACAGAAAGCATTGAAAAGAAGTAAGATTCCAATCGTCAAGGTCAGATGGCATTCTAAACGTGGACCGGAGTTCACATGGGAAAGGGAAGACCAGATGAGGAAGAAATAGCCTCACTTGTTAGATCAAACTTCTGCATCAAATCAAGGTACTAGCTAAATTTTGGGGCAAAATTTCCATTAATTAGGGGATGATGAGGCAACCTGAAAATTTTTCATTCCCTTCTCAGAAAACAGAACAACCTAAGGAATTTTTTAGGACGAAAATTCTTTAACAAGGGGATGTTGTGACAACTGTCAAATTTACAGGTTAACACCGTTAACTATTTCCGTTAGTTCCTTTAGCAAACCCGTAGCCCGTTATTTGAACGAATTACATAAATATATATTACTAGTTAAATTAGTAATAAAATCCATGATTCATGTGTTACTTGAATATTTGCATTTCGTGAGAAATCGGGTTTCGTATGCGATTTAAGTTTTAAGTGCGTACACATCAACGAGACTTTTCTCGACGAAACATTTCATGATAAATAAGTTATAAACACTTGTAAACATTTCTAGAACTTAAATTTTCAAGTTTCGGGTTTAAACCCCACTTGTTACTTGTTTTGGAGCATTTACACTAGTTTATGACTTGAGGAACTAAAGGTGTAATTCACCTAAAGTCCAAAAAGTGCAGCCCTAAACTCCTCCCCCCCCCCCTTTCACGATCATTTTCTCCATCTCCCTCTCTAGTTATAGTTCCCTCACCCACACACACACAAGATTCAAATTTGTTCAATTTCTTCATTTTAAGAAAGAATCAAGGATTGCCAAGCTACTACAAGCATCAAGAACCCTAGATAAAGCTTTGGTTTCACTTCATCTTCTAAAAATCTGCTACCTTCTTGAATTTGTAAGCCCTAAAAACTAATTTTCTTGAAATTGGTTGAAAGCAAGTGGTTATCTTGTGTTTATGTGTTGTGTGGAGTGTGAAATCACTCATGAATCATGTTGTAGATTAAAATAAGTAACTCTAGGAGTTTGGACAGAATTTATATGCTACCATGGCTGTGAATTGCATGTGATTTCATGGTTGGTGGTGTTCTTGAAGGATTTGGAGTATATGAGTGTCACACCCCGCCCGCACCACCTGTTAGCCAGTCAGGCACGGGGGAGGTGTTGTGGAAAACAGGCTGTCAATATCAGATACGCGCGGAAGCAACAGATAATATATGTATTAAACAACCGTTAACTTAGTTACAGACAGCCTGATAAGTTTTACAATCACCCGATAATAGTAATAAGTTTGTTTCTAGTATCTAAATAGAGTACTAGGTCGCTGGGCCCGAAGATTCTTGATAATCTTATTGAATTGAACTGCTTGATTCCCTGTAGAATCACCTACTTGATGGATTCTACTGATTACCTGCAAAATTGTGAATCAACTTGTATCAACAACTATGAAGTTGTTGGTGAGCCGTATCCTAGCCTGTTATTCAAATATTTCACAATGCTATTGGCCCCTACATAATTTTTCTACATGAATGGCTAGAATGTAACCGACAAGATATATATATAAATTACGGGGCACAACACATGCACCAAATATTTCTAGCATACTAGTTACGTAGTATTTTGCACATTTCATGAGATACGAATATTGGTAACCAATATAGCACGCAACTGTTGCTCCACAATGATTATTTGTGGGCCAAAAACTGTTATATAACGAGGTAAGAAATAATACGGAACTCACTTGATTAATCTGGCAAGCTCAACTTGATGGTATATTTGCAGCAATAGCGTTACTAGCAAAGCAACCTAAAACAAATATTTATAATCATTACTGTTTATGACATTATCTGTCAATTATGTTCTTATATATATATATATTATGTTTCTAAACTGTTGCATAATGCAATACTAATGTTGCATGATGCAATACTAAGTTTTCTGATATTCGTGATTTGCGAGTAGTGTTTAATCATTTTCTGGAAAAGTGTGTGTCATGAACTGCTTCAAGTTTTATTGAACTCGAATTTTGCTGTTTCTGGAATTGTTGCATAATGCAACACTAAACATCTATAATTATTTTAGCTTTGGGCTTCACGTAGATGTCATTTAATTTACATCTTTAAATTATCCGTTAGCCTTTCAGATGTCGTGTGTTCTTTCAAAATGGGTTTTTATTGTGTACAAGGTTATTACAATAATTATGAGATATCAAGACACGGTATACCTTCCGGTCGATACGCGACTCGAACTCGGTTAATCGTACAACCGTAACATTTTCAGAATTCAACCCATGAGTAGTCCATTCCACATGATTTTTCGCCACGAGTAATAATCCGTGCTTGGTTTTCTGTTTTGACCGCGTTTGACCCTTCAGAATCGTTGCCCAGAACTGTACTCGGGTTTAACCCGGTTGACTTTCGCTGTCCAATACCAAAACAGTTCCAACTCAGTTCTAAAATCTATCATGACCACATCTATAGCATTTCTAACACAAGAATCATCATCTACCATTTCTGTTCGGCGGCCGGAGGCCTTGGCCGCTGTCGGAATTCCGTCGCCGACATGATTCACCATCCACAATTATCATTTAACTCAATAACCCCCAAATCTGTTAATAGAAGATCAAAACCGAGACATGCAGGTAAGAAATCGTGTTCTTAAAGAGGAAAAACAAGATCGAATAAAATTAAACCCAAGTTCAACTCCTGATTACTTACCGATTGGCGATTAGTAGCCGGAAATGGCGACCTCGAGTCGCCGGATTTGCGGCTAGGGAGAACCCCACTCACTGGTTGGTAATCAGTCGCCGGAATCGCAACTGAGAAGGTCGCCGGAGCTCATTAAAAACCCGTCGCCGCCGCTAGAGGACGAGCAACGGCAGCGCCGGCGCTGCTGTGGTTCGGCGGACCTGTGGCTGTAGCCGTAACCACCACCAAAACCCTCGTCGCCGTCGCTGAGCAGGCTGCTCACAGCTATCGCCGCCGCCGCAATTCTGGCCGGAGCCGCCACCGGATTTGGTCGCCGGTTTGGTTGAAGCTCAAGCTCTTTTGAGCTCTCTCTCTCTCTAACTTTCTTTTCTTTTGCAGGTGTACAAATGTGTATAAAGACAAGAATTTGTGTTTTACATATATTATTTAGGTTTATTTGTGTAGTACAAATATAGGTAGTACACTTTTTAATTAAATCAGTATTATACCACGATACCCGATCACGTAATATACTGAGCGTCTCGTAGATAGTTCATAATAAATCCCGACATGACTATAATATTATAAGAGCCTCGTAGTTATTCTTAGAATACTTCAAATGTCGGTTTATATATAATTTGTCAAATATTCAGTCGAGCGCGTGGTATAAAGTGCGTATCCAACGCGAGTGTCATTCCTTGCCGTTTTGCGAACCAAATTTATTTCTATGGCTGCAATTCTCATTAACCCATCATAAAAATACTTATCACTCCACAGAGTCATTAAAATCATCTCAAACGGTTAAACAATCAATATCGGTTAATATCACATAGTCGAATGATTTACCAATTTCACTATTTCTCGCCAGCAATTCCCATGGTTATCATTTCTAATAGTCTTTATGATGTATATTAACCTCCATGTTAACATATCCATTGCCATCACTCATCAATTTTATCATATTTATGATAATGTTCGGTTATCTGATACGTTAATTGATCTAATAACGAATCTTGCCGATTCCATACGAAATCAAGTTTTATCCTTCCGCAATATCTTGAATCATTTAAATATCATTTAGAACACTTCTAACCACTTATCCAAACATTGTTTTATAATAATTGAGCTTTTGTTGGGCCACAAACCACTTAATGGGCCTATTGGGCCTAACTGGGCTTACTGGATCTAATTCATAACCGTAAAAATTTCCCTCCGATTTTAGCGGAATTTACAAGGTGTTACAACTCTCCCCTCCTTGAAGGAATTTTGTCCCGAAATTCACAATCCTAATCAAAGGAGTAACCATACATCTTTGTATTACGTCGCATCCAATGTTTTCCTCATAGACTTCTCTGATCTCATAAGTTAGACTTACTCTTACATCAATCCTTATTGCTCTTACTTAGATCGATTTTGGTCTCTCTTCACTACTTAAAACGACAACCATTATTTTAGCTTTTCCCCCGGATGGTATTTAATCTTGCAATCATGATCACCTAATATCTCCATCCAGCGCCCTTGACGCATATTCGGCTCTTTATGATTTATGAGGTGTTATAAACTCTCATGAACAGGGTACACCACAATTTCTTTTCGCACAACTAATATCTCCAGATTTTTTTTCCAGAATATATACTTCTATACCCAATTCCAGACCGTGTATGATGTAATTCTTTTCGTGTATTGTAAGTTGTCTGGTAGCATAAGCAATTACCTTGTCTCATCACATGAGTATACGACCAATTTCATTAGTTGATGTGTCAAAATTTATCACGTAGTTTTCAGATCCATTAGGTAGTGATATAACTGATTCTTTGTCGTTGAACACTAATTCGTGATCCTGTGTAAGGAATATCGTTCTTGATCTTTACACGTTCAAGGTTGTGAAAGTCAAGGTACATTAGCGTTAACCCAAGTAGCTTCTTCTCAATGTGTATGGGCGCTTTCCTTAGAAATGTGTTGGACTTCATAAAATCCTTGCACATGCTCCTGCAGCTATCTTCAATTATTGTACTCTAAATTGCTTGAAATTGGACAGACGAATGAATAATCAAACACTATGTTTAAAGTAGAAAATTTCATCGGATCTTGGAAACTTGCACAACCATGTGACAAATAACTTAGAGCCTTAATCTCTTTTGACAGAAAAGTCCAAGGTCTTACCGATTTCTAACGAAGGAATGATGACATTAAAAGTTCAAGGGCTTATGGATTTCCAAATAATTTATGAAGGATATGTCATCAACTCATAACATGATGATAAGATAGCTAGATTGTAGGTTCATATAACCAAAACTGAGCAATCAAACATGTTGTGAAGAATTTGTAAATGAATTTTTATTTATTTATTTTTTTTTGAAATTTCAAGGAATATAAATCAACACAATAGGATTCCAGATGCGCACATATGTACCTGCAAATTCACGATTACGTTCTAGAACCGTAATCGTCTATTTGCCTTACAAACATGCCCTCTAAGTTCTCCCTTCATGTATCTTAATGATTAGGCCAACTCACCAAAAGAACAAAGAAGTATAGGCCATTACATAAACGAACGAGGAAATACGAGTGACGGTGAAGAGACCTTCCAACAGGTTGAAACGGACGAAATTCACAATTTGATGATAAGGAGGATTAACCAGGAAAGAAATCCTAGTCCAATCTTTGCTTAGGATATGAACTATATCCATTACGATCTTCAAATTCCTCGGCCTTGTTGATCTCACATCCGCTCCAAATGCTGAATCCATGCCTTAAGTATGTCTCCTAATTTATCTCTTCTCAGCATCCGTCATGTGAAGCACCAAAGTAAGAAACTCATTAAACCACTTAATATTAAAAAAATTTCCTCCATTTGAGACGTGGAACACGTCATGCACTCCACTGAATTCTTCCAGCTCCTCCGATTCATTTTCATAGATAATTTTCCTCAACAATTAAATTGCATAAGCCAATTCCATTTCTCTTTTAGAATTCCTTTCTCTTTCTTGGGTATACAACATCGTTTTCTGTTAAGTCAAAACAATGCCTTTAAGGATCTAGGCACAAATCGAATCGTATCCTTTTCAAGACATTTGCTGGTGTCCAACTAGTAGATAAAAATAATTCATTTCACTTCACACTCAAGCTCTTTCGACTAGAACTGGTACTTAAAATTTTCAAGGTTATTCTTCAATTTGCTCTTCATTTGTACTTTTGGTGTATAAATTTCTATATTAAACGGTCAACCTTTCCCTAATATGATATCCATACTATCTTATATAGTCATGACATCAGCCAATTTTATTATTTTTCATCAATCGAGAAGTATTTGTGATTTAACAAATGTAGTTGGCTTCAACCTCTTCCAAACTATTGAGTGTTTCAGTTGCATTTATCATCCTTAAGAGCAATCAACTATCTCACCATTCATGAAAATAATTATCTGATCAATCTAGGCTTGATTGAACTGGGATTCAATCACACCATCCCTGAAAATAATTATCTGATTGTGTTGGACTTGATTGAATTGGGATTCACTCACACCATCCCTAAAGTTACCAGATTTGCAAGCCATGAATGCTTTGTACGACCTTTCTTCTTACGGCTACTCTTTTTCTTTACTCAATCAACTCTTTTCCTTCCAGTCATAATCCTCAGAACGTTGCCAAGAGCCTCAACTTTGATAGACTTCTCTAGTCTTGCTCCTAAAGCTGGCTGTATATTTAGTGGGACGAGAGTAATACTTCATAGTAACTTTCTTCGAATGGCTAATACCAATTCTGATTGCACTCATACAATCTTGATTTCTCACAATAATCATGAGTCTTGCTTTGCTTCTTTCTCCTTAGCCTTTAAAATAAAAAACTGTAGCCGTAGCTAGTACAGCTGCTACCAATCTTACAACTGCCACCAGCCTCGTCTTCTGACGTAATTGTTCATAAATTGAATTCTTATTTGTATAGAATGGGTTATTTAATCATTATGATTATTTGTCATAGCTTTTTGTCTCTAGTGGAGAGTTAAACAATTTGCCACAATGGAAAACAATTTTAGGAATATTTTTCAGGAATTCTTCTTATCCATCTCAAACGTGGACCAAAATTTTCCTTATCACTGTTGTAAGGATCATGTGTTCTTTGTGTTATTTTTCAAAATTAGCTTGTCGCGCCGATCTTATGCCGGTTTGCACAAGACAATTTTTAAGAGCATAAACGCACAGGCGTGCGAAATTTTAATTGGATCCTAATTTCAGGCAATCACTTAGGCTCTTAAGGCCACCGTCTATGTCTAGACGTCACTTGTATATATATATATATATATATATAATATGTGCATAAATGCATATTTTAACATCTATTTGCAATTTCATAGCTTATGATAACAGCATTAACTTTCGTCATAACCAACTAAGGTTTCAAAGATAATTCACATAATGCAGATATGGGGAGGACAAACATGACCTCTCACAGCACAATTATCAAATAAGATGCAAACAGGCAATTTGAAATATGAAATGATTAGTCATAAGCCTATAGCAACTAGTCGTGTAGTAAAAATTTTCCTTTACCATCATGAATGTGTCGCCATATCAAAGCTTTTTGCCTCTTCTTAAATGGAGCCAATTCACCAATGTGTATATTGTCTCCTTGCGTGCCTTCGCCATTTTTCTTTTCTTCTTCTTGTACTCTATTACATTACTTGTCAACACGCAGTTTTCCTCAATTATCGCACTTGCAACTAGAGGTTTTGTACTAGGTCCTACCGGTTCCTTGTAAGGAATGCATGAATTTGTGGCTAGGACTAGAAATTGATGAGATAGAGCTCCATATATGGTGATTATGGTGAAAATATATTGTTGTGGTGGAATAGGGTGTAATAACTATGGTTGAAAATGATGAAGTGGCTGAACTGGTATGATTGCTGCTGATGAGACGGGTGTGGTTAAGATAGCAGACCAATCATGTACGATTCAAATAGATAGGGGATTTGATGAAATATACAAATTGTTGATTACTTCATGGAAAACTGTAACTGTTAGACACCTGTCGTCCATATTCGGCTTAAGAATCATAGTGAATGATAAATATTCATGAGGTTGTCAGCTAAAACAGTGATTTGATCGTCAACCGTTACATCCATGGAGTTGCTCATCGGTGGTAAAGTAATCACTAGTTCAAGTTGCATAGAAACTGACTTTTCCGGTCCGCCTTTAATGGTTGTATAAGCTGATGACGCATAGGCGTGATGCTAATGATGCTCTAAGTGGTAGCTTCTTTTGTGTTAAAGTTAACATTACTATCTCAACGCGCTCTCATGAGTGTTGTGGTTGAATGACATCCTCCTCCTTTTGAGGCTCATCCTTGTTGTCTTGTGTTGTATCAATCGTTGTCTTCATTATTTCTAGTTCAGCTGAAGAAATCTGACATATCTATCACAGACGCGTGGTCAAGACTTGTGACTTCTCATTTTCAGGTTTCTCCTCTTGGAAATTCTTCTCAACGTTTGTTATCACATCAATTGCGGCCTTTGCTATTTGCAGAAGAAGACTTGCCAGATCCAAATGTTTGTGTTGGGTGCATACTTAAAACAACGTTAGTATATAACTAGGATATTAAATTCCCAATGAAAGACTAGGGTACAGAACCCTACTTACACAAGAATGGTCACAACTTAGAGCTTTAACACATAATGAGGAAGACTATCAGCTTTAATGTGCCCACTAGGGTTCACCGAACTTTAGTGCACCTGTGGGTAGTAATGGCAGTTGGCCAGGCTGAAACTACTACCGACCTTACACTAAACTTCGATAGCTGCCTAATGCACAAATCTCAACCTAAGTCAAGACTTAACAACGGGATTTGGTCTTAAAGTCCGATCTAGGTTCGAGCTTAGGGGCTCTACAAGAACACCTAATCTGCTGGAACCTGTGGCTCTGATACCAACCTGTCACACCCCGCCCGCACCACCTGTTAGCCAGTCAGGCACGGGGGAGGTGTTGTGGAAAACAGGTTGTCAATATCAGATACGCGCGGAAGCAACAGATAATATATGTATTAAACAACCGTTAACTTAGTTACAGACAGCCTGATAAGTTTTACAATAACCCGATAATAGTAATAAGTTTGTTTCTAGTATCTAAATAGAGTACTAGGTCGTTGGGCCCGAAGATTCTTGATAATCTTATTGAATTGAACTGCTTGATTCCCTGTAGAATCACCTACTTGATGGATTCTACTGATTACCTGCAAAATTGTGAATCAACTTGTATCAACAACTATGAAGTTGTTGGTGAGCCGTATCCTAGCCTGTTTTTCAAATATTTCACAATGCTATTGGCCCCTACATAATTTTTCTACATGAATGGCTAGAATGTAACCGACAAGATATATATATAAATTACGGGGCACAACACATGCACAAAATATTTCTAGCATACTAGTTACGTAGTATTTTGCACATTTCATGAGATACGAATATTGGTAACCAATATAGCACGCAACTGTTGCTCCACAATGATTATTTGTGGGCCAAAAACTGTTATATAACGAGGTAAGAAATAATACGGAACTCACTTGATTAATCTGGCAAGCTCAACTTGATGGTATATTTGCAGCAATAGCGTTACTAGCAAAGCAACCTAAAACAAATATTTATAATCATTACTGTTTATGACATTATCTGTCAATTATGTTCTTATATATATATATATATTATGTTTCTAAACTGTTGCATAATGCAATACTAATGTTGCATGATGTAATACTAAGTTTTCTGATATTCGTGATTTGCGAGTAGTGTTTAATCATTTTCTGGAAAAGTGTGTGTCATGAACTGCTTCAAGTTTTATTGAACTCGAATTTTGCTGTTTTTGGAATTGTTGCATAATGCAACACTAAACATCTATAATTATTTTAGCTTTGGGCTTCACGTAGATGTCATTTAATTTACATCTTTAAATTATCCGTTAGCCTTTCAGATGTCGTGTGTTCTTTCAAAATGGGTTTTTATTGTGTACAAGGTTATTACAATAATTATGAGATATCAAGACACGGTATACCTTCCGGTCGATACGCGACTCGAACTCGGTTAATCGTACAACTGTAACATTTTCAGAATTCAACCCATGAGTAGTCCATTCCACATGATTTTTCGCCACGAGTAATAATCCGTGCTTGGTTTTCTGTTTTGGCCGCGTTTGACCCTTCAGAATCGTTGCCCAGAACTGTACTCGGGTTTAACCCGGTTGACTTTCGCTGTCCAATACCAAAACAGTTCCAACTCAGTTCTAAAATCTATCATGACCACATCTATAGCATTTCTAACACAAGAATCATCATCTACCATTTCTGTTCGGCGGCCGGAGGCCTTGGCCGCCGTCGGAATTCCGTCGCTGACATGATTCACCATCCACAATTATCATTTAACTCAATAACCCCCAAATCTGTTAATAGAAGATCAAAACCGAGACATGCATGTAAGAAATCGTGTTCTTAAAGAGGAAAAACAAGATCGAATAAAATTAAACCCAAGTTCAACTCTTGATTACTTACCGATTGGCGATGAGTAGCCGGAAATGGCGACCTCGAGTCGCCGGATTTGCGGCTAGGGAGAACCCCACTCACTGGTTGGTAATCAGTCGCCAGAATCGCAAATGAGAAGGTCGCCGGAGCTCATTAAAAACCCGTCGCCGCCGCTAGAGGACGAGCAACGGCAGCGCCGGCGCTGCTGTGGTTCGGCGAACTTGCGGCTGTAGCCGTAACCACCACCAAAACCCTCGTCGCCGTCACTGAGCAGGCTGCTCACAGCTATCGCCACCGCCGCAATTCTGGCCGGAGTCGCCACCGGATTTGGTCACCGGTTTGGTTGAAGCTCAAGCTCTTTTGAGCTCTCTCTCTCTCTCTCTAACTTTCTTTTCTTTTGCAGGTGTACAAATGTGTATAAAGACAAGAATTTGTGTTTTACATATATTATTTAGGTTTATTTGTGTAGTACAAATATAGGTAGTACACTTTTTAATTAAATCAGTATTATACCACGATACCCGATCACGTAATATACTGAGCGTCTCGTAGATAGTTCATAATAAATCCCTACATGACTATAATATTATAAGAGCCTCGTAGTTATTCTCAGAATACTTCAAATGTCGGTTTATATATAATTTGTCAAACATTCAGTCGAGCGCGCGGTATAAAGTGCGTATCCAACGCGAGTGTCATTCCTTGCCGTTTTGCGAACCAAATTTATTTCTATGGCTGCAATTCTCATTAACCCATCATAAGAATACTTATCACTCCACAGAGTCATTAAAATCATCTCAAACGGTTAAACAATCAATATCGGTTAATATCACATAGTCGAATGATCTACCAATTTCACTATTTCTCGCCAGCAATTCCCATGGTTATCATTTCTAATAGTCTTTATGATGAATATTAACCTCCATGTTAACATATCCATTGCCATCACTCATCAATTTTATCATATTTATGATAATGTTCGGTTATCTGATACGTTAATTGATCTAATAACGAATCTTGCCGATTCCATACGAAATCAAGTTTTATCCTTCCGCAATATCTTGAATCATTTAGATATCATTTAGAACACTTCTAACCACTTATCCAAACATTGTTTTATAATAATTGAGCTTTTGTTGGGCCACAAACCACTTAATGGGCCTATTAGGCCTAACTGGGCTTACAGGATCTAATTCATAACCGTAAAAATTTCCCTCCGATTTTAGCGGAATTTACAAGGTGTTACAATGAGAACTTGAAACTTAAGAATATGTGCTTGTATGCTAGCCTTATGTTCAAATTTTGCTACGAACTTGGTATGAACATGTTTAGAACTGAAAAACCATGTTAAGGTACTTATAATTATATTAGTAGAAGTTGGATGACCAAATTGTCGCTGAAAACTAGAATATCCAAACTTTTGCAAACTACAAATTTTGGACAGATTCGGCCAGATTTTTAGGCCAACTTGCAGAGGTCATAACTTGCTCAATTTTGCTCGAAATCAGTTGATTCATTTACGGTAGTAAAGTTCCATGTCTTAGCTTTACGTGAGCTACTCGCACGTCTTCTAAAACCTCCGTTTGGTCATCCAAACCACTGCTGCAAGTTAGGTGTGCAGAGCTGTATTTTTCTGTGAAAAGTATACTTTATATTTTGGTCGGGCATGATAACCTTGTTTTAATGAGGGGTTTGTTAAATGAAAATGAGGTTTATATAATAAAAGTAAGATCTGGAAAGTTTCGTGCTCAAACTCTAAGTTTTGAATGAGTTATGCAAATTTTAAACCTACTTTGACTATTTTGCAAAAAGCTGAAATTGCCAACTTCCAACGCGCGTAACTTTATCGTTACTTAACTTTTTAAGTTGATTCTTTTTTAAACATTCCCTAAATGTTGAGTAGCTCATGCCTGCAAAATTTTAGAATCTAACTCCAAGTATGGAGCAAATTAGGCATGCCACCAAATGGTGTGTCAAAGACAATAATGTTGATTTTTGCCAACTTCCGACACAAATAACTTTCTCATTTCTTAACCTTTTAAGTTGATTCTTTTTGGAACATTCCCTAAATGTTTAGTAGTTCGTGCCTGTAAAATTTCAGAGGCTAAATCCAAGCATAGAGAAAATTAGACATCCCACCACATATATGCTTGCGTTTGCCTTTTTAGTTTGACTTTTTATGCAATTTGACTTGAAATTGTGCATCTATGTTTTCCTACAAGTTTAGGAATTTTGTTTAAGTGTTAGGAACACTATGAATGCTTGATGAAATATTTGTTAATTGATAAGCAATTCTTCCTAGCGACAACCTCTAATTTGGTTAGATCATATTCATTAAAATAGGTAAATCCTAACCAACATATAAAGTCAAGTGTTGTGTACCAGTGCAACCTAAGGTGAGTTTCACTACCTCTTTTAGTTACATCTGGTTGAGGATGGTAACACACATATAGTTGCATCCGGTAAAGGATGGCAATGCAACGACAAAGGTATTTTTGTCTGTTTTAGTAGTTATCCGACACATATCACTTGTTTCACTGAATTGCTTTATAATTTCAAAAATTCCCTACTTTCTCAGACCGTTAATATAGAATAGCGAGGTAATGTTGAGTAGTACTACTGGAGACTAACACCCCCGCTCAGCGGTGCACCGGATGCACCCTCCCGACTGGCGGTCGGACTGAGACCAATATTAGCCTAACACTACCGTGATCTGGAAAGACACGGGGAAGGAAAATCACACAGGTTAAGACCTGTGACGCATAGTCAGCTTCGGTTGCGAACATTCAGGTTAACATAAGCATAGGCTAGCTACCTAATGATATGGATAATACTTGTAATTTATGCATTTCACTTACGAATTAGCCTTTTATTATTTGTATGCATTTCTGGTCTACACGGTGTTCTGTAGACTGCTTTTGTGAACTCACCAGCTTTGGCTGACACTTGATTGTTGCATGCTTTTCAGGTCGCTAGGAGGATCACGTGGAGGCACGGGCGTTGGCAATACATCTCTTTTTGAAAACTCTTTTGGGAGATGTACTTCCAACACTTTTGTATTACCTTTAGCAAAAACAGCGAGTTTTGTAACTTATTAAAATGCTTCCGCTGATGTGCTATTTAAACTCTGTCTATAAAGCCACTTTAAACTAATTATATTATTTTGATGGCTTGGTTGTAACTAAAGACTTGGATCCTGGTCTGGATCACACCCCACACGGTTATACTCCGTTAGTGGAAATTGGGGGTGTGACATGACTAGCAGCAAATGTTGTTTGAGGTGGATTCGATGAATGAACACTAAAAGATTTATATTTTGCATGAAGACTTGCAGAATTTTGACCATGATATAACTCTGGATTTTGTAATTGAGCAGTTGATTTGTTGGATGTCATCATTTCCATTTCTCTAGCATGCAACTTTCCGGTTAAATCATGAAATTACAATGTTGAGTATTCCTTATCATGAGTAAGTAGTAGAACATAATTCTCCCACTTTGCTGGTAAAGCTTCCATCAGTTTCTCTTTCAGTTCCTCCTCAGTCTTCTCAATGTCCACCACTTTGACTTCACTAATCAGATGTGAAAATCTGGATACTAGCGCAGGAATATTTTCTTTATCATAGTGTTGAAAATTTTCAAATTCTTTGTTCAGCACTTTTCTTCTACTCTTCTTGTATTTATCATTGCCTTCACATCTTGCTGATAGTGCATCCCACAACTCTTTTGACTTTTTGCAGGAACTAAACTAATACAACAATTCAGTAGGCAAAGCCATTGTTAGATAACCAAAAGCTTTTTCTTCAAGATCATATAGTTTTCTTTCAGCTGCATCAAAATTGTGAATTTGTTTAAAATCTCCATCTTCCTTTGGATGCATGTAAAGCTTGCGAATTGGGATCCATAAATCAACATTATTTGTGCTGATGTAGGCTGAAAATCTTTGTTTCCAGTTGTGATAATCCTTCAGCTTCAACAATTTGGGAACTTTCTGGCTTGTTCCAATTTCGTTATCGAAGTTGAGCAAGGTTTGCATTGCACTTTGCATAGCAGCGAATGCTTGATAATCAGACATTTTTTTCACCGAAAATGATACTTTAAAAACTTCAAACTCAAAAATGAAGGTCTTCCAAGCGGATTTTGGGTACCAAAACGGAGGGTACTGGCGATTAGGCAAGTAAAAGTCTAGATCTTTTCGAGGTGGACGTTTTGGCTGGTATTGGGTTCCGTAACTCTTAACGGTTCTCAAGTTACGTCAGTTTTAGTGAACACAACTTTTCTGCCAGCGGACCAAGTAGCGGACCAAAAGAACCAGCGTACCAATGACCTTCAGCGGACCAAAAACGTACCAGACCTTCAGCGTACCAACCCACAGACCAGATTAAAGCATCGTACCAGTTTGGTACGGTGTAACCGTCAGCGTTCCAGCCAGTAACCGCCGCGTACCACGGTTGAAGATTGCTTTGCGTACCAGGTAGCGTACCAATCAACGTACCAACTACTGGATGAAGATTGCCTTACGTACCAAATGGCGTACCAGAATGTTCATCCGGCGTACCATGTCATTTTCGACTGATTTTTCAGAATTTGACTGTTTTGAGCTGTAATTTGCTAGAGTCAGGCACGAAAACACACTAGGAATGTTTTGAAATCATGTTTAGCATCAGAAACACTTAGAATTGGAAGAAATTGATGAAAAACGTGAAAAACCCAACTTTCTCTCACTAGAGTTCGAAATTGACCAAAAATACAGCAATAGAGCAACCTGGATTGCTCTGATACCACTTGTAAGTACGTGTAACGATCTTACTACTACGTAAATCAATCAATCTAGTGAAACAGAAAGTAAATAAGCTTTGTTCGTATTAATCACTTGAAGATTACAAGAAGTAAGCTCTAGTTTCTCTCTCTAGAACACACACAGAAAGGTGTAGAAATGACAAAACTTCTAAGATATCATTCTAACACGACCTATTTATAGTTAGTGACAATCTAGCCTGCGTACCAACTGATGAACCAATTGGTACAGGCTTACCAATTGGTACGGCGTACCAGTTGGTACGGCACCATTGATATTGTCACTACAACTCACAGACTCGCTCTAATCTAGATAAAATACATGAGACACATTGTAGCATAGGTATATGCTCTAACAAAGTTGCTAACATCCCTAAATCACGAGTCTAACATGCGTGGATGTTCAATTTTGACTCAAAATCAGTGGAAAAATAACTTTAATTTTGAAAAGTCACGAGCAACAAGTTTGCTCTGTGTTCACATGAATCTGAAAATTTTCAGAATTGACCCATTTATTGTGATTATTGATGAAAACTAAGCATTCCAACAGATTCCTTGTGAAATTTTGTTCAAAATATGTCAAGGAATGACACAAACAACCAGATTTGATTACTTTTTGAGTGTTTCTTCAAGTTTTTGAGAAAAATTCAAGAACATGAAGAAGAATGGCTCTGATACCATTTTTCAGCACCAAATTTGGGCCTTTACTCATTCAATGCACAGATTCAAGTGCGGAAATCATGAATCCATGATCAAATCATGTTGGTTGTTTGTTTGTTGAAATCCTTAGATTTCCATGTCTGAAACTCAAGAACACGAGGGTTTTCACACACAAGTGCTCTCTCTCTCTTCCACAGCCTACCAGAATCATAATTAGGGTATTCTGATGTGGCTATTTATACTAGAGAGAGCACAGGTCGTCATTGCACAGATTACAAGAGAATTTATTTGAGTTAGTGAAATTTATGACATCAGACCCGTGAAATCTCCAAGAACAATGATGAGATCGCCAAGACCATTTCTGAAGTCGCCAAGAACAAGTATAAAACTCTAGACCTTGGTGAGGTCGCCAAGGTTGGTGAGGTCGCCAAGGTTGGTGAGGTCGCCAAGTCTGGTGAGGTCGCTAAGGTTGGTGAGGGCGCCAAGGCTGGTGAGGTCGCCAAGGGCAATCTCCAAGTCGCCAAGGGCAATGTCCAAGTTGCCAAGGGCAATATCCAAGTCGCCAAAACAACTTAGAAATCACTAAGTACACTTCTAAAACTCCAAGAATCATTATGGAGTCACTAAGGGTTGTTATTATGAAAACACAATGAATTATTAGCATAAAATAAGTGAAACACAGAATATGGATCTAGACTTTCCTATCACAATAGTAAAGAACAAGGGCAATTATCTCAGTATTAATCAACTTAAGTTAAGACATTAAATATGAAATACAAAACATCAAACACTTGAATGATTAACATAAGCATCAAGAGAATTGTCCAAGTACAAATACAAGTGGAATGAAAGATTTACAATTAAGAATAACACCAAGGATGCTATGTTTGAGTTGCCAGCAACCCTAGATATATCTTACAAATTCCCCCTTTAGTGGTAATACAAACTTGACTGACGACTACCTGATCTGACCGAGTAACTTCAGCAAGAACCTCCAGTATTTCCAAGCAAGATTCCTGTAGCAATCATCTAAACAAACGATATGTGCATCATACAATATCCAAAGGTCTTTTCGTGATAATGTCTTCAAATCAGAGTAATGCCACATCTCCAACACCCTTTCAGATCCACAGGAGAGATAGAAAATCCCTCGACCACCCATAATCTGTTAGAGGATATTCCTATGTTAACGTGTGTCAGGTGTATTGTATCTAATCTAGAGCATCTGTGTGAGTCATATAGTCACTGGCCGTACCATATGCACCAGCGTACCAGATGGTACGGGCGTACCAGATGGTACGTGGGTGGTCCGCCGGTCAGTTAGTATGTGACTATAAATAGTTCGTTAGAGAGAGAGCTAGTTACCAGTTCTGTCATTCTATATCTTAAGTGTGTGTAACTGAGTGTGTTCTCTCTCTCTAGAGCTTTGTGTAACCCCTTAGTGAAATCAATAAAGCCAAGCTTTATTTACATCGTTTGTGTTCTCGATTACCGAATCATGCAGTAGTAAGATCGTACAGTGGTTTTACAAGTGGTATCAGAGCAATTGGTTGCTCTAATGCTGTGATTTTGGTTGTTTTTTCGAGTTCTAGAGTGAGAAAGTTTGGGTTTTCTTCATTTTTCATCAAATTCTCGCAATTTCGAGTGTTTCAGAGGTGAATAAATGATTTCTGAGTGTTCCTGGAGTGATTTCGCACCTTACTGAATCAAATTCTAGCTTCAAAGGTAAAAATTCGCGAAATTCAGTCGTGATCAGCGTGGTCCGCTTTTGGTCCGGCCGAAGAAATTTTGGTCCGCTGTTGATCCACCGCTGGTCCGCTAGGCTATCTTCAAATAGAATCTGGTCCGCTGAAACTGGTCTGCCAGGCAATCTTCAAAGTTGGTCCGTGGCGGTTATTTTCTGGTCCGCCGTACCATTTAGTCCGCCGTACCAAATTTGGTCCGCTGACGTAGTCTGATCCGCTGGTTCATTTGGTCCGCTGAGAGTGATTTGGTCCGCTGATCTGATCTGGTACGGGGTTCGGTACGTTGAGAAGGTTGGTACGCTGGTAGAAAACGTGTCTTCACTAAAACTGACGTAACTTGCGAACCGTCTGGAGTTACGGAACCCAATACCAGCCAAAACGTTCGTCTTTCCGAGATCTAGACTTTTACTGACCTAATAGTTAGTACCCTCCGGTTTGACCCCCAAAATCCGCTTGGAAGACGCCTGTTTTTCAGTTTGAAGTTTTTGTGTTCGATATCGTAATTTCAAAATGAGCGAGTTTCACGCACTTTCAGTTGTTCAATCATCAATGCAAGTAATGTTGAACTATGATAACGAGATATGAACAAATCAGAAAGTTCCTAAGTTGCTTAGGTTGGAGGATTATGAGAATTGGAAGCAACGATCTGAATCGTTCATTAATGCTCTTGACATTGATTTATGGATTTCCATTGAACAAGATTATACATATCCTCAGATAAATGGACAACCGATTGCACGAAGTGATTTTGATGAAGATCAAAGGAAAATGTATGCTCGAGAAAAGAAAACTTATGGAAATCTCACAATGGCACTACCAAGAGAGCTTCTACATCAATTCAAAAATTGCACAACATCAAAAACTTTGTGGGATGCATTGAAAGATAGGTGTGCAGGAAACGAGCAATATAAGAAAATTCGAAAGAAAGTTTTGTTAAAAGAATTGGACAACTTTCAGCATTGTGACAAAGAAAGTATTGCCGACTTGATTTCTAGGTTTTCACATCTGATCAATGAACTCGAGGTTGTCGGAGTCAAGAAAGAAAAAGAGGAATTGAAAGAAAAAGAGGAATTGAAAGAAAAATTTCTAGAAGCTCTACCAGAAAAGTGGGAGAATTTTGTTATGATGATTACTAATGATCCAAATTACTCCAGTTGGTCATTCAATCAAGTGTTAAGCAAATTACAAGCTCGGGAAATGGAATTACTTGTGAAAAAGTCAGCAACTCCAACAGTTTAGAATCCTGAGATATATTTTGGAGAGAATTATGCTACGGCGCATGCTAAAACTAAATCACATTCTATTTCAAGTAGTAATCCACCAGTAACAACATTTCTTACTGGAAAGTATGAAAATACTGGTAATTCTTCGGGTTGCAGTTTTACCATTCCTGATAGATCATCAAGCAAGTCTACTTCTAATCAAGCAACCGAAGATCTAGCTGTTTTGTTGGGTGCTTTCGTATCATCTTCATCTGGCTCTATATTTAGTCAAATTGGTAATTCTGGTTTGGTTCCGGAAGATCTAAAACAGATGGATGAGGATCAGCTATATAAATTAGATTTGGATTGGCAGTTGGCTATGATTGCTGAAAGAGGAAGACGGTTTATAGGCAAACATGGCAAGAATTCTATTATGGGTGAATTTACAAGCACCAAACTGGGTTTAGACAAGTCTAAACTAAAATGTTACAAATGTTCCAATTTGGGACATTTTGCTCGAGAATGCAAGCTATCTTCTTCTAAACCAAGTACTTCGGATAAGCATGATCACAATAAAGAAGAAAAGTCTTTAGTGACTGAGGGTCCTTATGATTGGGCTGCAGATTTTCCGGATGAATCTGCATTTGTAGTTCATTCTCAAGATCATTATGCTTTGATGGCAAATATTGAGGTTGACTCGAGTGGATATGCATCTGAGACTAGTAAATCTGTATCTAGTAATTCTGATTCCGAAATGGGTGGTTATGAATCCGTGTGTGAATTTTGTACTCAGAAAGATAGAAAGATTCAGGAATTGGCTCAAGAAAAGGAAAAGGTAGTAGTTGATAGGGTGAAGCTTGAAGAAGAGTTAGAAAGTTATAAACAGAAATATGAAATTTCTGATGGCATTTTTAAGATGAATAAGAAGTTACTCCAAGAGAAGAGACTATTATTGGAAGAGTTAGAAGATTTTCGAAAACTGGTGTCAGACGATTGTATTCAAAATGATCAACAAAAGTCACAACTTCAACATGAAAATGATGAGTTCATGACAAAAATTGTCAAGTTAACTTCTGCAAATGAAAAGTTGTTAAAGGAAGTTGAGGAATATAAGTTTAAGGTTAAAGATGTCAGTGAAGATTTTGAAAATCTATTTCAAAAATCCACCGCAAGGGTGGAAGCGCTTAAAGCATCTAATGATGAACTTCAAAAAGCACTAGATGAAGTTACTACTGACAGAACTCAATATCAAATTGTTCAGTCTGAATTGAAAGACACCATCACTACTCTGAAGAAAGACAAAATCTTGTTAACCAGAAATGTTGAGATCTATAAGGAAAGAGTGGGTAAGATTACAAAGGAGGTGCTTGCTGCTCATGATGGGATGAGACGAGAAAAATCGTTACTCAACAGCACATCTGAGAAATTGATTTAATCAGAAAAGGTTCTTGCTGAAGCTCAAAAGACCATAGCCGATTTGAATGTTGAAATCTTGGATCTAAATTGTCAATTGCATAACTTGAAGAATTCTCATTCCTTTGCAAGTTATTTGTGTCAAGACGATAATTTCAAGAAGGTGTTTGGAGGCGATGATTTAAATCAAATCCCGCATCCAGTGATTCAAACAGAGTCTGTTTTTTATTTGAACACTTCGACAACACAACAAGATTATTCTGAGTTAGTTGTTGAAATTCTGATTTGAAAACATCAAAGAAATAAAAAAAGGTGATAGAAGCGCAAGACGGTTTGGTAGATAAAACACCACCATTGTTTGTTTCTCGTGGGTTTATGTCAGACGAGGGAGTTATTTCAACTGGCAAGATGTTTGAGAAAAATGAAAAAGAGTTGAATGAAGCCGAGGTTGCTGCAAAGTTGGTGCAAGCTAACAAGTTAAAAGACATTAAAGCTTTCTTTAACCAGATTGCTAAATCTGGTGCTTCTAGTTCTCAAATAGATCTATCCAAGTTACCTGGTTACAAACAGTCTGGGTTGGGAAGTGAAGGCCAGAATGTTACAAAGAAGAAGAACATGCCAAAGAAGGTTCCGAAAGCAAAGAAAGATACAAACTTGGATCAAATATATCATCTGGCTCAAGTATTCATTTCAACAATGGAGAAAGGATTTGGGGGAAAGAAAAAGCAGAAAGTTTCATCTGAAAGTTCTCCGAAAGAATCTTCGTCATCTGGTTCTAATGCTACACCTCAAAGTCCTACATCGAAATGGGTACATTCTAACCGATTTCAAGTTTTTGATGTTATTTATGAATAGTCTGAATTTTCTGATAAATGTCATCCAATTCAGGACAAGCCACAATTTAAACGATCATATCGTTTGTGCTACCAATGTCGCCAAAAGGGACATCTAGCACAGGATTGTCCTGTCACTGTTAAAATAAATTTTTCTGGAAAAACTGCCACGATAATTGATGAATCCGGCATAATTTTTACTGACTCACCAACATCACATTTTAAATCAAAAAGTAAATCAGTTTTAAAAAGTGACTCTAGTGTTGGTGATTCATCACAAGATGATGTTTCCGTAAAAACTGCACCTGCAAAGATGCAGTGGCGACCGAAGGTGGTCAGCCAAGCTGCAACTGATTTTACGGAAGACACTGGTCGACCAGAAGCTGTGTGCTTCGGGTCATTTGAGTACTAATCATTTAAAACAGTGTGCAGGTTTCTTCAAGAAGACCTGTCGGTGATTGTGAAGTTCAAGCTTTAAGCAGTTACTGATAGTGGAGTTTCCTGCTTAACTTAAATTGAATGCTTCATTTTTCAAAATTAAAAGTTTTTCTGAAAACTTAAACTGAAAAAGTATCAGTATCGATTGGTCAATTTTCTTTCTTTAATGCATTTTGTTTGTAGTTTAGGGAGAGAAAATTGAAAAACGAAAAATAGTGTCTTCGTGTTTGTGTTTTTTGTTAAAATGAAAATCCAAAAATAGAGTTTTCATTTTAAGGGGGAGAAAATGAAAAAGATACAAAAACATTGAAAAACAGAAAATACAAAAACATTGAAAAATAAGAAATTGATTCGACATGTTTGGGAAGTGATGGTACATTGGCTTACGTGTCTGGCTCATGGATAAACTAGATGAAAAAACCATAAGTTCATTGCTCGATGTGCTTGGTAGGCTCGACATTTAATCAGAAAGTATTCAGATGTGATAAACATATTAAATATTAATGCATGCTTGACCAAGTGGACAACATCTTGATGCATATCTCATGATATCAAGAAAAAGATATGTGGAAAAGAAAATGAGAAGTCACTGTGTATACATGTGTTCATTTTTCAAAGATTTAAACTTGTTTGATTTTCTTTATTTTGTCAAACGATCGGACTTTCTCTGCGTGTTCACAAGACCGACCTGATCGTTGTTCGTTTGACGTTCTGCTTTATTTTCTTTGGTGTTTCGTATAACTCATCAGACTTTCTCTGCGTGTACGGGAGTACCGACCTGATTGTTGTTGAGTTATACAATTTCAACTTGTTTTATTTTCTTATTTTGTTAAATCCAAGGCCTTATCTGCGTATCAAAAGATCGACCTAAAGGTAGACGATTTAACGTTCTTATTTCTTTTTGCATGGAACACAGTTGACTGATTCATGAATACATTCATTATGTGATTAAATCACAAATGAAATCACAAAGTGTGATATAATAGCAAAAACATATCTGAGTATGTCTGATAGAGTGGGGTACACTGGTCAAAGCAAACCTAATCAATTCAATAACATATCCAGATGTTATGAGTATGATTGTGCCTGAGTTTAAGATGGACAAATTATACTAGTAATCGACATGACTTGTGTGTTGAAGTAATTGAAGTTGAAATGTAGTTCAGCATGTCATGACCATTATGATCCCAAGTTGTGATCTTTCTCGCAAAAGAAAAAAATAGTGTGTGATTCAGTATTTCATTTCTGTATTGCATTTCTGTTTCATATATGAAAATTCCAAAAAGATTTTCGGTGTGTTTTGATATAAAGTTTCAAAAAGCCAAAAAGATTTTGTTTCTTATTTGTTTTCGACCGATCGATACATGATACGAAATTAAAATTTCAAAACTATATCTTGGATTCTCAAAGAGAAGTTTTGCGCCAAGATTAAATTAATTTCAAAAGAAAAGAAAAGTCGCGTTTGTGTCTTCTGAAATTGCAGGTTTCTATGTGACCAGACTCAAGCATGGTGAAAGGGGGAGTATGTCATATCTTTCACAAGAGGATCTTGAAGTTCAAAGATTGTTCAAGATTGATCCAGCCATAAAAGCTCTAGTTCTGACAAGATTTCAAGTTGAAGATCGGACGCAGTGATGCAGAAGATTGAAGACTGAAGTTTTGTTAGATAGATAGATAGCTAGATACACTACACGTTAAGGGGGAGTTTGTTAAAGCATATTCCTATGTTAACGTGTGTCTCGTGTATTGTATCTAATCTAGAGCATCTGTGTGAGTCATATAGTCACTGGCCGTACCATATGCACCAGCGTACCAGATGGTACGGGCGTACCAGATGGTACGTGGGTGGTCCGCCGGTCAGTTAGTATGTGACTATAAATAGTTCGTTAGAGAGAGAGCTAGTTACCAGTTCTGTCATTCTATATCTTAAGTGTGTGTAACTGAGTGTGTTCTATCTCTCTAGAGCTTTGTGTAACCTCTTAGTGAAATCAATAAAGCCAAGCTTTATTTACATCGTTTGTGTTCTCGATTACCGAATCATGCAGTAGTAAGATCGTACAGTGGTTTTACATAATCCAGTATTTCAAGGTACTTAGGCTCTTTGTGGTCATCTTCTTAGCAGCAATGCATTCCCAGCACCACCATCTTAGAAACAAACCGAAATAGTTTGCATCTACTATCTCGTATGGCCTGAGCCTTTAAGGAATGATGTCCAGGCGACAGTAGAATACCCACTTAAGATAACTCCTATGCAGCAACCTTAATTCAATTTCTGCGAAGAGTCTTATTGTGTTGCTATCTTCCTTTACAATAACCAGCTCATGTGTGTCTCCATTGTAATACCAACACCTTATAGGATTGCTAATCCAATCACGAGTTATTTTCTTTGTGCTTAGTTCCTTGCTGATGCTTTTGTACATGATCTTATGAGGGACCACAACTCTTTGTCTTTTGAATGTTTTATATTTCTTCTATTATGTCTTAAGGGGGGAGTAGAGCTGACATTATAGCTCGATTTTATTTGTTCTTCATCCCATCATCTGATTCAACGTTGGGAGGCATATCTTTAAGCATCTTAGTAGTGAATTGCACCAAATCCTTTCGATAAGGTGCCATTTCTTTCCAATCGTCAACCAATGTAGGGGATTCTTTCATTCGATGTTCCTCAACCCTTATTGCTTCCCCTTCATCTAGCTGTCGCTTGACCTTCTTATTTTCTTCAATTAAGTGATTTTTGACCATTGTACGAAGACCAGGAAGCTGCTTTCTGCTGTAGCTTTTGCGAGCATAACCCTTCCAGTTTAGAAAGTCTTGCATTTCTTTCTTGGTTATTCGTTTGACTCCAAGCGTAGCTGTAGTGGGACTAGGAGGTGGTGAAAAATGATCAAAGATCCCTGGTAGAGGAGGCATATACTGTGCGTGCATCTCACGGATCTTTTCCCTTAGTTTGTCATTGAATTGCACGTACTCAAACTTTTTATCTGTGTCAGCAAAAGGATTCGCTCTGGGATCAGTTAGCTTTTCGTCAAGCTTGTAGTTATAGAGGTTGTTCTCCATATCTTGATCGTCGGTATATATTCTAACCAGCTGGGCATCCGTAAGAGTCATCAAGTAGGATAGAGGTATGCCATGAGGAATGAGTTCTCTGAAATAATTGGCTATCAATGAGGTGCCAGACGGATCAACATTGTCACCAGCAAGGTTGGGGATTATCCTTATTCTTGGTTCTTCTGCATCGTTATTTGGATCATCTGGCTTAAAATGTTCATATCCATGGCCAATTTGTGTTTGAGGACGACTGGATTCTATCATCTGTTTGATAGCCTCTTCTTTCACAATTTCATCCAGTGTCCTTTCAAGCATTATTTCTTCTTTAGCAATTCTAAGAGCTTCATCCTTATTCCTCTGTTTTTGCATTTCTTGTTCGTAAACTTCTTCAGGAGTCATTTTCTTCTTGCCTTTTTAGGTCTGCTAGAAGACCCAGTGTCTTGTGCAGAGTCTGTATTATTGGTAGCTTGACCACCACTTGCACTTGTCACAGGTTGAATCGGAACTGTTTCAGGAACAGCACTAGTGGTGGTTTCAATAAGCTCAGGCACAGGCTCACTAAACACAAGCTCAGATCTCAGAGGAGTTCGAGCTAAGATATCAGCCGTCTCTTCCTTGATCTCACAGATGATTTCCTCATCATATTCATCATTAGTAGTGAATTCCGGATTTATGAAGTTTGTCACGCTGGAGTCATAAATGAGATTGATTAGACGATCAGCCAACTAGAATCAAGCTAAGAGGTTGAGCTTGCAAAGCTTCTCTGGCTTCCGTATTTTCTTCAGTAACAACTACACCGCTTCGGCTGCTGGGGTCAGTAGGGAGGGTGTTTGCATAAAACTCGTGAAATGCATTTCTCCCAAGATCTAGAAGTTCAGCATTAACATGCATGTGCTTTAGTTGTTCTGAAATATCGATGATAGCACTTGCAGGCATTTCAATGCTTATTGGCTATTGTATTGGAGGAGCCAATTGAAGTTGCAATGAAAGTTCAGGAATAACATAAGGTACATCTGTTTCACCCAATGTTATAGCAAGGGTCTCTCCTGAAGATGATTGATTTGATTCAAGTGCGGCACTTGAGAATCTCGGAAGTTTGAGGTTCTTGGGAGGTGGCACCAAGCTTATGACACCAACCCGAGATATATCTTACAGTCACAGTCCGTGACCCCACAAAGTGGCAGTTCGTGGGAGTCCCAGTTCGTGGATAGCTGAATAGGATAAATAGTTGTTTCCTTTGTAATCTTGATAACTTTGAGAGTCCAAGTGTGTGCTTTTCAGTGTGTTTTCTAAGTGTTCTCTCTTTGTTCCATATTGTATTGTTGCTCTTTGTTGATCAATAAATCGATCGTTTAATTACGTTTTGCATACCGAAAAAGCTAGATCGAGTAGACGATCCACCATTCACGCTCTTTCAACACGTCTTATTCTTATTATATATTATATATATAACAATGAGAATTCAAAAGGCATAGTGAACTTTTTCGTTTTCATACATTGGCCACACAAGTTTTCTACTTTGACATTTTCTACCCTTAAACTTTAACACTTTGTTTTTTTAAACTGAATAGTAAACTTTAGGTTTTCATAGTTTAGCCACATATGTTTCATATTTTTACGTTTTCTTCATCCAAACTTTTAAAGTTTTTTTGTTTTGTTTTAAGTTTTGTGTTATTTTACTTTGGCGACGAAACTTTTACAATTTTCCGTTTTTCTACTTTCGTTTTCACATATGTTTCATACTTTTACGTTTTCTACCTTCTAACTTTTAAACTTTCTTTTTACATTTTGTGGTCTTCTACTTTGGCTACGAAACTTTCACAATTTTCCCTTTTTCTACTTTCATATTTAGTATACTTTTAGAGTTTTCGACTTTGATCAGGACTTTTTTTTATAATTTTATTAGACTTTTACATTTACAACCCCCTTAACTTTTCTACTTTCGTTTTTAGTATACTTTTATAGTTTTATACTTTCACCACGAGACTTTTAAACTTTTAAGTTTTATACCCCTTAACTTTTTTACTTTGGTTTTTATTAGCCTTTTAGAGCTTTTGACATTGGCCACGACTTTTTTTATTTTATAGTTTTATACTTTGACCACATTAAAAAATTTCTTACTTAAACTGACAGGTAAATGGGTGGTCCGTCGCGAAGCGCGGGCAGGTCACCATTCTCTGACTTTTAAACTTTCTTTTTGGTTTTAAGTTTCGTTGTCTTCTAATTCTGCCACAAAACTTTTATAATTTTATGTTTTATATCCCTTAAATTTAAAACTTTTGTTTTTATTGTTTTTATATTTTTGTACTTTGGTCATGAAACTTTATAATTTTATGTTTTATACCCCTTGATTTTTTTAACTCTTTTTTTTTAAGTTAAGGTTTTTGACTTTAAACACGACTTTTTTATAGCTTCTACTTTGGCCATGAAACTTTTATAGTTTTACATTTTATACCCCTTAAATTTTAATTTTTTTAAGTTAGAGTTTTCGACTTTGACCATGACCTTTTATAGTTTTATTGGACTTTTACGTTTATACCACTTAACTTTTCTACTTTCGCTTTTTAGTATACTTTTATAGTTTTATACTTTCACTATGAAACTTTTACACTATTACGTTTTATGCTCCTTAAGTTTTCTACTCTTTTATTATTATACTTTTAAAGTTTTTTTACTTTAGCCACGACTTCTTTATAGTTTTATATTTTGACCACATCAAAACCTTTTTGACTTAAAATGAAAGGTAAATGGGTGGCCCGCGACGTAGCGAGGACGGGTCACGAACTTGTATATAACAATGAAATTTGGTTAGGAATAGTGAATTTTTTATTTCTTTTGTTTAGGCCACGTGTTTTTTTATTTATTTTGTTTAGGTCACAAAATTTTTACTTTTAATCATTTAAGCCCCTCAAGAGTTTTAGTATTTTTCTACTTTGTCCACAAAGATTTTCTTATTTTTACACTTTTGGTCCACGTCTTTCTTTTTTTCTTTATTTATACTTTGGTCACTATTACTTTTTAATTTAATACTTTGACTTCATGACTTTTAAAGTTTTACGTTTTATATCCGTTAACTTTTATACTTTCGTTTTTACTGTACTTTTTATAGTTTTATACTTTGACCACGGAACTTTTACACTTTTATGTTTTAAACCCTTTAACTTTTGTACTTTCGTTTTCAGTATACTTTTAGAATTTTTGAATTTGGCCACGACCTTTCTATAGTTTTATACTTTGATCACTAAACTTTTATACTTTTACGTTTTATGTCCCTTAGTTTTGAACACGATTTTTTTATTGTTTCTACTTTGATATGATTTATACCCTTAGGTTTTCCAGTTTTGTTCCTATATTTTTATGTTTTAAGTTATATTTTCGTCTTTAACCATGAATTTTTTATAGTTTTATATACTTTTACGTTTATACCCCTTAACTTTTCTACTTTCGTTTAATAGTATACTTTTATAGTTTTATACTTTCACCATTAAACTTTTAGACTTTTACGTTTTAAACTTCTTAGTTTTTCTACTTTCTTTAATTATTATACTTTTAGAGTTTTAGACTTTAGCCATGACTTTTTTATAGTTTTATATTTTGAAAACACTAAAACATTTTTGACTTAAACTGCCTAGTAAATGGGTGGCCCACCATGAAGCGAGGGCAGGTCAACAACTTGTTTAAGTTTATATTTATAATCATAATCAAATAATTATTTATAACTCATGACATTATTTATGCAAAAACAACTATGTGTGACTTATGATCATGAAATTATATAATAACAATCAAGTCTTGAATATTTGAAGCTTTTGACCAAGAAGTCTGCTAAGAGCAAATCCAGGCGGACATGCTATTTGCTCTTAGTGTACATGATTTTGTCTTAGTGAACATGTTTATCTCTTAGTGGACTTGTTGGTTAGCGGACATCTTGTTTTTCTAAGTGTACCTTTTTTATTCTAAGTGTACTTCTGGATTTCTTTTGTTCTAAGCGTACTTCTTTTGATCAAAGTGTACTTTTGTAGAATTTCACTGATTCCTATAACTTGGGTTTATGACACTTTGGGTATTCAAGTTTATCAAGTAAATGTTTATAAAGATTTATTTATACATTTAAAGGACTAAATATGTTAATTTGGTTGGTTTGACGTTATTTCACCAAAATTGAGATTTCTCGTTGCGTAGAACACTGTTTTAATTCCGGTTTCTTTTTAATGCAACGTTTTTCCATTTTGGTTACTTTGGTCATCATAACCCTAAAACATTTAAGAATTTTCATCCCAAATTAGTTCTGGAACAACCATTTTTTTTTAACTTTGGTGTAAAAATATGTTTAATTATTACAAAAAGTAACATTTTAATGTCTAGTCTTTTAACACGAAGTTGGGGTTTTAATCCAAGCTTGTTTAAGTCCATTTACCCATGCTTTTAAAGACCATAGAGTGTCATAACATCAAAGCGTTGAAAGTAACCATAAACTCGTTTCTAGCCAAATTTAGCAATATTGATGAATAATAAATTCCATGCCTTTTATCCAATTATATCTACTAACAAATTAAATGTTAGGACTTTATTAAACCATTAAGTGTCAAGACATCAGTAAGTCATAATCTTTTATAAATGGAAATAAGAATGTGTCCATTTTTATATATATCCAACATTAGATGTAACAATATTAAATAAAAAGAAATATAAGTTAGTAGATCAAAGTTTATATACAATACTCCCAAGTATGCACCATGGCTCATCACTTGGTTTCTTGACATACTGTAAAACACAGAGACGGATCTCTCTAGTGCGTGATAACGATCGATTTGGTAATACACAATGTAAATAACGTTCCGTTTGATTGATAACAAGCTCAAGGTTACAGAGAGAGAATAGAGAGTAAAACACCACAGATTACACACAGTTTAGAACTCAACTCTTATAACTACTCCCAAACACACGATCATAAACTATTTATATCATTCTGCCCGGCGTACCAACAAACCTGCGTACCAGATGGTCCGTGGCTGCGTACCATCTGGTCCGCCCACTGGTACGCTGGCACTAGAACTTACAAAAATATCAATACAATGACAAAACACCTAGACCTAGCATTAGACATCATAACATGTTCTAACAAACTCCCCCTTGTGTTATGCTAGTCTTCAAAAGCTTTTGTCTCACTCTCCTTCCAATACTGTCTTCGGTTATTTCCAGCATGAATTCCAAAAGCATAGCAAACTCTGATCACTCTTTGAAATTGCGAGGCTTGCTCAGCATCCTCAGCCTTGTATAGAATGTTGTTGTGATAGAGCTTGTCGATATCAGCTTTAGACAGGTTAATCAACCACATTGGATCAAAAATTCTAACCACCTTGTTCTCTTCTTTGACAACAATCATTGCTTCTCGAGTATACTCATCATAGTACCACCATCTCAAAGTCTTGATAAAATCTTGCTCGAGCTTCTTCAGCGGTATTTTCTTCAGTTGAATAGGCTTCTTGTACTTTAATACCACGACAGGTTTCCCAGTTCTTGGATTAACTTCTGTCGGATGATCTGTATACTTTGCCCTCTGAGGAGTTAGAAATCTAAACTTTCCTTGTCATTCTTCCAGTAATTTGTTCTTGACATCTCCATAGTTTAGAAATGGTTTTCTGGTTAAATCTCGAACATCACAAACAGGCAAAGTGTTGAATCTTGTTGCCTTCTTCAAGTATAGAATTCCAAATTCTTTCTTTATTGCATAAAACTTGAGTTGTGAATCGAACATCCAACTGATTATATTTCCAGTAGCTTCACTTTTGTTTTCAAAGAATTTCTTCTGATCAACCGTATTTGTAGGTTTCACTACTGGCATCTTCTTAGCTCTTTGAGTCTTGAACCATTCATCAAATAACTTTTTCTTTTCCTGTTCCTCTGATAGACTATCAGACTCAGTTGGTTCAGCTGGTTTTTCAGATTCTATCTTCTTCAACTCCTTCTCTACTTCTTCTTCATCATCTCTACCAAAGAAAGTGAATCCTCCAGATTGATCATTATTAGAAAAATTGCCATAAACTTTCGGATCATCTGGATATTCTTCAGCAGTCATATCTTCAACTTCTACATGTTCCTCTACATATCCAACATCATCATTAGAATCCTCTTCCTTATATGGTTCAGCAAAAGGAACTTTATCAACATCATCCACATTTAGAGCATATTTTGCAGCAAGTTGCTCTTTCGAATATGGATGAATAAACTCCCCTTCTTCCATCTCTTCCCTGGTAATCGGAGTTACATCATATACATCTTTCCCCGATGACTCCCCCTGAGATGTAGCAGCAGATGTTCCAATAGCAGCAGATGTTCCAGCTGCACCAGCACCAGAACCATCTCCATTAACACCACCTTCTGGGTCATCAGTATCATTCAAATAACTTGATATATCATCGTCTTTTCTACAAGCTTCTTCAGGATTAGGTCTCATCTCCCCCTGAGCAGGTAAAGCTTTTAACAAACGGTTTAGCTGCTCACCCAGTGAAATAGAGATTTGTTGAAGCCGGGCAATCTCATGATCCTTTGACTGATCCCGAGATAACAACTCTTTAACAATATACTTTAATCCCTGAATTTCATCTGCTTGCTAACAATTTGTAGATTCTAATTCATCAAGTCTAGTTTGATGCAGGGCAAGCTTTAAGTCAATAGAAGAGATTGTTGATGTTGTAGGAGCAGTAGTGTTTGAACCAGAAGTAGAACTAGAAGAATTTCTGACAATCAACTTTCTAACAGGTCGAAAAATAGAACTTTGAACATTTGCAGTGGTTGTTGTTGGTTGACTTGGAATGGAAGACTGTTTTGTAACTTTTTGCTTCTTGCTAGGTGGACTGCTACCAGTTTTTCTAGCATCAGCAAGGAATGAGCCCGGTCTCACCAACATCTTTGGCCTAGACATATGTTTCACACGTTTGCTAGTAGACACCATTAGGGCTTTCCCTTTATCAGCAGTCACTTTCGGTCTTGCTGATTCCTCCACAGATGGAGTATAAGATGGATCATCATCATCTTCTCTATCAGCAGATCGTTTTGATAGATGCTCACATCTAGAAGTATCTTTATTCTGTGAAGCCAGAATCAGAACTTGTATCAGAAGAACCCGCACTATCATCAGCAGAAACAGACTTGGAACCAGCCACATCATCATTTCCTTCAGAAACATTTGGATCATGTTGAACTTGTTTAATTTGTTGTTGTTGCTGTTGCACAGGTGCATTACCAACAGGCTGTTGCTCTACTGTTGAACTGCCACATCTTGGTCTTCTTTTTCATTTTCATCTTCCTCAACAGGATAACCATTCTCATTATATTCCAGTTCATCATCAGAACTATCAATATGTCTTGTAGCACCATTCCTGGGAGCCACATAATCAGGTTTGGCAAGATGACCAATCAAGTGTTTAACCGGTGGAGGTATATTTGCTCATTTTCACTTCTAATAAACAGGTAATTTACCCACAACAACTTCATTCATGTGCTTCAACTCTAGACAGCAGTTGGATTCTTAGGAAGATCCAGATGTAGATCATTTAAGATCATTTGGAGAAACCTTGGATACATGGCACTCTTGTTTTGCTTTTACAGAATATTCTCTTTCATGTAGTCAAATATCCATCCAGAAAAGTTGAACTCTCGATTCATGACCAACGCAGTGAAGAATGATAAAAGCTTCATGTCAAACTCTTCATGACCCCTTAGGCGATTTCCAAAACATCTGATGATCACATGCATCAAGTATTTATATGGAGGACTCAGATTCGCCTTAAGAAACCAGGAAGCATAAAGATGCCCATCATATTTGATTCTCCTTAACAATCCAACCATATCTATTTCATCAAACTCCTTTGGAAACGTCAGTTGATCATTGAATCTCAAAACTCTTCTAACATCGTCCTCAGATACAACAACATCAGTCTGAAGAATCCTTAAATGAATAACAGAAGGAACAACCAAACAATCTACTTGAGCATAATTTCAAAACATTGTAAGCAGATCTTTGTACGGTGTACATTCGTGAGTAGCTAGATAGAAGATTCTCGATCTTTGCACAAACTCGAATATGCCTTCGAAATGAGGTTTCCACCGTGCAGATGCATTCAGATAAGCACAAATGTTGTGTTCGTCGTTTGATTTTAAAGCAACCATATTTGGAACATTCACAAACAACAGATATCATCAAAATCATGAGATAATCTCAAAACCGCTTACGATTGACTCTAATTTGACTTGAAACGCTCAAACAACTAACTTTTGAAAAACTTTGTCAACGGACCACGCACGTACCAATTTGGTCATAAGACCACATCTAGTACGGCGGACCAGAAATGTAGACCACGTACCATAAAAGTCAAACGTACCAGATAGGGACTACATGTGATCACGTACCAAATCTGGTACGCCGCGTACCACTTGGTACGACAAACGAACAGTTAAGCCGAAGAGTCGATTGCGATTTTAACACTCCAAATCGTTTTTGTTTTGAAATCGACCAACAAGGTTTTGATCTATACCGAAAACCGACTTAGTACATGTGTTCAGAATGGATTGAGATAGTCGTTAACCCATTTAACCAATCCTGGGTTCAGTTTCGCGAAAAACCGAATCTTTAAGCCTAAAAATCAAGCGATTAAAACCACCAAAATGAAATCCAAGACCATGAGACGATGCGCAATTGTTGTACCTACCTGTAGCAACAAAAATTTCGAGTAGAGGTTCGTTATACTGTGAAAAATTGAATAAAAACAGTGTTGGGCGATTTTAGGGTTTTCAGAGGTTTTTGAATGTGGTACGCAGGTCATGCGGATCACGTACCAGATTTCCTCTTTCATATGCAAATTTGGTCCGCATGGCGTACCGCATGGTACGCCGGACCACATGTTTACCATTTTGCCCCCTGTTCTTTTAATTTTGACAATTTACATCCAAAAATTCAAACTTTTTCAAATTAAGACATGATGAGCCGATTTAAGCAATGATCGTTGTTCGTTCAACAAACATTTGTCGTTTCTGTATTCAGTTGATCAAAAATAAAGCAGAAATAAAATCTTTTTGAATTTGATCAACTTTATATCAAAACACACTAAAATCTTTTTGATTTTTCGAACTTATGCTAAAACACACCTAAAATCATTTTGAGATTTTCTAAAAATGATAAATCAACAAAAAACAGAAAGGTAAATGCAATAATTTATGTTTTTGTGAGAAAGATCGCAACATGAGATCATACCAGTGAGATACACTTAACACATTTCAATTTCAATCTAATCAGCTTGCAAGCCAAGTAGTCCACGAATACAACATTTTCATGTTTATTTCAGTCAAATCAAATCAATTTTTACTGCTTTCTGATATGAATTAGTTATATTTATCAAGCACAGAAATCATAGTACCCACAAATTCAAGTAATTGAGAATCTAACTTATGATATTTTTTATTTTTCTTTTTCTTTTATTCACCCCCGAATATTTACAGATATAAGTCGTTCATAGTGTTTCATGCAAAAAGAAAGCAGAACCCTAAACAAACAACAATCAGGTCGGCCTTGTGAGCACGTAGAGAAAGTCCGATTGTTAGGAAAATAAGAAAGCAAAACAAGTTGAAATTGTACAACTCAACAACAATCAGGTCGGTACTCCCGTACACGCAGAGAAAGTCCGATGAGTTATACGAAACACCAAAGAAAATAAAGCAGAACGTCAAACGAACAACGATCAGGTCGATCTTTCGATACGCAGAGAAAGTCCGATTGTTTGACAAAATAAAGAAAATCAAACAAGTTTAAATATTAAAGAACACATGCGTACACTGAACACTTATTTATTCTATTATTGTATTTTTCAGCTAATATTAAGATTACACAACCACAAGAATCATGTTACACCACAGATTTCAGGCGAGCGTTATGTTTCTATCATACTAGCAAGTATCAGATATTGATTGACACATTCAATGAAACACAAAAGAACCTACAGCCTTTCAATCTATTTTATCCATGGTAAGTAACATTCACTGATGTACTATCATTTCTCACGAGGTTGGATCACATTTCTCAGTTTTTGATTTTTGCATTTTGTTTATGCTTTTTCATTTTTGAATATAAGAAAACACACTATTTTTGTATTTTTCATAATTCCCCCCGCCCCTAAAAAGCAGAAAACAAAGAAAAACATAAAAGAAATCAAAAAGTGAACAACTGAAACAGTTTACTTGGCATTCAATCGAGTAATCCCACTGATTTGCAATAAAAATTTAAAGCGAGTTTTATCAAATGCTTTAGTGAATAAATCAGCCCTTTGAAAATCCGTGTGAATTTTCTGCAAATCAATTAGTTTCTTCTCATAGCAATCACGGGTAAAATGATATCTAATGTCAATATGCTTTGTTTTGGAATGTTGAACAGGATTTTCGTGATTGAAATAGCAGCCGAGTTATCAATATAAATGGGAGTAGTCAGAAAGTTCAAACCATAGTTGCGTAACTGCTGTTGTTTCCACAGAACCTGTGAACAGCAACTGGAAGCAGCCACATATTTCGCCTCCGCAGTAGAAGTTGCAACCGATGTTTGCTTCTTGCATTGCCATGACACGAGTCTCTTCCCCAAAAACTGACATCCGGCGGTAGTAGACTTGAAATTTATTTTGCAGCCGCCATAATCCGAGTCAGAATAAGCTGATTACTCGAACTTATTATCATTAGGGTACCAGATACCAAGATCCGGATTACCCTTCAAATAAGCAAAAATCCTCTTTACTACTAACATATGTGAAGCCTTAGGAGCTGCCTGGTACCTAGCATATAAGCACACAGCAAACATAATATCAGGACGAGACGCAGTTAAGTACATAAGGGAATTAATCATGGAACGAAACAATGTTGGGTCAACATTGTCACCAGATTTATCTGGTTCAAGGCCATGTGAAACCTAGATAGGTGTACTTGGAATCCGGACGTCTCCATCCTTAAAACGAGCCAAAATATTGGACACACATTTTTTTTATGCAAAAATATTCCTTTGGAAGATTGATGAACTTGAAGACCTAGAAAGAAGCCCATCTCCCCAATAGAAATCATCTCGAACTTTGTTTGCATAAGCTGTCATTGGTGCTTCCAAAGATAATATCATTCACATAAACCTGGACAAGCAACAGATCCTTCCCAAACTTCTTTGAAAACAGTGTACAATCCACTTTGCCACATTGAAACCCATTGTCAAGCAAGTGTGTATAGAGTGTCTCATACTAAGCCCGTGGAGCCTGGTGAAGACCATACAAAGCTTTTCTAGCTTGTACACTCGCTCAAGGAACTCTGGATCATAAAAACCAGGCGGTTGCTTCACATATACTTCTTCACGAATCCTCCCATTGATAAAAGCACTCTTGAATTCCATCTGGTACACTTTGAATCCATGATGTACCGCGAAAGCCAGAAAGATCCTGATAGCTTCAATTCTTGCTACGGGAGCATATACTTTATTAAAATCAATGCCTTCAATCTGAGAGAAACCTTGAACCACTAATCGAGCTTTGTTTCTGACAATGATACCGGGATCATCCTTCTTGCATTTGATAACCCATTTAGTTCCACATGGTTCTCTAGAATTTGCGGGTAAATCCACGAGATGCCAAACGCCCAATTTCTGAAATTGCTGCAACTCTTCCTGCATCGCTTCTACCCAAGAAGCATCTTCCAACGCTTGATCAACATTGGTAGGCTAAACTTGAGATAGAAAACAAGAATGAAACACTTCATTCTGAACCCTTGAATCCCTAATTTCAGCAATTAAAGCATCAACAGACTCAGACAATTGATGTCGTGTGCGCACTCCAGAATTTGGATCTCCAATAATATTCTCTTGAGGATGCATGTTATGAATCTGAAGAGTAATTGAATCAGGAACTTCAATATTATCTGCAAGATTATTTAAATTTTCATCTGTTGCCTATGAGCTCAAAAGATCACCGATCGGTAAAGAAACCGGCACTAAAGAACTTGTACTTGGTAAGCTAATTGAATCATCAACTGGTGTCGATTCAGCTTCATGAAAAGTACTTTCATCATCATCGGACGAACTCATTGTTTCTAAGTTAGAAACTTTCTGACTAGATGAAGCAGCATAAGAAGCACTTGGAAGCTTCGGAATCCATGATCCAGGACTAAGCATTGTATGTAACATGGCAGCAGCTAAAAGTTCTTGAGAATGCTCATCAGCAGAATCATTATGGGCAGCCGAGAAAGAGTCAAAGAAAGTCTTGTAGTCAAAAGCAGGAATATCAACCGATTTGGGTGTCATAAAAGTGTGTCTTTGACAATCCACATGCAAACGACTCTCAGTTATTTTTGAAGATGAAAAGTAAACTCGTTTCATTGGATGCTGATAGCCAACAAATATGCCTTCAATAGCTTTAGCTTCAAACTTACCACCTTCCTTGAGAACCGTGCATAAACACCCAAATGGCTCTAAGAAATGTAAATTCGGCTTACGACCCTTAAGCAAGTGATCACTTGTCTTGTTAAATCGCTTGACAATCAGAACACGATTCAGCACATGAACTGCTTTAGACGAAAACTTAATCGGTAAATGTGCATCAGACATCATAGTTCGTGCCGTCTCAATCAATGTTCGATTCTTTCTTTCAGCAACTCTGTTTTGTTGTGGAGTATACGACACACTAAATTCTTGTACAATTCCAAGAGAATTATAAAAAGCTGTCATTTTAGCATTCTTGAATTCAGTACCATTATCAGTACGAATGCGACAAATTTTATATTTATATATCGATTCAAACTTGGATAACAACTTCTGAATAGTATCTGGAGTTTCATCCTTTGAATACATCGATGCCACCCATGAGAAACGGGAAAAGTCATTCGTAATCACAAAACAGTAGAAACTGCCATCAACACTGCGAACATTCATAGGACCAAAGGAATCCATATGAAGCAATTCCAATGGTGTTACAATTAAATTAAGACGCTTGGATTGATGAGACTTCTTCCGTTGTTTTCCTTTCTTGCAGGAAACACACACATCATTTATTGAAAACTGATTCTTCGAAATGCCCTCTACCAGATTATGATTGACCAAGTAGTTCATCTTCCGGTAGTTGATGTGCCCCATGCAGCGATGCCACAAAATTGATTCTTTTTCTGTAGCCTTTGAGATGAAACAAGTAGCGGATACAGAAGACGAAGTTTGATTCATGTTTAACACATACAGATCACGAAATCTTGGCGCACGCATCACAATCCAATCTTCAGGAATTTGAATTACGGGTTTCAGAATCAAGCATTCAGAACTTGTGAAAGCAGCGTTGTACTGCTTATCACAAATTTGTGATACACTCAGCAGGTTGTGTTGCAATTCTTGCACAAATTGAACTTTACCAAATCTGATATTCTCGTTACCCATCTTTCCTTCTCCGATAACTTTTCCACCTTTATTGCCAGCAAAGGTAACATTCCCGCCTTGAATTGGGTTGACGTCTGAAAGCAAGGAAATATTACCAGTCATGAGTCTGGATGCTCCACTATCAACGACCCAGAAGTTGTTGACAGCTGGCTTTTGAGCACCCTACACATTGTAGCAAATAATTAGTTGGAATCTGGACCCAAGCTTTCAGCTTTGGGTCGACCGGTATCTTCGGAAAAATCCTCAGTGGCTTTGAGGACAATTTTGGCAGCCAATTTTGCCTTAACATCGGGATGGATGGATCAGTGATGGAATTACCCGAAGATGAACTTCCAAAAGACTTTTGAGTTTTGAAAATTTTTTCTCGTTTGAAAAATTGTTTGGTTACCACCTTTCCATCTATCTCTTTTGGCTTAGAAACTGAATCAGAATTATCTTTACTAACAGCGGAAGCTCATTTCTTTGCCAAAATCGGATACCTATTTCTTAGATGACCTTGTTGATAACAGTGATAACTCCTTCTCCGATTAGTGAAAACCATAGGAAAATAATTTCCAGAATCAGCAAAAGTGTTATCATCAGACATTTGCTTAACAACTCTCCTTGGTGCCTTAGCATTAATTCTTTGAGATTTGTGTTTTTGGAGAGGTTTAAGCAAAGGGGTAATGTACCCAGATTTGTTATAAAAGCCATACTCATCAACTCCACATTGATCAGAATACCCTTTTGGTTTGACCCTTTTAGCCTTGTTTGTCTCAAATTAAGCAAAATCATCATAGAAATTGTAATCTTCACAAAACCCATTGGATTCATAATCAAAATCATTTGTTTTTATGGAAAACAGACCATGAGAGTTGTAAAAACTCTTTGGGGAGTATTTGGCTTTGAGTTAGATTTTTGATCATTTGGAGTGCATGATTTCTGAGCAGACTCACATTTCTGTACAGACTCAGCATAAAACACCTTAGCAACTTGTTTTGGATCAACACAACATAATGGGAATATCTCATTAGAAAAAATGGTATCACTACCTTTGAGATAATATAGTTTCAATTTCTGAGATGAGGATTCACCGTGCTCCATTTTACCTTTCAATTTCTTGACATTTTTCCGAACTATCTGAGGTTTCTTTTGATTGACCTCAGATTTTTCAGAAGCTGATCCAAAACCAATACCACTAAATTTGATAGACTTTGGAGGAACAACTGGAATTGCATTAACATCAGGTGTGGTTGTGTTACTAGTTGTTACTAAGTCCTTTTCATAAAATAGATCTTGACCTTTGGTAAAATTGTCTTTTTCAAAAGTTTTCATTGTCTTCTTAGTTTCTTTTATCTTTATGGCTTGATCCAAAGGTGTCAGTTTGACAGAACCAGTTGGTTTAGTCTCAGTGACAGATTTGTCACTCATAGAATCATTGGACTCATTTTGTTTCGGAGCCTCATGGTTTGACTTAGCCACATGTTTGCCAGGCTTCTTTTTATAAGTTCCTTTGTGTTTGTCAGAAGTACCAATCAAGTTCTCAGTGAACTTTGAATAGTCAAACACAATGGATGGTTTGTTTTCAGTCTCAGTCGGTGCCAAACCATGAACTATCGGTGGTGGAACTGAATTGCATTTCGATTCTTTGATCACCTCTTTCAAAGTTTCATCTTTGCAAAGAAAACTTGCAAAGGAAGCTGAATTTTTGAAATTTTCAAGTTGTCTTTGAAGATCTAGAATTTCAATGTTTAAATCAGAAATCTTAGCAATTGCTTCTGCAAGTTTCTTTTCACAAAAAATGTAGTCTTCAGTTTTATTATTCAATTCAATTTTGGTGCTCAAAATCAAAGCATGTTCACTTTTCAGTTCAGCCTTAACGGCCTCCCACCTTTGTTTTGTAAATTTTTGTGCTTTCTTCTACTAACATGTACTTGTCATAGTACATAACTTTCTCATCAGAAAGTTCCTTCAATTTGTTAGCAGATGTCATGCAATGTTCATATATTTTAGAATCAACCTGAATGTCGGCCATAAAAGCTTGTTGACTTTCTGCAAAGAAGTCGTCACCAGGAAGATCAGGATCATCCTTAATTTTCACACTTCACTCTTCAGTACACAGAAACGCATATTCATCAGGAAAATCCGTAGCCCAATCATAACCTTCACCAGTTTGTGAAACCAAAGCTTTAGACTCTGAATTCGACCCACTAGCATTTGCATTTGAACTGGATGGATTTGAATTGCCTCCTAATGCTTTGGTACTTTGAGCAACATACTTCTGATACAATTTTGAAGTTTCTTGCTTCTTTGCCTTGTTGCATTCTTTGGCGAAATGGCCATAATTCTGACAATTATAGCAACGAACTTTAGATTTGTCAAACCCAAGTTTCCTTTCAGGGTTTAGATCTTTACGTCCTGTTCTTAGCATAAACTTTTTGCCCCTTTGGACAAGCATAGCCATTGACCAGTTGATATCCATAAGTTCTAAATCATTAGGGTCAATTTGCTCATAATCTTCATCTGTTAACTCAGCACTCGTCAATTTTCCTGCTACCACTCCATCATATGAAGAAACCATTGCTGAAAATAGTGCCATAAATTTATTTGTAGTTTAGGCTGAAAGTGCACTCTGATTGGATGTAGGAGCAGAAGAAGATTGATTCGAATAAACCAGATATGTAACTGCAGCTTTATGAGTGTAACTTTCACTTGAAGAACCCCTAGACATACTAGCATGACCACCCGAAGTATTCTCAAACATAAAATGCAGTGAGTCGGTGGATTTGAGCTAGCTTTTGCTTTGGAATGCATGGTTGAAGCATTTTCACCAAAATATACATCGGGATTTTGAACTTGTGCTGGAAGAGTTTTAACTCTCATCATATCCAATTCTCGAGCCAACAAGTTCCTTGTTAGATCATCATAAGAAATCTCATCGAAACTTTTATCATGAGTCAAAAGTAGGATATAGCCTTCCCATTTTGCTGGTAGGGCATCTAATAGCTTTTCTTTCAATTCACCTGCCTCCTTCTTCACCCCAACTATGTCAAGCTCACTCACAAAATGTGACAGCCTTGATATGAGATCATTAATTGTTTCATTTGGAACGTGACAGAAATTATCAAATTCCTTCAACAATACCTTTTTCTTGCTTTTCTTGTACTGGGCATTGCCGTCACATCGGTGACACAACGCATCTCATAATTCTTTTGATGTTGTGTGCATTTTAAATTGATGCAAGATGTCTTTTGGTAAAGCCATTGATAAGTTGCAATAAGCTTTATTTTCCAATTTGAAAGATTCTTTCCCAGCATCATTCATTTTGTTATATGGCTTTACTTGACCAGCAAATTCACCACTTGTAAACTTTGGAACCTGATAAACATCTAGCATTGGAGTCCAAACTGTAACATCTGTTACACCGATATACGATTCATAACGAGTCTTCCAATTGTGAAAGTCTTCGAACTTTATCAACTTAGGAACTTTATTTGTAGTTCCTATCTCCTTATCGTAATTCAGTAGAGCTTGAACGGTCGTAGACATTGCAGCAAAGGCCTGGAATGGATCCATGATGATAATTTTTAAAAACTGATCAGGTGTACCAAATTGTCGATCCCCGTACCAAAAACAAACTCAGCGTACCAATTTCCTCCCTGTACCACACTCGGACCAGAATAACAAAAGCGTACCACCGACGGACCACCTTACTCACGTACAAAAATTCAAACGGACCAGACAGGTACGTCGTAGCTACCGAAGGACCCTTCAGTAACTGTCACAGACCACGTAAGGAGATTTTCTTCCGGACCAAATGCAACGTACCAAGCTCACGTTGAATATTGTCGTGCGTACCAGCGACGTACCACGATGTTCTTGAGCTGGACCAGGGACGTACCAATAGAAAATCGACTGAATTTCAATGTTTTTGGTTTTTTGGACGAGAATTCGATACAACACTCAACGAAAACACTCACATATCATTTTGGACACAAATTTCGTATAGAATGAATGTAAAACTTAGAAGAAATGACGGAATTTTAAACCAAAACTGTTGTTTTTCTCTTTAGAAACAGAAAATCGATCATAGATCACAGCCAAAGAGCAACACTGCTTTGATACCACTTGTAAAACACAGAGGTGGATCTTTCTAGTGCATGATAATGATCGATTTGGTAATACAATATGTAAATAACGTTCCGTTTGATTGATAACAAGCTCAAGGCTACAGAGAGAAAACAGAGAGTAAAACACCACAGATTACACCCAGTTTAGAACTCAACTCCCACAACTACTCTCAAACACACAAGCTTAAACTATTTATATCATTCTGCCCGGCGTACCAACTAACATGCGTACCAGATGGTCCGTGGCTGCGTACCATCTGGTCCGCCCATTGTTACGCTGGGACCAGAACTTACAAAACTATCAATACAATGACAAAACACCTAGACCTAGCATTAGACATCATAACATGTTCTAACACATACATACACACATTGTGGTATTTTTAAGCCTCCAGGGCACCAACAATACAGATTGTGTTATGCATGCCAACAATACGGGCATTATGCTGCAGATTGTCCATCGGGTACAGACTACAAATCTGATGTTAATCAATTTCTTCGTGAAAAGAATGTCAAATATGTTAATCCAAATGGTAAAAAAATTTATAAACCACAAAAACGAAGAAAGTCTACTGTTTCACCTACACGGGTTGATGAGACTTTGATTTTTGAACCCAAAAATGTTAAATTATTTTCAAAGGTTTTAAAAAATATTTCATCAAATATTTGGATATCTCTAAAGGTCAAGGCCAATGGTGACTATGTGGAAGACACCGGGCGACCCAAGGCTGTTAACTTGGGTCGATCCAAAAAGTTCTAATCTTTATCCGGTGGATGCAGGTGATCAGGAAGACCAGTTGGTGATATTCCTTGTTACAAACCGCGGTTGCTTACATGTTTATTTAAAGTATTTGATAAATCATTCGGAATCTGGGTTTCGTTTTATTTTCTTTCAATAGTTTAGGGGGAGAAAATTTAAAATTTAAAAAATAGTGTTTGTTTGGATTTTAGGGGGAGAAATTCGAAAAATATAAAATTTAAAAAAATTCAAAAAGAAAAAGTTGTCCCGACAAAATGTTAGAAATGATGGTACATCAGCATATACGTTATCTCTATGGATAAAGTAAATGTAAAAGCTATAGATTATTGATTAAAAAGAGAAAATGCATGAAAAATCTAATATATGCAAGTATGATATCAAGATAATGCCTATCTGATAATTGTGGGTTTTCATTTTTGTAATTGTGTATGCATGTGTTCATTTTGTAAAAATTTAAACTTGTTTGATTTTCTTTATTTTTCTCAAGTGATCGGTATTTCTCTACGTATCGAAAGATCGACATGATTGGTGTTCATTTGAGGTTCTGCTTTATTTTCTTGGTGTTTCGTATAACTCACCGGACTTTCTTTGCGTGTACGAAAGTACCGACCTGATTGTTGTTGAGTTAGTTTCATTCTACCCATTCTCTCACTATGTGCAGGGACAGTCAAGGAAGATTATCACTAATATTTTTATTATTAATTTGTTTGTTGATAAGTGATTGTTCCAGGCACAGTTTAGGAGACGTATCTTCATGTCATGATAATCAATTTTTTATGGAGGATATGTTTCCTTGAGAGGTAAAATGTCAAATTCAGCATGAAAGGTACTGTTCTTAACTTGGTTGTTTGTTTGATGAAGCGGTAAAGGGTGTTTGTTAAACCAAAGCTTTAGACTCTGAATTCGACCCACTAGCATTTGCATTTGAACTGGATGGATTTGAATTGCCTCCTGATGATTTGGTACTTTGAGCAACATAAATCTGATACAATTTTGAAGTTTCTTGCTTCTTTGCCTTGTTGCATTCTTTGGCGAAATGGCCATAATTCTGACAATTATAGCAACGAACTTTAGATTTGTCAAACCCAAGTTTCCCTTCAGGGTTTAGATCTTTACGTCCTGTTCTTTGCATAAACTTTTTGCCCCTTTGGACAAGCATAGCCATTGACCAGTTGATATCCATAAGTTCTAAATCATCAGGGTCAATTTGCTCATAATCTTCATCTGTTAACTCAGCACTCGTCAATTTTCCTGCTACCACTCCATCATATGAAGAAACCATTGCTGAAAATAGTGCCATAAAATTATTTGTAGTTTTGGCTGAAAGTGCACTCTGATTGGATGTAGGAGCAGAAGAAGATTGATTCGAATAAACCAGATATGTAACTGCAGCTTTATGAGTGTAACTTTCAGTTGAAGAACCCCTAGACATACTAGCATGACCACCCGAAGTATTCTCAACATAAAATGCAGTAGTCGGTGGATTTGAGCTAGCTTTTGCTTTGGCATGCATGGTTGAAGCATTTTCACCAAAATATACATCGGGATTTTGAACTTGTGCTGGAAGAGTTTTAACTCTCATCATATCCAGTTCTCGAGCCAACAAGTTCCTTGTTAGATCATCATAAGAAATCTCATCGAAACTTTTATCATGAGTCAAAAGTAAGATATAGCCTTCCCATTTTGCTGGTAGGGCATCTAATAGCTTTTCTTTCAATTCACCTGCTTCCTTCTTCACCCCAACTATGTCAAGCTCACTCACAAAATGTGACAGCCTTGATATGAGATCATTAATTGTTTCATTTGGAACGTGACAGAAATTATCAAATTCCTTCAACAATACCTTTTTCTTGCTTTTCTTGTACTGGGCATTGCCTTCACATCGGTGACACAACGCATCTCATAATTCTTTTGATGTTGTGTGCATTTTAAATTGATGCAAGATGTCTTTTGGTAAAGTCATTGATAAGTTGAAATAAGCTTTCTTTTCCAATTTGAAAGATTCTTTCCCAGCATCATTCATTTTGTTATATGGATTTACTTGACCAGCAAATTCACCACTTGTAAACTTTGGAACCTGATAACCATCTAGCATTGGAGTCCAAACTGTACCATCTGTTACACCGATATACGATTCATAACGAGTCTTCCAATTGTGAAAGTCTTCGAACTTCATCAACTTAGGAACTTTTTTTGTAGTTCCTATCTCCTTATCGTAATTCAGTAGAGCTTGAACAGTCGTAGACATTGCAACAAAGGCCTGGAATGGATCCATGATGATAATTTTAAAAAACTGATCAGGTGTACCAAATTGTCGATCCCCGTACCAAAAACAAACTCAGCGTACCAATTTCCTCCCTGTACCACACTCGGACCAGAATAACAAAAGCGTACCACCGACGGACCACCTTACTCACGTACAAAAATTCAAACGGACCAGACTGGTACGTCGTAGCTACCGAAGGACCCTTCGGTAACAGTCACGGACCATATAAGGAGATTTTCTTCCGGACCAAATGCAACGTACCAAGCTCACGTTGAATATTGCCGTGCGTACCAGCGACGTACCACGATGTTCTTGAGCTGGACCAGGGACGTACAAACAAAAAATCGAATGAATTTCAATGTTTTTGGTTTTTTGGACGAGAATTCGATACAGCACTCAACGAAAACACTCACATATCATTTTGGACACAAATTTCGTATAGAATGAATGTAAAACTTAGAAGAAATGACGGAATTTTAAACCAAAACTGTTGTTTCTCTCTTTAGAAACAGAAAATCGATCAGAGATCACAGCCAAAGAGAAAAACTGCTCTGATACCACTTGTAAAACACAGAGGCGGATCTTTCTAGTGCATGATAATGATCGATTTGGTAATACAATATGTAAATAATGTTCCGTTTGATTGATAACAAGCTCAAGGCTACAGAGAGAAAACAGAGAGTAAAACACCACAGATTACACACAGTTTAGAACTCAACTCTCACAACTACTCTCAAACACACGAGCTTAAACTATTTATATCATTCTGCCCGGCGTACCAACTAACATGCGTACCAGATGGTCCGTGGCTGCGTACCATCTAGTCCGCCCACTGGTACGCTGGGACCAGAACTTACAAAACTATCAATACAATGACAAAACACCTAGACCTAGCATTAGACATCATAACATGTTCTAACACATACATACACACATTGTGGTATTTTTAAGCCTCCAGGGCACCAACAATACAGATTGTGTTATGCATGCCAACAATACGGGCATTATGCTGCAGATTGTCCATCGGGTACAGTCTATAAATCTGATGTTAATCAATTTCTTCGTGAAAAGAATGTCAAATATGTTAATCCAAATGGTGAAAAATTTTATAAACCACAAAAACGAAGAAAGTCTACTGTTTCACCTACACGGGTTGATGAGACTTTGATTTTTGAACCCAAAAATGTTAAATTATTTTCAAAGGTTTAAAAAAATATTTCATCAAATATTTGGATACCTCTAAAGGTCAAGGCCAATGGTGACTATGTGGAAGACACCGGGCGACCCAAGGCTGTTGACTTGGGTCGATCCAAAAAGTTCTAATCTTTATCCGGTGGATGCAGGTGATCAGGAAGACCAGTTGGTGATATTCCTTGTTACTAACTGTGGTTGCTTGCATGTTTATTTAAAGTATTTGATAAATCATTCGGAATCTGGTTTTCGTTTTATTTTCTTTCAATAGTTTAGGGGGAGAAAATTTAAAATTTAAAAAATAGTGTTTGTTTGGATTTTAGGGGGAGAAATTCAAAAAATATAAAAATTAAAAAAATTCAAAAAGAGAAAATTGTCCCGACAAAATGTTAGAAATGATGGTACATCAGCATATACGTTATCTCTATGGATAAAGTAAATGTAAAAGCTATAGATTATTGATTAAAAAGAGAAAATGCATGAAAAATCTAATATATGCAAGTATGATATCAAGATAATGCCTATCTGACAATTGTGGGTTTTCATTTTTGTAATTGTGTATGCATGTGTTCATTTTGTAAAAATTTAAACTTGTTTGATTTTCTTTATTTTTCTCAAGTGATCGGTATTTCTGTGCGTATCGAAAGATCAACATGATTGGTGTTCATTTGAGGTTCTGCTTTATTTTCTTGGTGTTTCGTATAACTCACCGGACTTTCTTTGCGTGTACGAAAGTACCGACCTGATTGTTGTTGAGTTAGTTTCATTCTACCCGTTCTCTCACTATGTGCAGGAACAGTCAAGGAGGATTATCACTAACATTTTTATTATTAATTTGTTTGTTGATAAGTGATTGTTCCGGGCACAGTTTAGGAGACGTATCTTCATGTCATGATAATCAATTTTTTATGGAGGATATGTTTCCTTGAGAGGTAAAATGTCAAATTCAGCATGAAAGGTACTGTTCTTAACTTGGTTGTTTGTTTGATGAAGCGGTAAAGGGTGTTTGTGAAACCAAACCTTCACCAGTTTGTGAAACCAAAGCTTTAGACTCTGAATTCGACCCACTAGCATTTGCATTTGAACTGGATGGATTTGAATTGCCTCCTAATGCTTTGGTACTTTGAGCAACATACTTCTGATACAATTTTGAAGTTTCTTGCTTCTTTGCCTTGTTGCATTCTTTGGCGAAATGGCCATAATTCTGACAATTATAGCAACGAACTTTAGATTTGTCAAACCCAAGTTTCCCTTCAGGGTTTAGATCTTTACGTCCTGTTCTTTGCATAAACTTTTTGCCCCTTTGGACAAGCATAGCCATTGACCAGTTGATATCCATAAGTTCTAAATCATTAGGGTCAATTTGCTCATAATCTTCATCTGTTAACTCAGCACTCGTCAATTTTCCTGCTACCACTCCATCATATGAAGAAACCATTGCTGAAAATAGTGCCATAAATTTATTTGTAGTTTAGGCTGAAAGTGCACTCTGATTGGATGTAGGAGCAGAAGAAGATTGATTCGAATAAACCAGATATGTAACTGCAGCTTTATGAGTGTAACTTTCACTTGAAGAACCCCTAGACATACTAGCATGACCACCCGAAGTATTCTCAACATAAAATGCAGTAGTCGGTGGATTTGAGCTAGCTTTTGCTTTGGAATGCATGGTTGAAGCATTTTCACCAAAATATACATCGGGATTTTGAACTTGTGCTGGAAGAGTTTTAACTCTCATCATATCCAATTCTCGAGCCAACAAGTTCCTTGTTAGATCATCATAAGAAATCTCATCGAAACTTTTATCATGAGTCAAAAGTAGGATATAGCCTTCCCATTTTGCTGGTAGGGCATCTAAAAGCTTTTCTTTCAATTCACCTGCCTCCTTCTTCACCCCAACTATGTCAAGCTCACTCACAAAATGTGACAGCCTTGATATGAGATCATTAATTGTTTCATTTGGAACGTGACAGAAATTATCAAATTCCTTCAACAATACCTTTTTCTTGCTTTTCTTGTACTGGGCATTGCCGTCACATCGGTGACACAACGCATCTCATAATTCTTTTGATGTTGTGTGCATTTTAAATTGATGCAAGATGTCTTTTCGTAAAGCCATTGATAAGTTGCAATAAGCTTTCTTTTCCAATTTGAAAGATTCTTTCCCAGCATCATTCATTTTGTTATATGGCTTTACTTGACCAGCAAATTCACCACTTGTAAACTTTGGAACCTGATAACCATCTAGCATTGGAGTCCAAACTGTAACATCTGTTACACCGATATACGATTCCTAATGAGTCTTCCAATTGTGAAAGTCTTCGAACTTCATCAACTTAGGAACTTTGTTTGTAGTTCCTATCTCCTTATCGTAATTCAGTAGAGGCTTGAACGGTCGTAGACATTGCAGCAAAGGCCTGGAATGGATCCATGATGATAATTTTCAAAAACTGATCAGGTGTACCAAATTGTCGATCCCCGTACCAAAAACTAACTCAGCGTACCAATTTCCTCCCTGTACCACACTCGGACCAGAATAACAAAAGCGTACCACCGACGGACCACCTTACTCACGTACAAAAATTCAAACGGACCAGACTGGTACGTCGTAGCTACCGAAGGACCCTTCAGTAACTGTCGCGGACCACGTAAGGAGATTTTCTTCCGGACCAAATGCAACGTACCAAGCTCACGTTGAATATTGCCGTGCGTACCAGCGACGTACCACGATGTTCTTGAGCTGGACCAGGGACGTACCAACAGAAAATCGACTGAATTTCAATGTTTTTGGTTTTTTGGATGAGAATTCGATACAGCACTCAACGAAAACACTCACATATCATTTTGGACACAAATTTCGTATAAAATGAATGTAAAACTTAGAAGAAATGACGGAATTTTAAACAAAAACTGTTGTTTCTCTCTTTAGAAACAGAAAATCGATCAGAGATCAAAGCAAAAGAGAAACACTGCTCTGATACCACTTGTAAAACACAGAGGCGGATCTTTCTAGTGCATGATAATGATCGATTTGGTAATACAATATGTAAATAACGTTCCGTTTGATTGATAACAAGCTCAAGGCTACAGAGAGAAAACAGAGAGTAAAACACCACAGATTACACACAGTTTAAAACTCAACTCTCACAACTACTCTCAAACACACGAGCTTAAACTATTTATATCATTCTGCCCGGCGTACCAACTAACCTGCGTACCAGATGGTCCGTGGCTGCGTACCATCTGGTCCGCCCACTGGTACGCTGGGACTAGAACTTACAAAACTATCAATACAATGACAAAACACCTAGACCTAGCATTAGACATCATAACATGTTCTAACACATACATACACACATTGTGGTATTTTTAAGTCTCCAGGGCACCAACAATACAGATTGTGTTATGCATGCCAACAATACGGGCATTATGCTGCAGATTGTCCATCGGGTATAGACTACAAATCTGATGTTAATCAATTTCTTCGTGAAAAGAATGTCAAATATGTTAATCCAAATGGTAAAAAAATTTATAAACCTCAAAAACGAAGAAAGTCTACTGTTTCACCTACACGGGTTGATGAGACTTTGATTTTTGAACCCAAAAATGTTAAATTATTTTCAAAGGTTTAAAAAAATATTTCATCAAATATTAGGATACCTCTAAAGGTCAAGGCCAATGGTGACTATGTGGAAGACACCGGGCGACCCAAGGCTGTTGACTTGGGTCGATCCAAAAAGTTCTAATCTTTATCCAGTGGATGCAGGTGATCAGGAAGACCAGTTGGTGATATTCCTTGTTACTAACTGTGGTTGCTTGCATGTTTATTTAAAGTATTTGATAAATCATTTGGAATCTGGTTTTCGTTTTATTTTCTTTCAATAGTTTAGGGGGAGAAAATTTAAAATTTAAAAAATAGTGTTTGTTTGGATTTTAGGGGGAGAAATTCAAAAAATATAAAAATTAAAAAAAATCAAAAAGAAAAAATTGTCCCGACAAAATGTTAGAAATGATGGTACATCAGCATATACGTTATCTCTATGGATAAAGTAAATGTAAAAGCTATAGATTATTGATTAAAAAGAGAAAATGCATGAAAAATCTAATATATGCAAGTATGATATCAAGATAATGCCTATCTGATAATTGTGGGTTTTCATTTTTGTAATTGTGTATGCATGTGTTCATTTTGTAAAAATTTAAACTTGTTTGATTTTCTTTATTTTTCTCAAGTGATCGGTATTTCTGTGCGTATCGAAAGATCGACATGATTGGTGTTCATTTGAGGTTCTGCTTTATTTTCTTGGTGTTTCGTATAACTCACCGGACTTTCTTTGCGTGTACAAAAGTACCGACCTGATTGTTGTTGAGTTAGTTTCATTCTACCCGTTCTCTCACTATGTGCAGGAACAGTCAAGGAGGATTATCACTAACATTTTTATTATTAATTTGTTTGTTGATAAGTGATTGTTCCAGGCACAGTTTAGGAGACGTATCTTCATGTCATGGTAAACAATTTTTTATGGAGGATATGTTTCCTTGAGAGGTAAAATGTCAAATTCAGCATGAAAGGTACTGTTTTTAACTTGGTTGTTTGTTTGATGAAGCGGTAAAGGGTGTTTGTGAAACCAAACCTTCACCAGTTTGTGAAACCAAAACTTTAGACTCTGAATTCGACCCACTAGCATTTGCATTTGAACTGGATGGATTTGAATTGCCTCCTAATGCTTTGGTACTTTGAGCAACATACTTCTGATACAATTTTGAAGTTTCTTGCTTCTTTGCCTTGTTGCATTCTTTGGCGAAATGGCCATAATTCTAACAATTATAGCAACGAACTTTAGATTTGTCAAACCCAAGTTTCCCTTCAGGGTTTAGATCTTTACGTCCTGTTCTTTGCATAAAATTTTTGCCCCTTTGGACAAGCATAGCCATTGACCAGTTGATATCCATAAGTTCTAAATCATCAGGGTCAATTTGCTCATAATCTTCATCTGTTAACTCAACACTCGTCAATTTTCCTGCTACCACTTGTAGAGGCTAGATTATGAGGCTTGTAATATTAAATATGTTGGGCTGGGCTTAGAGGGTTTGATTAGAATCATAGGCTAGTTTGATTATTGTTTAGGCTAGTTTATGATTGGGCTTGGGTTTACTATTGGGTTTATGATCCAAGAGGGGCCCAATAGTAAACCCAATGGTGGTCTATATATAGACCACTTGACCTCCTTGTTGAGGGTTGCTGATTACGATTTCTAGAGAGCCACAAGGTGTTTACGATCGTAATCTTGAGGGAACCGAGTTTACGATTTGTTGTTTTGTACTCGACAAGTTTTCTTGTGTGCAAAGATCAAGTCTTTATTGTTTAAATCATCGTTTTCTTGTGTTCTCTTCATCTCTATTCTTGAATCAATCACCTACGAGGATTCCGCACTCGTTTGTGATAGAGATATCGTGTGTTTGGGAGATTTCTGGACCTACAATTGGTATCAGAGCCAAGAAACAAGTGTTTCGCGGTTCTCACGATATTGGATTCAAGTATTTTTCTGGAAAAAGTGTCGGTTTTTGACGATTTGAAGCTGTTTGGAGAGTTTACGATCGGTACTGCTGCTGTTCTTCGTGTTTACGATTGCTTTCTGGGCTGATTTGAGTGTTTACGACTACTTCGTTTGAAGATCTTCATCGGAATCGTGTTTCCGAGTTAAAGATCGGATTTTTATTGCGTTTACGACTCGGAATTTGGTGTTTACGATTGTACTGTATCGTAATCGTGTGTTTACGACAATTTCTTACCGGAAACGAGAATCGTAATCGGTGTTTACGATAAATTTTCATCGGAATCGAGTGTTTACGATTATCACGATCGGATACGCTGTTTACGATTAAGAAATATCGAATTCAAGTTTACGACTGAAGGTGTTTACGATCCATAGGAGATTACGATCGTAAATAGGGTTTACGATCGGAAACAGGGTTTGCGGCAAAAAGTCAGTTTTTCACACTTTCACGGAAACGGGCGTAACTTTTGACTCGTTTGGAGTTAGAAGCTCAAATTTGAACACGACGTTCGTGACATCAAGCCCCAGAATTACCCTAGACTGATGTCCAGGGGAGCTCGTTTGGACCCCCAAATTCCACTCCGAAGGCCTCCGTTTTTCAGTTTTAAGTTTTTGACACTATTTTTTTGAATAGTACTTTTGCCGATTTTGCCGTTTTTGCAGATTTTTCAAGATTTTCAGAAGCTGCATAATGAGTTCAGTGGTTGAAGAAAAGAATATATTTGAGGACGAAGATGCTGAGATATGCCCCAATCCTACTTGTGCTCGTATAATTCCTGAACTTAAGCAAATGTGTAGAAATTTTCAGTCAGAATTGTTTGAGACAAAATGCGAGAAGAGCTCATTTAAGGGTAGATGGCAAAAGAACGAAGAGAAGGTTAAAGCTCAAAAATTAGATATAACAAAATATAAGAACCTTGCAACTGAGAACGCCTATTTGTATGACAACGCTAAGTTAGAGATAGCTGAGCTAAGTAAGCAGATAGATGACCTGAAGCATAAGAACAATGAGATGCAGGTTAAGCTTGATATGAATCAAATGAGGAGCAAAAGAATGCTTGAAGCTGGAAAGGAATTGTCACATGCTGTGGTGACTGGTCAAGTTGGGAAACACACACCTGGATTTGGATCAGAAAAGACTGATAAGGCCTTGGCTGCAAACAGCATTATTCCTCCACCAGTTCCCAGAGACATTATAGGAATACTTCTTAGTGAGGATCAAGTTGAATGAACCAAGTCAGATTATAAAGAAGCTGCTCCTCCTATTGATAGTGTCTTGGTTGGAACTACACCATTGACTCAAGAGGAAATAGACAACGAGGCAAACATGACATATGGTGAAGGGAGAATAGAGGACGTATCAAGAGATGATGCTGAGTGCCAGGAGTATAACAGATGTCATAATTCCAAGTCTGATGATGTTGGGGTAGAGTTGAAACCATACCCTAAAATTGAAACCCCATGCTTGAAAGTTGTTGACGAAGTCAAAAGGGAAAAGGTGATCTTGACGACACGGCCTGGGGGGAAGATCTTTATGACATCTGGATCTATGTTTGACCAAGAACCAGATGTTGGGTATGACTTACCATCCTTCTCCTCCAAGTTCAAGGGAATGACTGATGGAGTGGTCGGTGAGGCCAAAGTTGAGAAGCCAAAGATCACCATTAAGCATCCAAGTGTGAAGTTAACAACTGTGGTGAAGAATGAAAAACTCAAGGGAGTGGCTGTGTCTCCCATTTCTTCAGTTGGATCATGCAGTTGTTGTTGTAATTGCAAGAATGGTGCTTCAACGTCAACGAATCAAGGAAGCACAAAGACGGTTAAGACAGGTTCGACACAGGCTTCGAGGAACCAGCCAAGAGTCAATCTTGGATCAGCAAATGGACCAAAGAGGCAGACACAGAGCAAACCAGCTCCATATCAGCCACCAAAGACAAATGGGTACACGTCTGACTTCTATCTAAAGAAGCAGACTTGCTTTAGTTGTGGCATCGCTGGTCATATTGCTAGAAACTGCCTGTATCGCCCCTATGAACCCTATTTTCCGAAAAATCAAAAGGTTTCATCTCAGGAGTCTGTGAAGTCTAAGCCGATGATGGTGCAGAAACCTAAGGCAATGAAGACTTTTACTCCCAAGGTTAAACCCTCTGATCAACATTGGGGTGCTGCCAAAGCTGAAAGAAAAACTTTAAATCAAAACAACAGCTTTCCAAGTTACCAAAATTTTCAAAAACAGGTGAAGAAACCATTTTCAAAGCAATCAAAACTTGAAAAACCTAAAGTTACCCCTCCCAAGGTAACTAAAACTGTTTTGAAAAATATTTCTAAAATGCAGAAGGTTGAAATACCTAAAGTCACAACTCAAAAGGTGACTAAAACAAAAACTGTGTTGAAAAGTGAACTAAAAACGAAGAAGGTTGAAACACCTAAAGTCACAACTCCAAAAGTGACTAAAACAAATGTTAAATCACCTGGAATTTGGAAGCCAAAAGTCAAGGCAGCTACAACCGAATCATCCCAACTTCCTGATCTTTCAAAAGGAATGTTTTTAAAAGAAATTTCATTCATTGATTCCTCAGGAGTACCCAGAAAAACAATGGCCTGGGTACTATTAGCTAACTAATCTCTCACTGTGTGCAGGAACGATCAAGGAGGATTATCACTAACAGTTTTTTATTAAGTTGTTTGTTGGTAAGTGATTGTTCCAGGCACAGTTTAGGAGACGTATCTTCATGTCATGTCAAGATATCTATACAATGGAAGGTATGTCTCTTTGAGAGGTAAAATGTCAAAATCAGCACGAAAGGTACTGTTCTTAACTTGGTTGTGTGAATGAAGCGGCAAAGGGTGTTTTGAGTCAAACCAAATTTCCTAAAATTTTCAATTGATTGATTAAGTGTTTGACTTCAAATGCAATTTTCTAAAAATTTTCAAATCAATACTTTGAAAGTTAGCTTGGCCAGATGTGTGTAAAGTCATTTAATTTGTTTGTGTGTTTGTGTGTTTTATTTTGTTAAAAAAAAATGATGATGCTCACAAAATTGTGACATTAAAAATCAAAAAGCAAGGGGAAGAAATGTAAAGAAGATGAAAATGTTGACCCCTCAAAAATAGTGTGCTTTTCAATTTTTAATTGTTTCTTGTTTTTGAGAAGTTTAGGGGAAGTCAAATGAATGTTCGGGTTGGAGATGGCTGACACGCGTAAGGCAGAAGTGAAAGGCAAGCTCCACGGTGATATGCTCGGTAGGCTCGACCTAAACTTATGACCTCCAATGAAAGTGCAGTGAACTTAAAAGATATATATGTTTAGCTTCCCATCCTAGGTTGCATAGTTTAAAAGACTGAGTCCCGACAAAAACGGGTTGAGAGTGGTAATTATACCTAGTATTCACTCTCTCACACGCCATGTTTATGCTATCTTGACAACACCACAGAGCAAAAGAAAATGAAAAAGAAAGGAAAAAGAAAAAGAAAAGAAAAAGAAAATGAAAAAGAAAAGAGAATAAATAATCACTCAGTTGGTCTTCTTTGCGTGCTTAGCGGCCGACCTGATCACCAACTGATGGTTAATGAAATAAGTGGTAGTCATAACGATGATGCATGGTTCCTCAAGTTGGGGGTTTGTGAATCCTCAATAAACTCTGAGGTTGGGTAGGTTTTGCTGTGTACGCTTGGGTGTGGGGACAATTAAACATGACGGTAATAATGTACTATATTAAGCATGACGCATTCGGTCGGGATTAAACGGGTTTGAGTTTAAAGCGGACAAACATACCGGCAATCACCTGGACTAGTCAAGTAACTGAAGCTGAAAAGGGTTCCTCAGTCAGATTCATACGGTTTGATCCCTTGTAAACTTTCTCATGTTTGGTTTGGTAAGTATTTGTTTAGTTTTTATCTTTCGTGTGTGAGTCGTTAAGTTCTTTTTAGTGTGTTTTCGTCTTGGCCAGGTTGATTTGAGAAGTCAAAATGTGTTTTTCATGGGTTTTAATGCATGACAATATGCCCCCGACAGATCTTGCCAAATTTTTAGGGGAAGGAGTATGGGATAATAAGTATTATCCGAAGGGAACTCGAGGATGATACTTATTATCTAAAGGAAAAGACTTCCTCCGTCAGATCTTGATAAATTTTTAGGGGAAGGAGGGAGGATAATAAGTATTATCCGAAAAGACTTCCATAATACATAGTATCTGAAGGGAACTCGAAGATAATATGTATTATCTCAGGGGAAGTCCTTAGCTGAGGGGAAGTTATCAGCTAAGGGGAAGTCTTTAGAGGTCTTGGGTTCAGGGGAAGTTTTATAGAAAACCCGTAATCTATATTAGGGTTTTTGGTTAAAATTATGTTAATTTGAATCAACTGAACAGATGATAATTACCTTCTAACCCAAAGACCAGTCATCAAATGTCTGTTGGTGTATATTTTTTCAAATGTGTGTCAGACAGGTAGATGATAGAAAGATGCCGCTGCTGCTCAAAGTTAAAGAACCAGCCGGACAAGACTTCTATCTGAATAAGCATGTGTTCAGGGGAAGTTGTTGGTGTCTTTACAAGTTTTCAAAAGAGCTTCAAAGAAGATGTTCACATGTTTAGGGGAAGCTGAAGACTTCAAGTCTCGTTGAAGAAAACGATACAGAAAGCAGTCAGAGATCATGAAGTTTGAAGATCAACAATCAAATTATTCAAAGTTAGGGGTTTTCAAACTTTCAACCCTCTAATTTATGGAGATTCAAGACAGTTACCGAAGATACAGCAAGAACCAGTTCTTTCAAAAGAAGCAAGTCATTGAGAATCCTCCATCTCATTAACTTGTTCATTTCAAGAAGTTCGAGATGATGCTGATCAAGAGAAAGTCCCAAGTGCCCGTCATGAAACCCATTGAAGATTTCTGCGGAAAGAATCTTCATCAGCATCTATGCCAGCTACTCAAGATGAAGAATTTCAAAGATCGAAGACATTTAATATCACAAGCCTAGGGGAAGATTGTAGAGGCTAGATTATGAGGCTTGTAATATTAAATATGTTGGGCTGGGCTTAGAGGGTTTCATTAGAATCATAGGCTAGTTTGCTATTGTATTTAGGCTAGTTTATGATTGGGTTTGGGTTTACTATTGGGTTTATGATTCACAAGGGGCCCAATAGTAAACCCATTGGGTGCCTATATAAACCCTCATGTTTATGATTCACAAAAGCTTTTTAATTACAAATCAGTTTACGATTTCTTGCTCTTTGGTGATTACGATCAGCTTCAATAGTAGTGTGTTTTACATTCAAGACTTCATCTTTATCTTAGATCTAGTCTATTCTACTACTATTTCTCTTGAATCAATCTTATACAAGGATTCCGCACTTGTATTAGATCAGATATCGTGTGTTTGGGAGATTTCCGGACCTACAGTAAACGAGATGATTAATATATAGAGATAAATTAAATACGGATAAAATAAATATTATTAAAGACGTTAATAATAATTATCCGGGAAAACGTTTTAAATAATTAAGTTTACTAAAACGTGGAGATTGATTTAAATATATATCAGATATATTGGGTTTGTTTCAAACATATAAACTTTAGTTGGTATTAATTGTATTAATAGTTAATATCATGATATTTTCTTTGGGAAAAAGACAGTATTTTTAGGGACCAGGTTGTAACTTGTATTCCTAGAAATACAGGTTAAATCCTAAACCCTGAATACACTGAAAAAACCCTAAAAGCTAAAACCCAAAATCTGTCCCCTCTATCCCTCTGCGTTCGCCGGCCACCACCGTCGCCGCTCGTCGGAAGCCGACAACCGTCGGCTCGCGCCATCGTGCCGATGTACGCCATCGCTACAGTCGCGCTACCCCCCTGTGCTGTCGCTGTTGCTGCCACACCTCCGGAACGCTACCTCTCGCTGTCGTGCCGCCTGCCGCCGTCGTCGGTCTCCACCCGTCGACTCGGTTTTTCCTCGCGTGTGGGCCAGTTCAGGTTGTCCCGTCTTTCGATATCCGGTCATCGAGTCAGGAAACAGGTTTTAGTCGTTCAAGCAGTTGAACGGGTGATCAGTGATTTCTAGCAGTTCCGTTTGTCGCATTCAGGGTGTCTCATCTCGGTATCGTCAAGGTCAATCTCTAAACACCCTATGTTTGTGTTTTTATATATTTATCTGAATTATCTGTAATTAGATCACGTGTACAATACCTGAAATTCGTTTAAAAAAGTTTTGAACTTTATCGCTTCCGCAATTGATTATCTGACATAATCGTTTTTCTGATAAATAATTATAAAATACGACTTTATATTAATTTGACAAATCTAATTTTATCATAAATGAGCCCTAGATTCCCAACAACAAGTACATCCAGAGATGATTTGCCAAAAGTGGCAAGATGTCTTAAAGGCCTTGCTTGACAAGCGAAAGGTTTTCGGACCTGAAGTTTGAACACCCATGGACGTCAAACCAGTATGTTATAAATGAGTGTCTTAAATAAAAAGGAATGTTAAATATAAGATTATGCAATGTACGGCCCGACTTGTACCACAATGGTTTTTTTCCCAAATCCCAGTAACTGATTGTGGAAACGTATTCCCCTGTAGCGGATGCGAAACCTTTAGTTTTTAGTCGGTCTCGCAAATCTCGAACAGACTTGAGATGAAATTTATGGATGTCTTCATTTCATATTTATATGGGACATTTAAATCTGGTAACCATATGAAAATCCATAAAGGATTAGAAATGCCCGAAGCATTAAAAATAGTACCTCGAGATATATGTGTTCAAAATCTCAAATATATTATTACATATTTTCAAGAAAACTAGTCGTATTTGGTACAATCGACTCAGTAAATATTTTGAAAGCGGGGTATGAATAAATAAATCAGTCATGTCTGATTATCAAAATTTGCACTCTTAAAGTTCATTTACAATCGCAGTTTACGGTGATGATCTAAACATCGATCACAGAGAGACTCTGTCGGACTTTTAGAGAGAATTTTAAAAGAATTAAATTAAATATAATTAATATATTAACATTAGTTTATTTTACAAATCCCTAAGTCCTGGTTTAACAATCCAAAAGTATGTTGTTAATTGTGTGAAAATGAACAGTACTATATCTCCGGAGGGGGGGGGGATATGAATTGTATTTTATTTATCCTTTGCTACGGTTTTCTCCTACAGGGTTTTTTTTCCTAATGAGGTTTTTAATATCCATCATCATCAATACTTATTAAAGTATAAGTTAGTATCTTTCCGGAGTTCAAGACTCGGCGGTCAACAAAGCAACAAAGCATGCATGGTAAAGTCAAAGACTCAACATATTCAAGAAGAATATGGACAGAAGTCGATCAAACAAAGTTCAACTACACTATACGAAGACAATGCAGCATGCCCATTTTAAATCAAAGAAGACTATGTTAAAGATCAAGTCAAGCAATTATCATAGAAGATTACACGTCGTAGATTAAATGATATATATTAAGTTGAGGGGGGAGCATTATACACGTTGTACTCTTTTTCCCTTGACTAAGTTTTTTCCAAATGGGTTTTCTTCGTAAGGTTTTTAACGAGCCAGCATAACTCGTCCAGTCGTACAAGTTTATATTATGCTCCTGAAGTACCGATTTAACATCATCCTGATGTATGTTGTTAAAAGTGTAGAATGAATAATAATGTATATCTGAGTGAGTGTTGAAAACCAGATATACATGACATATAGCAATTTATTTACAGGTAGTTTACAGTTATTATATCGATGTATATAATCATTTTCTTTGAATGGCAAAAAAAGCCAGTATTATTCTCACCACTTGTTGGGTTCTATATGGAAGGAAAGAAACGATGCAACTTTTAATCAAAAGCGGTCTTCTATTAGTCACATAGTAAAGGAGGTTAAATCTAGTAGCTTTTTGTGGATTAAGTAGACTTCAGTTGGAGACTTTGGAGTGGGATAAGTGGTGTAATTTTTCTTTATAATGTTCCTTGTTCTTTGACTTCTCTACCTCCTTGCTAGGTTGGCATGTGTTAATGAAAGTAGCCTTTAAAAAAAAAATAGAATTTAGGCTAATAAGTGATGATAAATAAAAAAGATATGGGACTAGATCCGAATATCTGGTTAATAACAGTTGTAAAGACCAAAAGGAAACTACAGGTTGGCATGCTTTTTGTTTAAATTAACTGGCAACAACTAACTACACAAAATATGCAATCATTTGATCGAAACTTAAAGCAAGATGCAACATTTCATCATGCACGAAAGTTGGACTTCACTTTTTCATTGTAGTATCTTAAAGCAATGTCACAATCATGTGTTCTACCTATGAGGGTGAAAAGAAGTATATGGAGGGTAAACGCTTTATATAGATTTCAAAACGATATTAAAATAAAAGAATTGTTGAACATACAGCAATCGTCTTTCTGCTTTCTCAATCTTGTTACCGAACTCTTGAAAAATAACATATATATGAAGAAACACAGAAAAAGGAAGTTAAAAGTAAATTTTGCAAACTGGTCCTCTTCGAAAGTCTGAAATGCAGGGATCAGAAGCATTTTCTGTGAACGATTGATGGGCCAGACTCGTCATACTCGGCCTTGGCAATCCACATCTGCATTTTCAACAAGTGAAATGCCCAAAATCAATCTTGATAAACATCAAATTTTAAAACTATTAATTATGTGCTGATTCAGATTGTTTTTAATCGCCATTGGCTCGAACCGTTAACAGTTGAAAAGAATTAGCTACAAGGGAAATGGGTTGGTCATATGACCCAAAAGTGACCCAAAGTTTTCTTTTAATGTATAAAGACTCTTCAATCATTTCATTTCAAAATTATATCAGTATTGAAATATAACAGCTTCTGCAATCACATTTCACACTAATTATTTATAAGTTATAAAAGCTGGACCAAATGTGATCTGGGTCAACCAATCCCCAACCTAACCTGTTTCCATTTGTACCAATATTACGCATTCCAACCCGTTACTTTCCATTGTTCCATCTCTCGTGTCAACAAACGATTTTCGACAGTTATTCATATTTTTTTTCATAAATATAACAATATGCACAATGTTGGAAACCAAACCTGCTGGAAGGTGCTAAGAGAAGCCAAGATAGACCCTCCAATCCAGACACTATACTTCCTCTCAGGGGGAGCCACAACCTTAATCTTCATGCTGCTCGGGGCTAATGCAGTAATCTCCTTACTCATCCTATCAGCAATCCCAGGAAACATGGTTGACCCGCCACTAAGAACAATATTACCATACAAATCTTTTCTAATATCCACATCACACTTCATGATCGAGTTATAAGTAGTCTCATGAATACCAGCTGCTTCCATTCCAATCATAGATGGCTGGAACAAAACCTCCGGGCACCTGAACCTCTCAGCACCAATAGTGATGACCTGTCCATCAGGTAGCTCATAATTCTTCTCCACGGTAGACCCCGTGTTTGCAATCTCAAGCTCTTGTTCATAATCTAGGGCTATGTAAGCCAGTTTTTCTTTCATGTCTCTCACAATTTCCCGTTCTGCTGTTGTAGTGAACATATACCCACGTTCTGTGAGAATCTTCATCAACGAATCAGTTAGATCACGTCCAGCTAGGTCCAATCGGAGGATGGCATGTGGCAGGGCATACCCTTCATAAATAGGGACTGTGTGGCTAACACCATCCCCTGAATCAAGAACAATACCTGCACCACACAAAATAAAAGGAATCTTGTAGATCCAAACTAATTTAAGTTTTCGATTGGCTTAAAAGGTTCAGAAATAAAAGATTACCAGTTGTACGACCGCTGGCATAGAGAGAAAGAACAGCTTGGATGGCAACATACATGGCAGGGGTATTGAAGGTCTCAAACATGATTTGAGTCATCTTCTCACGATTGGCTTTCGGGTTAAGAGGTGCTTCGGTTAGAAGAACCGGATGTTCTTCTGGAGCAACACGAAGCTCGTTGTAGAAGGTGTGATGCCAGATCTTCTCCATGTCATCCCAATTGCTAACAATACCATGTTCAATCGGGTACTTTAGAGTCAAAATACCTCTCTTTGATTGAGCCTCGTCACCAACATATGCATCTTTTTGGCCCATTCCAACCATCACACCAGTGTGACGGGGACGTCCCACAATACTTGGGAACACAGCCCGTGGTGCATCATCTCCTGCAAATCCAGCCTGCAATAACAAATTCACTTTACATAATCCATGGTTATAAGTGCTTTGAATTTGCATGTAAGATATAAAGAAAGGAAACTGTAGACATACCTTAACCATTCCAGTTCCATTGTCACAAACCAATGGCTGGATATCTTCACTTTCTGCCATCTCTGATAAAAAAACTGTAACGGGATTCACTAATTAAAGCAGCCAAATAAGAACATATATGACATATGATATGATCTAGTTAGGTCTGCCATCTCTGATAAAAAAAATTGTAAGGAGATTCACTAAATAAAACAACAAACATATATGTCATTCTATATGAATCAAGCCATAAACAGTGAACAGGATCTGCTTACTTTAGAATCTACCTGATCTGGTCTTTTAGAAATTCCGAATTCAAAAACAGTTATCCAATAGTGAAGATTTCAACTGTACACGCTTTGAGTTTCACATTATCAACAAATTAGCACACACACCAAAAAAAAAAAAAAAAAGTATATACAATTAATATGGATCGAACCATAAACAGCAAGCATGATCTACTTAGTTTAGAATCTACTTTATCTGTTCTTTAAAAAATGCAGCAATACACAAATTCAGAATCCAAAAAGAGCTATCCAACATTGAAAACTTCAACTGTATGTCCCTAGAGTTCCAAATTATCAACAATTCACCACATATAACAAACATAAATGGAGATCGATATGAATTCAACCATAAACAGCCCAGCACGATCTACTTAATTTAGTTAACAACACTACAGGCAGGAAATTGCAAAAAACACACAAATTCCGATTTCAAAAACAGTTAATCGAACAGTAAAAACTTTAGCTATATACGCTTTCAGTTCATGATTATCGAAAATTTAGCACAAATGACTACGGTTTTTAAACCTAATCAAGTGAATATAATTGAAATAATTCATGATTAAAAACTTCTAATCCAATATAACAAATGCAGTCAACTTCATCGATTAACCATAAGAACAGTCCATCTGAATCTAAAAGAATTAAAGAAAAACGCCCAAAATCCGGAAAAAATCGAAATGAGAGAAAATGTAGCCACAATAGTATGAAAAAACATAAGAAAAAAATGGAAAAATGAAGAATACCTGACGAAATGCTAGAAAAATGGCTTCAACTATGGGGAGAGATGAGAAGAATGGTCTGATGAAGAAGTGAGAAATGAAAAAGACTTATATCAAGAAAGCGGTTTGATCCGAACCGTTGATTTGTTACAATTTTCACATCCCATTGATGATGTACGAGGTGGATCACACGTCTTGGTTGTCATGGGCCCCGGGTCCGTTCCGCCTCTCCACTCATTTTATTATTTTATTATGTTTTTTCTTAATTTTAATTTTAGTAGGGCAGGCAAAACAGGTCTAAACGTAGCAGACATGTCAGACACGACACGATTAACACGGGTACTAAACACGAACACGACACGATTAACTAATCGTGTTATTTTCTTCAAACACGAACACGGACCTGTTTATAAACGTGTTACACGACACGACCTGTTTAGACACGATTAATATTCTGAGAATAAAAATCAAAAATAAATTAACGAATATAAATAATAAAGAGTTGAAGAATTTGAGTTGTTAAAGTTGGTATAGTGGGGAAAATCACAAGTTATGGTGGAAATCTCTGATTATAAAAGGATTTTGACTTTTAATATGTATATAATTATTTTAAAATATTATTAAAATTATAAACGTGTTTAATCGTGTCATAAACAGGTTAGGCGGTGTGAAACCTGTTTAGACACGATTTTAATCGTGTCATAAACGTGTCGACCTGTTTAAGACACGAAACCTGTTTAACTTAAACCCAAACCTGTTTAACTCCGTATCGTATCGTGTCGTGTTAACAGGTCCATGTCAAAAATTGCCAGCCCTAAATTTTAGTGTTATTTATTAAGGGTGTTGACAGGATACATCATTCCCCTATTCTAACACCCCTATACGTCGCGTATAGAGACCAATGATTAGCGGATATGTAAATACGTGAGCATAAAATCGTCTACTCGATCTGGCTATTTTGGATACGAAACAAGTAATTAAAGATTGTTTTATTGATCAAGAAGAACAATTATAATCTGAAACTCACTCAGAACATTCACAGAGAAACACCACAGAAAACACACACTTCGCTCAGACATCTGACTTGATTGTCACTGAATTACAAAGTAGAACGAGTATTTATACCCAGCTATACGAACCTATCCGAACTGTGAGTTCCGGAGCATCGGAACTCATCCAAACTGCCAGTCGGATGACACCAGTTCGTGTCACTTTAGGTAGGTTTGTGTAAACCCTTCTTGCAGCTTTGTCTTGTTCAGATCTTCACACCGTCTTGACCAGATACTTCACACAGCGAACCTATTATGTACCAACAAACTCCCCCTCGACGTGTGCAGTATTTGTTCATTCATTCAAAACGTATCTTTAATCAAACTCCCCCTCAACTTGGTGGTAGTTTGATCTTGAATACTTGACGATGCATAGTGTGTTTCCATCTTTATCAGCAACTTCAGAAGACTTGAAGTTGTGACATCCTCTTCACTTAGAAACATGTTCAATCATAAATAATCTTGGCGCAAAACGTCTCTTTGAGACTCCAAGGTATTGATTTTGAAATTTTGATTTGTAGCACGTGTCGATCAGATAAAAAAAAAAGCAAAGCAGAAACAAACCTATTTGAAATGAAATGAAATGAAATGAAATTGCAATACAGAATCAAACTCTATTTTTTTATAAGAAAGATCACTATCTGGGATCATATTGGTCATAACGCACTGAACTACACTTTAATTTCAACTAATTGAAGCTCACAGGCCATGATGATTGCTGGTATAATTTGTCCCTCTTAAATTCACACATCAGACATATTCAGACATTTTTATCAGACATATTTAGACATTTTTATTTTTCTCGTGTGATTACACTTGTGATTATCACATAGTGATCGTATTCATGATATCGTCAACAGTGTTCCATGCAAAAAGAAATAAGAACGTTAAATTGTCTACCTTTAGGTCGATCTTTCGATACGCAGATAAGGCCTCGGATCTAACAAAATAAGAAAATAAAACAAGTTAAAATTGTATAATTCAACAACAATCAGGTCGGTCTTGTGGACACGAAGAGAAAGTCCGATGAATTATACAAAACACCAAAGAAAATAAAGCAGAACCTCAAACGAACAACTATCAGGTCGGCCTTGTGAGCACGCAGAGAAAGTCCAATCGTTTGAGAAAATAAAGAAAATTAAACAAGTCTAAATCCTTGCAAAATGAACACATGTATACACAGTAACTTCTCATTTTTGTTTTTCACACATTTTTCTCTTTTTTTTGTTATGAAATACGCTTCAAGATGTTATCAACGTGATCAAGCATATAGTATTTAATGTATATCACATCTGAATGCTTTCTGATTTGCCGAGCCTACCAAGCACATCACACAATGATCTTATGGCTTTTTCATCTACTCTATCCATGAGTCAGATACGTAAGTCAATGTACCATCATTTCACAATGATCAATTTTTCAAAATTTTCTTTATTTTATATATTTTGCATGTATTCACCTTCACCATATTTTTCATTTCCACCATAACATGCCTTTTCTCTTTTTCTCCCCCTTAAAATGAAAAACTCTATTTTTGAATTTTTCATTGGAAAAATGGATATTAATAATCATAACTATTGCCTATTGGCCAAAAATAATCCTACCTATATTTTTGTACATAATCAGTCTTATAAATACACCCTGTTTTTTCTAATAATCTTTTCCGTTAAAAAAACTAACCCCGTTAGTTTATGATGATGTGGAGGACCAATATTGTCATTATTCAAACTTATTTCTATTTAAAAAACTTGGGGGACCAATCTTGTCATTATGTAAACTTTATTTAAATAAATAAAAAAACAACTTTCTTCTCACATCTGCAAATCCCGCAACTGGCTACCACCTTCAAAAGCCCTAAATCTCATATCTCACAATTCACAATTCCCTCTGCAAATCTCCTCTGCTTCCGATCAATTTCTCTGATTCCAACAATGCTGACAACGCCGGAACAGCCTCACCTCAACGGCGCCTTCTACGGCCCTCTAATCCAGCCAAAATCCAAATCTTACAACCGCCCCAGCGTCGGCGGCGGCAATCCTCTCACCTGTTCATCCGGCGACCCCAACTAAGCGGTGGCGACCTCCAAGCGGTTTCAATCCCTTCTCTGTTCAAACCAAGCAGCGACGACCCCGCTACCTCCGGCGACGAGAGCTAGAGGGGTGGCGGCGAATCGGTGAGCAGCAGCGGAGGAAGATAATGAGGAGGAGGAGGAGGTAGTGGTTGTGCAGCGGCGACGGGGTTGCCGGAGAAGGGTTTCTGGAGGGGTGGCAGCAACGGGGTTGCCGGAGACGGGTTGTTCCGGAGACGGGTTTTGCTGGAGAGGGAGACGGGTTTTGACGGTTTTTTTAATTTAAATAAAGTTTTTATAATGACAAGTGTGACGACCCTAAAACTTTTGCTTTCTTTCCCCCAGCACCAACGACAGCTGATGCTGCGAATGCTACGACGCAAGAATAATTTTCGGGACGAAAATTCCAATTACAAGGGGATGATGTGACATCCGAGAATTTCAAGGTTTACTTCCGTTAGACAATTCCGTTAGTTACGCTATAAGTATTAACTTAGTAACTAATGCATAACTAGGCCGAATACGTCCACGACCTTTGGTTGATCACCGAACCCGCCCATATGTGCTATGTGTTCATTTATTAATGTCATTATGTGCAATGTGATTTAAACGCATGATTTAATATTATGAATAGCATGACAAATTGTAAATCCTTGATTATGTGAAAATTGCCTAAGTTGTGCAGCCAGCGAAACTACCGGGCGAAACTGTAGTGTCGCCGGTAGCCAGCCAAGCTAATCAATTAAAACGCGACCAGAGCCAGTTTCGCCTGGCCAGCGAAACTGCCAGCGAAACTAGCCTCTGATATAAATAATCTTAATAAACCCTAGTTCTCCCATTTTGCCTCATTTACACAAAAACACACACACTCTCCTGAAACTTCTGGACCAGCTGATTCCAGCCGGGAACCACCAAGGATCAGCTATCATTCCGAGTTGTGAAGATCATCCATCGATCCTAGATCAACCGTCTTCGATAAGCAATACTTGGATTATTAGCAAGTGTAGCAGTGCAACCCAAGGTGAGTGTCACTAACCCGATTACCGTGAACCCGTTTGGGTCACACCGAATAACTAAAAGTAAAACAATGCTGACAAACTCGAGAGTGCTAGGCACCTCCCTGATGAACGTGAAAACTTGGAGTGCTCGGCACCCACTTGATGAACTTGAAGTGCTTTATGGGAAGCACTTGTGAATTACTTAAACAACTATTTCTGAAACGAAACTGAAAACACTTTTGAGATTCATGAGAATCCGGTAAACCTTTTTAATATGGCTAGTGTAGGTTAAAGTCTAAACCACATGATATCACATGATTTCTAAGGATGCCTTGAAACTTAAAAGTCCTCAACTAAATTGTACCATTAATTGTAAAGCGAGGGGATGTTGGGTAGATCTACTGGAGTTTGACAAACTCCGCCCCGTGGCACGGGGAGTGCACGGAGGTACAATATCAGCCTATCTGACCGTGATCCCGAGAGGACACGGGGGAGGCAAAACCGCGATGACGTAGGTCCGCAGTACTGATGGCACGGCCACTACAATAATTTATGGTTAGCTTTGGTACAAACTTCCTTAGTGCATGGAACAACGGATTAGCTACCCGCGATATCGGTTGACCGCTTTAACTTTACTTAACTAGTGCATATTAGGTAATACCTCACTTGGAAATGTTTATAAAACTAATACTTATTACATGTTGATGAATACGATTATGAGACCGGGCCAATGCATGTCATGCCCACCGTGAACTCACCAACCGTTAGGTTGACACTTGCGTGGTTTAAACTTTTGCAGATCGCTAAGGAGTATCCGGAGCGGGTTGGCATGGCACATGAAGACTTTTATTTTAATTAAACTAAATTGGGAATTTAATACACTGATTTGTAAAGCACGTGGTTAGTGCTAAAGATAATGTTTTCCGCTACGTACTGTTAAACTGTTTTATTTATTAATGTTGGGACTTTACTCTGATTCGTTTAGTATTTGTAACTAATGGTTGTGGTCCTGGTCTGGTCGCACCCCTTAACGGTATAAACTCCGTTAGTGGTTAATTTGGGGGTGTGACAACAAGATTGGTCCCCCCAGGTTTTTTTAAATAGAAAAAGTTTGAATAATGATAGTATTGATCGTCCACGTCATCACAAACTAACGGGGTTAATTTTGTAACGGAAAAGATTATTAGAAAAAATAGGGTGTATTTAAAAGACTGATTGTTGAGGGTGTATTTTCAGGATTCTCGCGGGAAGCTTAGATAGTTCAGGAATCCTACTACAGTTTGGTAATCCCACTTGTCCAAGTATCCTGATTTATTTTATTCGACTAACCCTTATAATTTGTTGATATATGGTTCCTGATCGTCATGTGAAGTATCGAGTACAAGACAAAGACATGCAAGATTGCTGGTGTCTGAATTCTTGGCGAACTCCAAGTTCGGACACGTCCGAACCTGAGGTTCGGCAGGTCGAGTTTAGCTCTAGTATAAATAGGTTTGTCTTGTGTTGTATTCAAAAATTCTTTTAAGCGCTTGAACTTTCTGTGTCAGATTATAAGTGTGTGTACTCTCTGGTTCTTAGTGGTCTAATACAAAGTATTTTTTATTTACATCTTGTGTTCACTCATTTAAACATTGATTTCGATACGACCGAGCAGACGATCCACTGCTCGCGCATTTTCAAGTGGTATCAGAGCGTTCAATCTACTGGTCGGAAATCTTTGTTTTTCGAAGTTTTGAGTCAAAAACCCCAAGTTTGCGAAAATGTCATTAATTTTTGAGTTCGTTTGATCATATTGGGTGTATTTTTCGTGAAAAATCTTCTTCTAAAGTGTTCCTGTTGAGTTTACTTGAGTCCTTGTGAAAAATCTCGTTCAAAATCTCTGAAAATCATGAAAATGGAGTCGAGAGTGTTCGAGTTCGTCTGAGGTTCGGTTGTAACTGAAAAATAACCGCTCCAAACTCTAGGTTCGGATACAGTTCGGACAAGTTTCTCACGAACTTGAAGTTCGGCTCAAGTTCGTACAGATTTCGGCCGAAGCTTGGAAATACATTAGGTTCAGTTATAGTTCGAGTATAGTTCGTTCTTCCAAAATTGAGGTTCAGCAAGTATTCGGCTGTTTCTAGTTCGGTCAAGGTTCGTGAGAGGTTCAGAAGAGGTTCGGAACAGGTTCGGGTGAACAGTAATCAGAATTTACAAAATGTCCGATTTTCAAGCGTTTGCGGCTATTCAAAATTCAGTTCAAGCAACGATGCAAACTATGATGAACTATGATAACGAAATCGGAACAAGTTAGAAAGTTCCCAAATTGCTAAAATTGGAAGATTAACATAGTTGGGTTAAACGGTTTGAAGCGTATGTGGATACAAGTGATATTGATATGTGGCTATCTTTCACTGATCAATATATTTATCCTAAAGATGAAACCAGGGAGCCAATTCTTCAAAGAAAGTTGACATCTGCACAAAAGAAAGCGTATCAAGCTGAAAAGAAGGCATATGGTACTTTGACAATGGCTTTGCCTAAAGAGTTACTACATCAATTTTCGGGTAACTACACATTGAAGATTTTGTGGGATGCATTAGAAAAGCGATGTGAATGAAATGACCAATATAAGAAAAGTCGACAAAAGGTTTTGAAGAAAGAATTTGATAGCTTCAAGAATTATCAAAATGAATCGATCCCAAATCTGATTGCAAGATTCGCTCATTTAATGAGTGAAATGCGGTTAGTGAGTCTTACAAAAGAAAAAGCTGATATGTAAGAAAAGATTTTGGAGGCTTTGCCAGAGAAGTGGGAGAATTATGTGATGATGATCACTCATGATAAAGAATATTTAGGATTGTCATTTAATGATCTAATTCAAAGAATTCAAGCAAAGGATATGGAGTTGATGGTGAATAAATCACTTCCTGCACAAATTCAAAATCCTGCCGTGTATCATGGTGAAAATGATTCTACCATGAATGCTGGGAAATCTAATATTCTTAGTTCTGCACCCCCGACAGCATTCATTGCAGGTAAATCTGAAACTCCTAGTTATTATGCTGGTTGTACTGTTTCTGTTCCTAGTTCTTCAACTCAGAATGCTTTATCTGCTCAAACTACCGATGATTATAATGCTTTAATGTCTGCATTGGTATCTTCATATTTCGGGGTTATTACTGGTGCTGTTAGTAATGCCGAATTGACAAATGAATATTATGATCAGATAGATTATGTGTAGGGATATGATCACGTATAAATAAACGTATGTCCGGAAAGTATTTAAGCCTACGGGGTTACACGTCTCGACATTAATGTATTTGTATTAATTAATTAGTTAATTAATATTTATCACGAACATTTAACGAGAAATCGTTAAAAACTAACAATTAATTGTTAACTGGGGTGTTAGTTGTAATTAGAGAGAGTTGGAATTTGATTACAATTAGGAGAAGGTTTGGGATAGGCCTTAAGGCCGAATTCGTGGGCCTCCCCATCCCAAACCCTAACTTGTTTTCCAAGTTCCTAAAACCTATAAATAGACACTCTTGGTTTAAGGTTTTGTGTGCTGCATTTATCTGATAAAAGTGCAAACCCTAATCTCTCTCTTTCTCTCTTTAATTTTCGGCAAAGGAAACCGAATCCAAGGGATTCGATTTCTTGTGTGGTTCTACCAAACCTACATCAAGAGAGGAGTTCGTGATCAAGTACTAGCATACATACATCGGTGTGTTGTGTGTGCGATCGTAGAGGGATTTACTTCAAATCCTAGAAGATCTTCTCTTGCCGAGCTAAAAAGGTACACATTATCTATCCGGTTAATTAGATTAATGTATAGGATAAAATCCGCTGCGTACTCGTGTTTATTTGATAATCAGTTATAAAACCTAACAGTGGTATCACGAGCCACCTATGATTTTAATTAATTACCGGGAATAAAAACTTGGAAGGGGGTAACCAAATCAAGATTCTAGCTTTTCGATCCACTTAAAATCGTGTTTTACAATTGGAAAAAGGTTTCGCAAATTGGTAAAAACGAAAAACCCTAATCCTGATAGAAAACCGGTTCTTGACCCGTGGCTTGGTTCCCAAATCGAAAACTGCTTTTCGACCTGTTTTTTCGATCGAAAACCCTTGTTTTCCGATCGTAAACCACACTTTTCGATCCAAAATTCTCGATCGTAAACCCTAGTTTCTGATCGAGTTCAAATCGTAAACTGTTTACGACCCGATCGAAAAGTACCCGATCGGAAACCCTTAGTTCCGATCGTAAACCCCATTCCGATCGGAAACCCTATCGTAGATCGTAAACCCCATTCCGATCGGAAACCCTATCGTAGATCGTAAACCCCATTCCAATCGGAAACCCGATCGAAATCTATATTATGGATCGAAAACCTCTAGCCGAATCGGAAACCCTAATTTTAGGTCTAAAATTTGATTTTGTGATATAAAATTGAGAACCCAAGTTTTTGTTATTTGATAATCAACATGTTGTACCTTTATTTTAAATGTTAAAAGGAAGTAAAAACCATGAAATTTCATGCAAATCATTCATGGTTATTACTTTAATCAAAGAGGATTAGAATTAAAATTATGTTAGATAATTAGAAACCCTGAAATTATGTGATTATTTGTGATAATTGTGACATAATAAAAGGTTTTATTGCAAATTTATTTTATGAAAATCAAAATTTGCTAAAATATCTATTGAAATATGATTTTGTTTATAAAATAAAATTTGTGTCCCAAAACTCAAAAGAAACACCGGCTCACCCATCTGAACACACTCTAAGAGAGGTATAAGTCGGGTCGCCATGCTTCCCTAAAGTGGGTAGGTTTTTAATTGCAAAAGTGCAAACCTCACCCCTACGCTTCTTTGTGTGTTGCAAATGGAGCTACCGAGTTCTTTTGATTTGGAAGACAAACTAAGAATTTTATAAACACATTATGTGGTGAAGATGTGAATGAATCTTCACACATAACATTTTTGATGACACATCAAAATTGTTTTGACCCAAACCAAACTTAAGTCTTTGCCATCCACCTTGAAAAGGACACTTGTGGATGTCATCTTACTCATTGTTACACAATGATAAAATGGCATTTGCATGGCAAATTCCCACTCATTGGTACACAATGGTGGACAATTTGTGCGTTCTTAGTTGGACGACTTAAAGCGAGCTAGGCGGTGAGACCCTTGGCCCGTGGCAAAAGATGGGATGAAACATGACTACAAATTACTTGGTGCAAGATTCACAAGTATAATTTGTAGGTCCCATAAAATCTCGGAATTGTACTTGGAGTACAATTATTGATCGTCACTTACCTTTTGAATGCATCATTTCTAGCAGATCAACTGATGAAATGATGGCATGTCAACTGGATCCTAGCCTTAATAAGCTTAATTGTTTAAAATGTTTAAACATTGGGTAATTAAATTTATTAAGGAAAAGATTATCGAAAATACTGATTTTTGAACTTAATCTGTTTTGTAGATGGCAACAAACCCTACTCAAAACAATGTTGGTTATGCTTTTCGTCAAATGTTTGAAAGAGAAAAGCTGAATGGATCTAACTTCAATGACTGGTATCGTCAACTGAGGATCGTCCTTAGAGTTAAACGGAGGACCGATGTCCTTGAAAATCATTGGCCGACCGAGCCAGCTGCTAATGCTACTGAGCAAGAGAAAGCGTTCTACAATGCTGAGTATAGCAGATACGATGAGGTTGCTTGCATGATGATCTCGAGTATGACTCCCGATCTTCAGAAGCAATACGAATTTCATACACCTTGTGATATGATCAAAGAGCTAAAGAAGATGTATGAAAAACAAGCTGGTGTTGAATTGTTCGACCTAGTTGTGGAACTCCACGACTTGAAGCTTGAAACTGGTAAATCGGTCAGTAGTCATGTGCTCAAGATGAAGAGCTACTTTGACAAATTGGAATCGCTCAATTATGGGTATAATCAGGTTGTGGCAGTTGGCATGATCCTCAAATCTCTTACGAAGGATTATGAGGGTTTTGTGCGCAACTACAACATGCATAGTATGACTAAAACTATACCTGAGCTTCATGCTATGCTTTTCGAGTATGAGAAAACGATTCCTAAAAGGGCCACTTAAACACCCCAAGTTCTTATGATCAAGGGGGGAAAGATCCAAAAGGCTAAATGACCGCAAAAGGCGAAGGGCAAGAATGATGGTAAGGGAAAAGGCAAGGCAGTTGCGCTTGTTCCTAAAACCAAGCAAACCCCTCCGGCCGCAAAAGAGCATCCGGCTAAAGACCAGATCTGTCACCATTGTGGTGAAGTTAGACACTGGAAGAGGAACTGTCCTACCTATCTAGCTGAGTTGATGAAGAAGAGAAAGAATACTAGTGGGACTAGTACTTCAGGTATCTTCACAATTGAATTATTCTCCATTTCTAAGTGTGATTCATGAGTGTATGACACTGGCTGTGGAACTCACATCTGTAATTCGTTACAGGGTCTTAGAAAGAGGAGGAAACTGAAGCCTGGAGCTTTGCAGTTGTTCGTGGGAAATGGTTTGCCAGCAGCTGTGGAAGCTATAGGAGAATATCATTTAATTCTACCTTCTGGGTTAAGTATTGTGTTAGACAATTGTCATTATGCACATTCTATCACTAGAGGTGTCATTTCAGTTTCTTTATTGAAAAACCAAGGATTTATTAATGCATTTAATAATATCAGTATTTCAGTTTCTAAAAATAATGTTCATTATTTTGATATTATTCCTTGTGATGACATTTATGAAATTGATATGCGTGGTTGTGTTTCAAATAATTCAATGTACAATGTTAGCAAACGAGCCAAAACTAGTTTGGACTCTACCTATCTTTGGCACTGTCGTCTTGCCCATGTTGGCAAAAACCGCATTGAAAGACTTCAACGTGAAGGGATCTTACAATCAAATGATGAATCATTTGATAAATGCGTTTCCTGTATCTTAGGAAAGATGACAAGAAAACCTTTTCCGAACAAGCCGCAATGAAAATGTGTGAACATCGGATCGTCTACTCGATCTAGCTAATCGGACATCGAAACGTAATTAACTGATTGTTTTATTGATAAGAAAACCAATTACAATCAGTAAACACTTAGAATACAGATTCAGAGAAACACACTCAGAAACACACACTTCACAGTAAACTCTCACGCTCAGATCTGCCTATTACAAAGACCAAACTACTATTTATACCCGCTGGTCCGAGCCTTGTCCGAACCTCAGGTTCGGCCAGTCCGAACTTCAGGTTCGGACCAAATTCGGCCAGACCTAAAATGACTTGATCTTGTACTTTGCTTGATACTTCACACGACGTACATTTCAGGTATCAACAAACTCCCCCTCGTCGTGTGCAGTATCTCTTCTATCTTTTCAACATCATCAAATCTGTATTTTCAATCAAGCTCCCCCCTCAAGTTAAGAATCCATTCGTCCAATGAAATAAATCTTCGAACAAACTCCTCCTCAACTCAATCGTAACTTGATCTTGAATACTTGACGACGTTCCGTGTATCTCTGATCTTTATCAACCGCTTCAGAAGACTTGAAGTGATGATATCTTGCACTATAGCAGCCTGCAACAACACTTAAATAATCTTGGCGCAAAACGTCTCTTTGAGACTCCAAGATATGATTTTGAAAAATTGAATTTGTATCACATGTTGATCTGATCGAAAATAAAGCAGAAACAAAATCTTTTTGGCTTTTAGAAAATTTATATCAAAACAAACCTAAAATCTTTTTGAATTTTCAAGTTTATGCTAAAACACACCAAAAATCTTTTTGTACTTTTCTTGATATGAAATGAAATTGCAATACAGAATAAGACACTATTTTTGGTATGAGAAAGATCACTATATGGGATCATATTGGTCATGACGCACTGAACTACACTTCAATTTCAATTAATTGAAGCTCACAAGCCATGTTGATTGCTGATATATTTTGTCCATCTTAAACTCAGACAAAATCATACTCATAACATCTGGATATGTTAAGATATTGATTAGATTTGCTTTGACCAGTGTACCCCACACTATCAGACATATTCAGATATTTTCTGTCTTTCTTTCTTTTTCCTTTGTGTGATTGCACTTGTGAAATTTCACATTGCATAATATTTTTCATGATACAGTCAACTGTGTTCCATACAAAAAGAAATAAGAACGTTAAATCATCTACCTTAAGGTCGATCTTTCGATACGCAGATAAGGCCTCGGATTTAACAAAATAAGAAAATAAAACAAGTTGAAATTGTATAACCCAACAACAATCAGGTCGGTACCCCCGTACACGCAGAGAAAGTCCGATGAGTTATACGAAACACCAAAGAAAATAAAGCAGAACGTCAAACGAACAACAATCAGGTCGTTCTTGTGGACACGCAGAGAAAGTCCGATCGTTTGACAAAATAAAGAAAATCAAACAAGTTTAAATCTTTGCAAAATGAACGCATGTGTACACAGTGACTTCTCATTACTATTTTCACACTTATTTATTCTTTTTGTGTCATGAAATACACATCAAGATGTTGTCCACTTGGTCAAGCATTAGTATTTAATGTATATCACATCTGAATACTTTCTGATTTGTCAAGCCTACCAAGCACATCAAACAATGATCTTATGGCTCTTTCATCTACTTTATCCTTGAGTCAGATACGTATGCCAATGTACCATCATTTCCCAGTGATCAATTTCTCACAATTTAATATTGTGCATGTATTCACCTTCTTACCATAACATGCTTTTTCTCTGTTACTCCCCCTTACTTACAATTCTCCCCCTTAAAATGAAAACTCTATTTTTGGATTTTCATTTTACACAAAAATAAAACTCTATTTTTTGGCTTTTGAGAAAAACTTGTAAACAAAGAAAAGTAATCAATCAACACGGATATTTTGCAGTTTTAGATTTCAGAAAAGTTGCAGGTTAGAAAAATATAGCATGAAATTTAAATTAAGCAGAATACTCCTCCATCAACAACTTCTCAATCATCGATAGGCCTTCTAGAAGTACCTGCACACTGGGCAAACTGATTAGTTCATAAATGACCCGAAGCGAATTACTTCTGGTCGACCAGTGTCCTTGTATTGCTTAGAAACCACCTTGGGTTTCCATTGCTGTTGTTTTGGTAATTCAACTTTTGATGAAACAGTTACAGGTGACTATGATGAAGAACCTACATTTTGAACCTTTGAAAACATAGGAACAAAACGTTTTTGCTTTTGAAAGAATGTAGGTTCAACTTCATAAAAAACTCTGCCCCGTTCATCAAAGAACTTAGTGTGGACAGGTTTACCAAAAACTGGTTTCGTTTGAAACCTTGAATTTGATTCAGCAGGAAGTGGACAATCTTTTGCCATGTGCCCTTTTTGACGGCAAACATAACAAATTCGAGTGGTTTTGTCCCACTTTGGATGTACCTGCGAAGAACACACATGAATATCTCTAGCATGATCAGAATGAGAATCATATACCTGATGACGATGATCATGCACCCATTTAGAAGTTGGGCTCCGAATTTGAGACCTTTCAGAAGACATATCAGCTTTCACAAACACTTCTGAAATTTTCCTAGCATCGACACAATGAAGAGGAAATTCTTTGTCTGAGAAAAGTTGATCAGAACCTTTGAGCTTGTAAAACCTCTCGGGTTGAACTTTGTCTGCTGTGAACACTTCCTTCTTCACTTGCTTCATCTTAAGTTTCTTCAAATTTTGTGCTTTAGATGCTAGATCCTTCTCAACTTGAACATTCTTTCCTTGAAATCCTAAACCAACTTGTTGACCAGAAATCTTTTCCTCAGAATTTAAACCCTGGTGTCCACTCTTTGCCAACCTTGTGAATTCAGCTTTGACATCAGTGATTTTCTTCTTGTCATAGAAAATTGTCTCATCAATATCAGGTTAAGACTGAATCTTTGTACTAGACGTAGCTGAGTTTTCATGATCAGTAGAAGATGAACCAGAAACAAACTTCGGTGCTGGAGGAATCTCAGATTTCAAAACCTTTTTCTTATTCTTCTTTCCTTTCTTCTTCTTTACAACCTTTGTTTCTTCAGAAGTAGAAGATGAAACCTTTGAATAATCAAAATCGTCAACCTGTTCCTTCACTTCTTTGAAAGCTTCCTTGATATGAGCAGGGGGTGATGCAGTTTTATCAAACATTCTTTCAAAATTTGCATCATTTGCTAAGAAGCTTGTGAAAACTTGAGAATTAGAAACATTGTTAAGCAATCTTTTAGCATCAAGAACTTGAATTTTGAGATCAGAAATTTGCTGTTGAGCCTCCGCAAATTCCTTTTCTTTAGCAATTAATCACTTGGCAACTTTGTGAGTTTCAAACTTTTGCAGGCGAAGATTGTCAAGTCCTTCATGTAACTCCTTCTTCAGTTTATCTTCATTTCTCTTTTGAATTTCCAGATTTGCAGCTTGAACCTTGTTAACCCTAACCAATTCACGCTTCTCATCCAATAACTTTTCCATATCAACTTGATAAGCTTCAATCTTGACAGTTAAATCTTCAATAGTCTTTGTGAGCAAATCAAGCTTGGTCTTGGATTTATCAAACAAATTCTGAAAATCAGTAGCAGTATCTTCTGCCTCTTCCTTCCATTTCTTCACTTCTTTGACCAACTCATCCTTTTCTTCACAAATCTCAGCTTTCGAAGTTTCAACATTTTTCTTATCTTGTTTCAAAACATCTAAAACTTCATTCAACATTTTGATTTCAGTAGTCAAATCCTCATTCTTCAAAACCAAACTCTTTTCATGTTCTTTAGAAATCTTCAACTCGGACTTAATCACATCAAATTCCTCATTCAGTTGTTGAACTTTCTTTATCAACAAAGCATTTTCCTTCATCAGACTCTCTAAGTTTTCAGCAGATTCATAAGAACTTGGAATTGAACTAGTATTTGAACTAGACTCTGAACTAGTATCTGAACAATAATCTTCTTGTGAATCATGAGTAACTATTAAAGCTGATGAATCATATCCAAACTGTTTACCCCAATCATATATACCATCATGTTGAACTGTCAGGGCTGTTGTCTTGTTTGTATTACTGGTAGATGGTTGAGAAAAACCAGGCTTCGGTGATTGTGTAAAACCAGACTTCTGTTGACATTCTTTGGCAAAATGTCCAAGTTGTTGACATTTAAAACACTTTAGTTTTGACTTGTCGAAACCCAATTTATCACCAGAAATACTTCTACCATGTTTCTTGAAAAATCTCTTAGACCGTTGACATAACATAGCATATTGCCAAGAAACATCTAATTCAGTTAATTGATCATCATCAAGTTCATAAAGATCCTCACTGGTTAACTTTGCATCGGCAACATTTTTGAGAATCAAACGAAAAGATGATGAAATTAATGCAGAAATCATTTTAGCACAACCCTCTGTTGATTCAGCTGAAAAAGCATTCTGATTTGAAAAATTTGGAATTGTGAAATTGCAACCCCTTGAAGAATTGTTATTAGAATTTCCTGAAGCTCCAGCCATAAAAGCAACACTTGGTGCTGTATTCTGATTTGGTTTAGACTTTGCACTCATACTTGCAGTATTCTCACCATGATATAGCTCAGGATTTTGCAAAGTAGCTGTTGACTTCTTTGAATTTAGCATTTCCATTTCTCGAGCATGAAGTTTTCCAGTAAGCTCGTGAAATATTATTGCAGAATAATCCTTGTCATGAGTAAGTAACAGAACATAGTTTTCCCATTTTTCTGGCAAAGCTTCCAAAATCTTTTCTTTCAAATCTGCATCAGTCTTTTCAATCCCAACAATCTTTAATTCACTAATAAGATGTGAAAATCGGGAAACAAGAGCAGTAATGTTTTCATTGTCATAATTTTGAAAATTATCAAATTCTTTCTTTAGAACGTTCTTCCGACTTTTCTTATAATCATCATTTCCTACACATCTTGCTGATAAAGCATCCCATAATTGTTTGGATTTCTTACAAGTGCTGAATTGATGTAACAATTCGGTAGGTAAAGCCATGGTAAGATAACCATAAACTTTCTTTTCAAGCTCATAACTTTTTCTTTCTGCTGCATCAAAATCTTGAATTTCCTTAAAATCTCCATCTTCAGTTGGTCGTTCATACAACTTTCGAATTGGAATCCATAGATCAATATCATTTGTACTTATGTAAGCAGAAAATCGTTTCTTCCAGTTTTGATAATCTTCTAGCTTCAACAATTTGGGAACTTTCTGACTTGTTCCAATTTCATTATCAAAGTTTAGCATAGTTTGCATTGCACTCTGCATTGCAGCAAATGCTTGAAATTCTGACATTGTGAAAACTTTGAATCTGGTGACCGAACCTGCTCCGAACCAAAAACTGACCTCCGAACGTTCACCAAACCGTGTCCGAACCTAACACTAAAGTCCGAACTCTGTCCGAACGAGCTCCGAATCAAGAACAAATGTCCGAACTTCAAAACAACCCCGATCTGTCTCCGAACCAAGAGAAACCTCCGAACCTAGACCGAAAGCTCACCGATACTAGTCCGAACTCCCACCGAAGACACACCGAATGAGGACCAAACTTCAAATTCGGAGCAGTTACTCCGAACCTGATCTGGAGACTCCAAACTTCGAACTCATTTTCCAAAAACGCGTGAAAAATGAATGTTTTTGACGAAACTCGCAACTGAGGATCAGAAAAACTGATAGAAAACTGTTTAGAAGCAAATTTGACACCAAACACTCGATAGAAATGATGAAAAATGCAAAACAAACTCGAGAAACTCCAAAAACGCTTCAAAAATCCGAAAATAGCAATCACAGATCAGTAGAGTGAACCAGAAGCTCTGATACCACTTGAAAATGCGTGAACATCGGATCGTCTACTCGATCTAGCTAATCGAACATCGATACGTAATTAACTGATTGTTTTATTGATAAGAAAACCAATTACAATCAGTAAACACTTAGAATACAGATTCAGAGAAACACATTCAGAAACACACACTTCACAGTAAACTCTCACGCTCAGATCTGCCTATTACAAAGACCAAACTACTATTTATACCCGCTGGTCCGAGCCTTGTCCGAACCTCAGGTTCGGCCAGTCCGAACTTCAGGTTCGGACCAAATTCGGATAGACCTAAAATGACTTGATCTTGTACTTTGCTTGATACTTCACACGACACACATTTCAGGTATCAACACGCAAAGGGCTAAAGAACTACTTGGACTCATTCATACTGATGTTTGTGGCCCATTTAGACATGTGTCAAGAAAAGGTGCTAGCTACTTCGTGACTTTCACGGATGATTTCAGTCGTTATGGTTATGTTTACTTGCTTAAACATAAACATGAAGTGTTCGAAACATTCAAAGAGTTCAAGAACGAAGTAGAAAATCAACTCGGAAAGACCATCAAGATCCTTCGATCGGATCGTGGTGGAGAATACTTAAGCCAAGAGTTTAGGGATTATCTTAAAGCATGTAGAATTGTCCAACAGCTTACTCCTCCTTACACTCCTCAGCATAATGGAGTGTTTGAGAGAAGGAATCGAACCTTACTAGAAATGGTGAGGTCGATGATGAAACTTACAACTCTCCCAATATCATTTTGGGATTTTGCTCAAGAAACCGTTGTACGCGTTCTAAATATGGTTCCAACCAAGAAGGTTGAAAAGACACCGCATCAATTGTGGCATGGAGAAGTCCCTGTGTTGTCTTACTTAAGAGTCTGGGGATGTGAGGCACTTGTGAAGCGTGATACGCCTGACAAACTACAACCCAGGACTACTAAGTGCATCTTCGTAGGATACCCAAAGGAAACAATGGGTTACTATTTTTACAATCCTTCCGAAAATACTGTTCGCGTTGCTCGATATGCTGAATTCTTTGAAAAGAATTTTATACCTCAAGAGAACAGTGGGAGAATTGTAGAACTCCTAGAAGACGTGTCACCTTCTGAAACAACTAGCAATCATCAACTTGGGGGGGGGGGGGAATGTTCAAAGTGATGAACCTCAAGTCGATGATGTTGCGATTCCACTTCGTAGATCCGAAAGGGTCGTACGTAATCCGGATAGATGGATTGGTCTAGTCGAATCTGAGGATAACGTATCAGGAGATCTTGATGAGCCTCCGAACTTCAAAGCAGCATTATCAGATCCGGAATCTGACAAATGGCTTGAAGCTGCGAACGTGGAACTGAAATCCATGAGAGATAATCAAGTTTGGAACTTGGTTGATCTTCCTCCTAACGCGAAGACCGTTGGGAGTAAATGGATCTTCAAGAAGAAGACCGACATGGATGGAAATGTACACACCTATAAAGCTCGTCACGTGGCGAAAGGTTATACTCAACATTTTAGCGTTGACTATGATGATACCTTTTCACCAGTAGCTGACATTAGAGCTATTAGGATTCTCTTAGCCATAGCAGCGTACTATGACTTTGAGATATGGCAAATGGATGTTAAGACTGCCTTCTTAAATGGTCACTTGGATGAAGAAGTCTATATGGATCAACCTAAAGGGTTCATTGATCCAAAACATCCCAACCAAGTATGTAAGCTTCAAAGGTCCATTTATGGACTAAAGCAAGCATCAAGGAGTTGGAATAAACGGTTTGATGAAGAAATCAAAAAGTTTGGTTTCGTTCAGAATCCCGATGAGCCATGTGTATATCGCAAAGCTAGTGGAAGTAATGTTACTTTCCTTGTCTTATATATAGATGACATATTGATTATAGGAAAACACATTCCAATGTTGCAAGATGTAAAATCCCATCTTGGAAAGTGTTTTGCCATGAAAGACTTGGGAGAAGCAGCATTCATTCTTGGAATCAAGATCTATAGAGAAAGAACTAAGCGGTTGATTGGACTAAGTCAAAGTGCTTATATAGATAAGATCTTGAAGCGATTCAAGATGGAGAATTCCAAGCGTGGTATAGTTCCTATGCAGGAAGGACTTGGTCTATCGGTCAAACAAGGTGCTTCTATACCTGATGAGGTGAAGCGTATGCAGAGAGTCCCTTATGCTTCGGCTGTAGGCTCTATAATGTATGCGGTGAGATGCACTAGACCTGATATAGCGTTTGCACAAAATATCGTTAGCCGATTTCAACAAAATCCAGGTGAAAGTCACTGGACTGCTGTTAAGACCATTCTCAAGTACCTACGGGCTACTAGAGATTTGTTTTCGGTATATGGGGGAAATCCAGATCAAGAGCTCAAAGTGACCGGATACTGTGATGCTGGATTTCAGACTGATAGAGATGACACGAAGTCTCAGTCTGGGTACGTCTTCATTCTGAATGGAGGCGCTGTGGATTGGAAAAGCAAGAAACAAACCACAGTTGCTATGTCTGCAACAGAGTCTGAGTACATTGCTGCTTCGGAAGCTGCAATGGAGGCAGTCTGGATAAGGAAGTTTATTTGTGGGCTTGACGTGATCCCTACAAGTAACTTGCCTATTGATATGTACTGTGATAATACTGGTGCATTAATCATTGCTAAAGAACCTGGAGTTCAGAAGGGCGCCAGACACTATGCCAGGAGATATCACTATGTTCGTGAGCAGATCGAACTAGGTGAAATCAGATTACTCAAAGTTCACACAGATATTAACTTAGTTGATCCTTTCACGAAAGCTTTGTCGAGGACGAAGCTTGAAAGGCATGCCGAGGGCATGGGGCTTTAATTAGCTAGTTAAATCATGTATGTCTGATGTTCGGTATTTGGATAAGGGATGTTAAAAAATTTCTGTTTATATAATGAAATAAACTACTTGATATGTTTGATTTCATTTAATAGTAAATTGTGTCCTGTATTTGCATGTTTAATCCTTGAGTACTTGTCAAGTATTCTAAATTGTCCATTGTCAATTAACTATATGGGAATATAGTTAAACTAAGACAAATCTGAGTGATTGGTAATATTCTTGGAATATATAATGGATGGTCCCACCAAACTCACATGGTATTCATAGGATGCATATCGGACGACCCCACTAACGAATTGTCACTTTATGGATCGTCGTAATCGAATTGTATCGAGTGTTGTGTGTGTTCCTATTGATCGAGTCCTCGTTTATATAACAAACTAACTACTAACTAACTATCTGGGATTCTCGGGATCTTTTCTCCCCACTTCTCTTGACCGTTGAAGGAGGTGCGACCCACTCTACCATGTGTAAGTTAGTTAAGACCGAGTCTTCAGGAGGTAGTTAAATTCTTTAACGTCCCAGAAAATAAATAGAACACATGGCAAAAATAAAGGTTAGTCGATAATAAATATTCAGGATACCTGACTGGACGGGATTCCCAAACCGTAGCGAGATTCCTGGTCTTATGTAGCTTTTCTGTGAGCATCCTGAAATCGACCCCTAACAATTGCCCCCGAATCTCGGCTGCCTGTGGATAAGATTTACAGCTGGCGAGATTCACTTAAACCCAGAAGTTCACGGCGTGATCACGGTAAAAGCAGTTGGATGTGACGTTTTTTACGGCGTCCGACTGATGGGATAACCATCATTACTTTTCTTTAAATACAAGATTCCGAGATCATAACTTCACCGTCTTCTCCCAAAAACCCTTTCGAGCTTCTTCAACGTTCCAGGTCAGTTTCTTCTTTTCTTCTCCGGCTTCTTTTTGTTTTACTTAATTCTGGCAATGGCGAAGAAGAACACTCGTTCTGCCACTGCTTCCTCCTCGTTGAACATCAAGGATTTCATCGATCAGGGAATTCTTCCTTACAATGAGGAAGAAACCTGCAATTTCTCCGATGGCGATATCCGTTAGTTGAAGGAGTCTGGTCTTTTCCCGCCGTCGGCCGTCATTCGGAGTTTCGATTCCCGGCTGAAGGCCGATTGCATGTCCAAAACTTAGGTTTGCTTTCTCTACTACCCTTTCCTTCTTGGAATGTCCTATCCCTTTCCGGCCATCGTAAACAAATTTTTCAAAATCACCGGCTTCTCCTACTCCCAAACAATGCCGATGGTATGGAGGATTATTTTCTCTCTTGACAACTTGAACAATTCCCGGAAGCTTGAGATGGGGATTCCTGAAGTTTGTGCCGCTTATAACTTGAGAACCCACGGGTTCAATCGCTTCGTTCTTCAAGCCCGCTCTTCCTAATCCCAATTGATTCCTCGTGCGTCACACAATGATCACGATTGGAAGAGAAAGTTCTTTTTTGTCAAACGTGAATCCATCGTTGGGGGTGATTTATTGTCGACGAAGTGGGTTTTGAAGGGTAGGAAACTGATTTACACATTGTATTTGAGTTTCTTTGAATTTTGCTAATGAGCTTTTAATGTTTCTTGCAGCTCCCAAATTTTCTGATCTTGTTGAAGTGACTGAGGAAGCTGTAGAGAGGACTGCCTCTTTTCTGGAGATCCCACCTGCTGATAGAACCTTTGCCATCGAGAGTGCCAACATCGAACAAAGCTTCTCAATCGATCACTCAGAAGCCGTCATGTCTAGTATGTATTTGAACTTCTCGAGCACATGTTTTGAATTAGGCTTCCTAATCCTGACTGCTTTCTTTATTTCATGCCAGCAGCTCCCAAGCCTACAACTGGATTCTCCCTGGATGATCTGACCTCCTACCTGGAGATGAAGGAGGAGAAGCCCGAGCCTTTGACCAGCATCCGGCCTCCCACTACCAGGGCCAAAACAGCTTCCTCCAGCAAGAAGAGGAAGGGCTCGGAGGGTACCGTATTCCTGGAGAGCTTTGATGGACTGAGCCCCGCGGAGACTGGCAACAAGCTTCTGAGCCTGCATACAACGACAAAACTGGTAAGTGTAAACATAGGATTCTCATACCTTAGCGGCATCCGGCAAATGGCTGAGATTCCTAATTGATTTCATTGTCTTTCTTTCACAAGGCATCGAGCAGCTTAGCGCTGCGTGCATTGAGGCTGAGACTAAGCTGGCGGTGGTCCAAAAGAAGCTTGATGAGGCAAAGGACACCATCCGCATCCATGGTGAGATAGCTGAGGGCAAAACCCGTGATTATGAGCACAAGCTGAGGGAGCAGGAGCTGAGGTTCCAGGTGGCCGCGCAGATGGAGGAGGCCATATCGAAGCAGTCAGCTGCTCGCAGCGTGCTCCAGGAAATGCTGAAGATGGCAGCAGAAGCTATCCTTGGAGAAACTGGAGAAGGCTGGAATCCCGACTGGTGAGGATAAGCCTCCTTTGGTTGAAGCTGCCGGTGCTGATGCGGGTGAAAAGGGGAAGTCCTTGGAGAAGGCAGACGAAGAAGATGCTGGCGGGAAGCTGGAGGTTCCCGAGAAGGCGATGGGCGATGAAGACGATGCAACGGTCTGAGCCCTCTTTTTTAGTCTGTAGTTTGTTTTGGTGATGTGTATGTCTTCAAACAATTTCCTTTCCTTGTCTTTGCTGAAACAATACTAGAACAAGTAACAACAATGGTTGGGGATCCTGGTGGAGGGATCTTGCGGTTTGCAAGACGAAGCCAGGGTTTCCAATAAGCTTTTGACCTATGAGCTTCCCAAGGGGAGGGATCCTGAGGTTTTCAGGACGAACTTTGGGAAGCTCAAATCCCGTTATGTTAATAATATTACCGTATTTTGATCATTTCGAATGTGTTTTGTATTTACTTTGTATATTTTTAGAAATTCGAAACATAGTCGGTAACAAAAATTCATCTAAATCACTTATCGATTTTGTAGTGAAGTTTAAAATTTCCATAGGGTTAAGGTCAATTGAATCAAACAAACAGGCTATTCTAGCCTTTAGAATCTTCCTTAGGCAATAATCTTTATATAATCGAGAATCCTATCAGGAAACCTCACTGGGATCCTGACAGGTTACCTTATAGAGTTTTAGACCGTTGGCTTCAGGATTCTGACGAGAATCTCATTCATGTTGGAACTTGTGATCTTGGGAAGACCTTTCCTCAGGATTCTAACAGGAATCCTAACCAAATATAATCTTTCGCAGCTCAAAGCCTCAATCGACTTCTCGATTCAAACAATCATCTCTTTTTTCACCTTGTTTGGGATTCCTACGGGAATCCTAAATACACTTTTCTCGGCACTCGTCTCAACTTCCTCCAGAACCTGAAACAATCATAAGAAGCTTCTTGGCCTCCGGCCGAATCTAATGCTTCTGAGAGTAAGTTAAGTTTAAAAATAAGCTGGGAATAAACCTAGGATTCTTGGGACTAAGCCAAAATTGGGGACAAGCCCGATAAACTTGGGACTAAGCCAAAACTGGGGACAAGCCCGATAAACTTGGGACTAAGCCAAAACTAGGGACAAGCCCATACGTATGTGACTTGAAAATGCCAAAACCTTAGTTAACACGTCAGTGTTATAAACCTTGAGAATCCTCCCAGCAGCCTCCAGTGACAAGATTGTCAGCCACCCCTGGAGTGGACTGGTCCGGCCACCTTTAGCATACTGGGGGACAACGTGCGCTACTGGCGAGGGTCGTGCGCTACTAGCGATTACCCAAACTTAGGAGAGGAGTCAGCCTCTCAAACCTTAGAAGGTATGCAGGATACCTCAAACGTAGGAGAGGTGGCCAACCTCTAACTGGGGATATACCCAAAATTCTTTAGGCTTCTCAAATTCTGCAAAACACTCAATGCTTGGTGAGGGGTGGGTGTTAGCTTAGCTAACACCACTCTGATGCTTAAGTCAGTAATATGTCATAAAAATAATAAGAATAAATTGAAATAGGATTAGTATACGTACCTTGAATTATTTATACAGTGAGGATCCTTGGGATTTCACCTGAGATTCTCAGTGGGATTCTCACATAAAATACGCTTTAAGGTGGATGGCATTCCAGGCTCTTGGCAGAGGTTCTCCTTCCATATTTACCAAACGGTATGCCCCCTTTCCTTCTTCAGAATCTATAAGGTAAGGGCCTTCCCACTTGGGTGCCAACTTCCCATCAGCAGGATTGGTAGTATTCTGAAAATCTTTCCTCAAGACCAAGTCACCTACTTGGAATCTTCTCAACCTGGTATTCTTGTTATAAGATTTTGCTATCCGCTGCTGGTAAGATGCCATCCGGATTCTGGCCATATCTCTAAGCTCCTCAACTGTTTCGAGATCCTGAAGGAGATTCTGGCTGTTGGTTTCAGGATCCTGGCAGTTGACTCTGGCTGTCGGGAGTACCATCTCTGTAGGGATCACAGCTTCTGCCCCAAACACTAACGAGAATGGCGTTTGGCCAGTAGCATTTTTAGGTGTAGTTCTGTCTGCCCAAAGGACAAACGCCAGCTCCTCAGCCCATTTCCCTTTCTTGGAGCCCAACTTTTTCTTGAGGTTGTTGATTATGATCTTATTGCTGGATTCTGCCTGCCCATTAGCCTGAGGGTGGACATGTGTTGAAGTGATCATCTTGATGCCCCAGCTTTCACAAAAGCTCGTAGTTCTCTTGCCTATAAACTGGGAGCCATTGTCGCATATGATTTCTGCCGGAATCCCAAATCTGGTGAGGATGTTTCTTTTGATGAAGGATATCACTTCTTTTTCTCTCACTTGAACATAGGTTGTTGCTTCAATCCACTTGGAGAAGTAATCCGTCATGGCAAGCATAAACACCTTTCCTCCGGGAGCCTTCGGCAGCTTACCCACAATATCCATGCCCCACTTCATGAACGGCCATGGGGATACTATAGGATGCAGATGCTCAGCAGGTTGGTTGAGGATATTGCCATGCCTTTGACAAGCATCGCACTTCTGTGAGAACCTCGCAGCATCCTTCTTCATGGTTGGCCAATAATACCCGAATCTGAGAACTTTAGAGAACAGTGCTCTACCCCCGGTATGGTTCCCACAATCTCCACTGTGGATGTCTTCAAGCACTTCTAGAGCTTCCGACTTCTCTAAGCACCTTAGGTAGACACCTGCAAGAGATCTTCTATACAGGATATTATCAACTATAGTATAGGGTACTACCTTTGTGCGAAAAGCCCTGGGATTTTCGCCATTGGGAATCTCCCCGTCTTTTAGATACTTCCTGATCGGGTAGGTCCAGGATTCTTGAGCATCTTCAGGATTCTCAACATCTGCGCCTGCATTATTGTCAACAGCCTGAGCTTCCTGTAGAACTATCGCTGGCGTCAAGATGTGAGTTATTGGAATTTTGACATCCTCAGGGATCCTGAGCGATGAAGCCAAGTTTGCCAAGGCATCGGCTTCTGCATTATCTTCTCTTGGTACCTGCGAAATGCTAAAATTTTCGAAAAATAGAGACAATTTTTTAACAATTTCAAGATATTTGATCAGATTCTCCCCTCTCACTGCATAAGAGCCATTAAATTGGTTAGTTAATAAGATAGAATCAACAAACACTTGTATAGATAGGATTCCCATATCCCTAGCCAGCTGTAATCCAGCAATTAAAGCTTCATATTCAGCTTCATTGTTGGTAGCCTGGAATTCACGGGATATGGATAGAGGTATTATGTCCCCCTGTGGCGATTTTAGCAGGATTCCCAACCCTGTGGACTTCCTTCTCAACTTCTGGTTCAATGTCACTGCTGAAATCTGCCACAAAGTCAGCTAATGCTTGGGACTTGATTGCTGTTCTTGGTTCATATTTGATGTCGTAGGCACTCGATTTGACTGCCCACTTAGCCATCCTTCCTGACATTTCCGGCTTCCTGAGAACTGCCTTGATAGGATAGTTAGACATCACAACTATAGTATGGGTTTCAAAATAATGTCTGAGTTTAGTGGAAGCCATTATAAGAGATAAAATTAACTTTTTAAGGTGAGAATACCTGGATTCTGCGTCTAGCAGAGTTTTACTTACATAATATACCGGATGCTGCTGACCTTGATGGTCTTTTACCAGAACTGCACTGATTGAGCTTCCGGAAACTGCGAGATATACATATAGTGGCTCCCCATCTTCTAGTTTCATTAGCAATGGGGCTGCCGACAGGTAGTCTTTCAGGCACTTCAGGGCTTCTTCATGCTTCTCAGTCCATTCGAATTTCTTATTTTTCCTCAGGATATCGTAGAAATCCTTACTCTTTTCTGAGGATCTTGAAATGAATCTGTTGAGTGCTGCGATTCTTCCTGTCAACCTTTGTACTTCTTTTACGTTTGATCTGCTCTGGGCTTGCTTCGATCCCTCTTTCGGTAACCATATATCCTAAGAATTTTCCAGCTCGCACCCCAAAATGGCATTTGGAGGGATTGAGCTTCATGTTATATTGATCAAGGATATCGAAGGCAGTTTGGAGATCCCTGACGTGATCTTCAGCTTTCTTGGATTTCACCACCATATCGTATATGTAGACTTCCATCGTGTCCCCCAATTGCTCTTTGAACATCATATTGACGAGCCTCTGGTAGGTAGCACCTGCATTCCTCAAACCAAAGGGCATAGGAGTGTAACAATATATACCTGTTGGAGTCATAAAAGCCGTATGCTCCTGATCGCATGGTTCCATCTGAATTTGTTGGAATCCTGCCGAAGCATCCATGAAGGTGAGCATCTCGTGACCAGCCGTAGCGTCTACCATAGCATCAATATGTGGAAGTGGAAATGGATCCTTGCTTGGTATCCTTCCTGGGCCATCTTGCTTTTTCACCTAGATCCTGCATAGCACACATCAAACCACCAATGTCAACGGAAAAACAGTATTCCGATGCCTTAGGATACTCCTCATCATCATCGTCTTGGTCAACGGCATTGACTTTGTGATTTTCCGGTTTGGAGTATGGACGAGATCTATGCGGCTTCCCGGGGGATTCCGCCTTCTTGCTGTTAGGATCATATTTAGGAACCTCCAATCTTTGGTGGATCCTCTTGTCATCATCCAAACGGATAAATCTCAAAGCTCTACTGCGTACTTCTTCAAGGTTCCTGCAAGGAGCCATGACAAGGTCATCATAAAAACGTGAATCTTTGGAGAGCCCCATTTTAAAGGCTTCCACGGCTGCTGCCATATCCAGATTAGGAATCTCAAGAGATTCTCGTCCAAATCTGGCGATGTATTCCCTGAGAGGCTCATCTGGCTTCTGAATTATTCGGTACAAGTCACCTGTGAGCTTCTCAAAGGTCCTGCTGCAAGAAAATTGATTGTTAAACAAGTTAACTAAATGAGAAAATGATGTAATAGTGTTAGGAGGAATGCTCAGTAGCCATTTCATGGCTGGTCCTGTTAAGGTTGATCCGAATCCTTTGCATAGACAGGCTTCTTTGATTTCTATCGGAATAGGATTGATCTCCATACGCTCCCGGTAATGTGCCACGTGTTCTTCAGGATCCGTGGTTCCATCATAAAGCTTCATGCTTGGAGTCTGGAAACGCTTCGGGATCTCCACCTGGGATATTGGCCAGGTAAATCTAGAGATCTTGTGGCTTTCCAAAGGAACTTCGGGAATAGGTTTCAGGATCCTTGGAACATTTGATATCATCTCTTTCAACTTCTGGAGCTCCCTAGCGATACTTGGATGAATACCTGCATCATAAGGAACACCTTGGTTAGAAACGATAGGAGTTGAATTGGACATATTACCTGGGCCAGGATTCTGGACTGGAATCCTGGGACTGTATCCATAGCCCGCTGGGAAGCTTGGCTCTGTAGTGGCTGCTGTTTGCATGGGGATGACGTCACCATCATGCACTTCTGAGGAGTTGGTCTTGAAGATTCCTACAGAGACAGAAGGGTTAGAGTATTGATATCCTTGGGGATTCTGGCTTGGATTTCCAGCAGAAAAAAGATATCCTTGAGACAGTGAGGCTGAGGATCCCAACAATGGTGGAATCCAAGGGCTCTTGTAGCGTGACTTTGAGGATTCTGGTGGGACAGCTCCTGAGAATCCAGCAGTACTTTCAGCATATCCAGCGGCCTGAGAAGTCAATATAGGGGCTGTAGTAAAGCTTGATGCTGATTTGTAATTGTAGCGAGACGGATCTGAAGATCCTGAAGCATTGAAATCAAGATGCTTGGGAAACAGAGGACTTTGCTCCTCCATGGGCTTCCTAGATTTCTTTAGCTCTTCAATCTCCTTCATCACCGTCTGATTGGTTTTTTCTTGCTGATCCATTTGATTTTTCACCTGCTTAATCAAGGAAAACAAATCATTGTTAGTAATAATAGGATCAACAGATTGAACCTGGGATCCTGTGAAGACAGGATAATCAGTTTTTCTCGGCTGCTCGTCCACTTTCTTCTGACGATCAATATTCTTCTTTCGGCTTCCTGGAAAGGAAGGAAGAGGAGGAATGGAAGACGATGTAGAGGCCGAGACAGTTTTTTGTAGGTTTGACATTTTTGAGATTGGAGATCAAATGAAGTGAATGAGATATGGGATTTTGGTAAGACTAAGCACCACTCGCCCCACGGTGGGCGCCAAACTGTTTTGGTAAAAAAATTCACTTAGGAATCCTGTATTCCAAACTTAGATTGTGAGGTAGCGTGCTTAGTGATCAAATGAGCAAATGATTCAAGCTAGGATGATGACACAAGGATTTAGCGAGGAAAACTCCAGAATCCTTCGAGTTGCCTCTAGGAATCCTGGATAAAAACCTCGGGAGCCGGCCGAATAGCCGCCTCCTAGTCAATTTTATTGATATTCAAATAAATTGGTACAAGGGGTTGGAGGTTTGATCGATCAAAGCTAAGTGTTACAATGTTTGCAGTGGTAATCGAATTGTATCGAGTGTTGTGTGTGTTCCTATTGATCGAGTCCTCGTTTATATAACAAACTAACTACTAACTAACTATCCGGGATTCTCGGGATCTTTTCTCCCCACTTCTCTTGACCGTTGAAGGAGGTGCGACCCACTCTTCCACGTGCAAGTTAGTTAAGACCGAGTCTTCAGGAGGTAGTTAAATTCTTTAACGTCCCTAAAAATAAATAGAACACATGGAAAAACTAAAGGTTAGTCGATAATAAATATTCAGGATACCTGACTGGATGGGATTCCCAAACCGTAGCGAGATTCCTGGTCTTATGTAGCTTTTCTGTGAGCATCCTGAAATCGACCCCTAACAGTACAAAAGGGCTATTTTCAGTAAGTGTAGTGAAGTATGTGACTGGACACGTGTAGTCAAGAGGATTTGTTCCTTCAGCTTAAAAGTTGAAGCAGATACCACTGGGCCCCTCATTGGGACTAATTAAGATGTTTGCATGGCCATGCCCAAATGAATCCAGATGTATCTCGATTTGAATTTGGTAATCTTTAGTTAGTTATGGAATGAGAAACAGAATCGTTAAAGTATGAAATGACTTTGATCCATATTCATATTTAACAACGGTATCGGTAACAAAGGGATAGTAAATGACTGTACCATTTAAATACACTTTGAGAAACTGTACTTAAATATTTCCGGGAGCATTGGCGTGTTCCTAGACGCTAACCAATGTTATTACCTTTATTATTACGAGCTCAAGTGGGAGCTGTAGGGATATGATCACGTATAAATAAACGCATGTCTGGAAAGTATTTAAGCCTACGGGGTTACACGTCTCGACACTAATGTATTTGTATTAATTAATTAGTTAATTAATATTTATCACGAACATTTAACGAGAAATCGTTAAAAACTAACAGTTAATTGTTAACAGGGGTGTTAGTTGTAATTAGAGAGAGTTGGAATTTGATTACAATTAGGAGAAGGTTTGGGATAGGCCTTAGGGCCGAATTCGTGGGCCTCCCCATCCCAAACCCTAACTTGTTTTCCAAGTTCCTAAAACCTATAAATAGACCCTCTTGGTTTAAGGTTTTGTGTGCTGCATTTATCTGATAAAAGTGCAAACCCTAATCTCTATCTTTCTCTCTTTAATTTTTGGAAAAGGAACCGAATCCAAGGGATTCGATTTATTGTGTGGTTCGACCAAAGCCTACATCAAAAGAGGAGTTCGTGATCAAGTACTAGCATACATACATCGGTGTGTCGTGTGTGCGATCGTAGAGGGATTTACTTCAAATCCTAGAAGATCTTCTCTTGCCGAGCTAAAAAGGTACACATTATCTATCCGGTTAATTAGATTAATTCATAGGATAAAATCCGCTGCGTACTCGTGTTTATTTGATAATCAGTTATAAAATCTAACATTATGATCATTTGGAAGAAATGGATTTGAACTGGCAATATGCTATGTTGGTTCGAAGAACGAAGAAATTATCAATAGAACTGGCAAGAAGAGATTGAATCAGAATGGTAAGATTGGACTGGACAAGTCAAAGGTTAAATGTTTTAAGTGTTCGGTGTATGGTCACTTTGCACGAGAATGTCCAAGTTCAACTGAAAATAAATTGAAGTCTGGTCAACATGCTCATTTGGTTATTCATTCACCAAATAAAGCTCACAAGGTTGAGAAGAAATCTGTTTCTTTTGACGAAAAACTGACAGAAACGTTTTGGCATCTAGATGAATTTGCCTGGAATGCAGAATCTGAAGCTAAAATGAAACATGCTCCATATACTGTTGCTTTAACAGCTCATCATGTTGATGATAATGTCTTAACGGATTTTGATTCAAGTTCTCAAACATTATTGATTGATAAAGCTCAAGGAAAGAGGAATGAAAGTCAAAAGATTACGGAGTCAAAATGTCTTGAATGTGTAAGACGGGGTAATAAGAATGCAAGTCTTGAGAAAGATTCTGAATTATTGTCTGAAGAAGTTATAGTACTCAAGAAAGAATTGGATTAATTTCAAAAGAAATATTATGAATTGGTCCATGTTCATGAGGATGTTTTGAAATAAAAGAATCAATTGGCTGAAGAATGTGAAAAAGCCAAAGCTGAAGCGTTGGATGCAGCTCAAGATTTTAAGAATTTATTTTAAAAGAGTTATCCAGTTCAATAAAAGTATGAAAAAGCTAATGCTCTTGTGGTTGAATCGGCTGCTACCATTGAGAAACTTCAAAGAAAGATCTCTACACTTCAAGATGAAAATGTTCTTTTTCGAGATAAGAATGAAGTTTGGACAAAAGATGTTGAGATTTACAAGAAGAAAAGAGAAAGTGTTCTTGAGGAATTGTTTGCTGAATGTGAGATCCGGAAGTTACAAATGTATGAATATGATGATCTTAATGCAAAGTTTATCAAGTCCCAAAAAGAGGTGTTTGATGCTCAACAGAAAACCTCTGAATTGAAGTTGTAAATTTTGGAGTTAAAAGGCAAGTGAAGAATTGCAATTTGTCGCCAACATTGCTGAATTTCTTATACAATTAGGATCGGAGTGAGGATAGTTTTAAAAAGGATGATATTCACATGGTTCCTCAACCAGTGGATTTATCTGAAGTTACATCTGCTTTGCTTGATCCTAAAGATGAATTGCATGATTATTCAAAGTTTGCCACTCCATCAAAGAAGAAGAAATCAAAGTCTGAGAAAAAGCAAAAGCCTTTGGGAGAAGCTCCGAAGTTTAATTCCAAATCTGTTTTCTTGGAGAATGAACAAGTTTTTTTTGATAAGACTGCTTCAAGTACTTCGTCTGGAACTGAGGAAGAAAAAGTTTTGGTTGACAAGAACAAATTGAAAGACATCAAAGCAAACTTCACTAGAGTAGCTAAGGGGAAAGAAGCTTCTAGTTCTTCTTCAAGTTCATCAAAGACACATGGCTATAAACACAAACGTTTTGGTTTTCAGGTCAAGGAAGTACCAGTTCAAGCAAAGAAGCCAGCAAAAGTTCAAAAGATTTCAAAGGTTAAAGTTTCAAAGAATTCACCTCCTCTGAAGGAAAATTTTTATTATTTTGGAAGGTCATCATCTTCAAGGAGTCCATCTCCTAGGTATGATTCTTCTGATGATTTCTTTGATAATTTTGATTCTGAACATTCTTCTGGTTTTTAAAAGTCAAAACAATTTTCAAATGATTTTCAATTTCGTGAGAGACTTTGTTATGCATGTCGTCAACCTGGACATCTTGCTGCTGATTGTCTGACGACTGCATATATCCACAACACTGCTAAATACGTGGATAACAAAGGTCAGATTATTTATGAACCATGGCCTCTAAAAGTCAAATCAACTCGTCAGTTGTCTTGGTCTAAACCAAGTACGCCAGTTGATTCTGATTCTGGTTCTGATCAAAAATTAAAATCTTTAGAGATATGGAAACCAAAGGTTGTTTTCAAGGCCAACAACTACTATGTGGAAGACACCGGGCGACCCGACGCTGTTGAATCGGGTCGATCCGAAAGCGACAAATGTTTTATTTGGTGTCGGCAGGTATTTCAGGAAGATCTTTTGGTGATTGGAAAATTGCTGATTGTGAGACCACGTAAAACATGTTTTTAGAAGATAAAAATGGTCTCTTTGTGTTTGTTTTCAAAAACCGACCAAGGGTTTCAATTCTTGTTATTTGATTTAGTTTGAATCACCGATTTTGAAATTCAAATTCTTCGAAGTTCGTCAGGCTCCGAACCTGGAGTTCGGACTCTGAACCTGGAGTTCGGACGAGGTTCGGACAAATTTCGGCCTTTGACTATGGGGTTCAGACAAGGCTCGGACTATAATTTCAGTTCGGACCAGGTTCAGTGGGTCAAAATTTTTAATCAAAAAGTTGTTCGTTTACGCGAACGACAACAAACTGCCGAAATTGGTGATTATATCTGTTAATAACATGGAATTTAATGAGCTTTTCATCTTATGTGTTTTCAGATATGGCAAACGAACTGAAAGTCGGTGACAAACACAACGTATGTGCGTATATTGGCGTTGCACGAGCTAAGCTAGCCAAATTCGGAGGATCGGGAATTTTTTATTTCCTAAGACGCTCGAGGATTCACTATGCAATCACTCAACCATGTGATGTGTATCGTGACATCGTGTTGGATTTCTGGAATACTACAAGGACGATTACTGACGCTCCGATCAGAATTACAGCAATTGTTCAGGGTCGACCTGTTGAGTTCACTGAAGCGGATATTCGAAGAGTTATGAAGTTGGAAGCTGACACAACAACTGTGTTAGAGCATATACTTATGCTATGATGTGTCTCGCGTATTGTATCTAGATTAGAGCGAGTCTGTGAGTTGTAGTGGCAATATCAATGGTGCCGTACCATATTGTATGCCGTACCATTTGGTATGTCCGTACCAAATGGTCCGCCAGTTGGTACGCAGGCCAGTTTGTCACTAACTATAAATACCAAGTGTTAGAATGATAGCTTAACACTTCTGTCATTCTTCACCTTCTGTGTGTGTGTTCTAAAGAGAGAAACAAGAGAGCTTTCATTGTTTCTTCAAGTGATCAATAAGACATCTCTTATTTACATTCTCGTGTTCACTAGATTGATCAAAGCATGTAGTAGTAAGATCGTATCTCGATTTTACAAGTGGTATCAAAGGATTTGGTTGCTCTACTGCTGTGTTCTTGATCAATTTTTGGATTTTTAGAGAGAGAAAGTTTGGGTTTCTTACGTTTTTCATCATTTTTCTCAATTCCGAGTGTTTCCGAGGTAAAAAATGATTTTTGAGTGTTCCTAGTGAGTTTTCGCACCTCTCTGAAGCAAATTCCAGTCCAAATTGTCAAATTTCACGAAAATCCGTAGATTTCAGCGTGGTACGCATCTAGTCCACTCCAAGAACATCAGGTACGCCGGTGGTCCGCACGGCAATCTTCATAGAGATTTTGGTTCGCTGAATCTGGTCCGCTAGGCAATCTTCAAAGTCTGGTCCGTGGCAGTTACGCCGTGCCATTTTGGTCCGCTGCTGGTACGTTGGTCAATCTGGTACGCTGAGCATATTGGTCCGCTGGTCTTATTTGGTCCGTAGGGTGGTACACTAAAGATCTGGTACGTGGTTGGTCGGCTTTGGGTATTTTGGTACGTTGAGAAGTTTGATCTGCTGGCAGAAAAGTAGTCGTTACTAAAACTGAGGTAACTTGAGAACCGTTAAGAGTTACGGAACCCAATACTAGCCAAAACGACCGTCTCGACGAGATCTACACTTTTACTGCCTAACGGCTAGTACCCTCCGTTTTGACACTCAAAATCTGCTTGGAAGACCTTCGTTTTTGAGTTCGAAGTTTTTAAAGTATCATCTTCGGTGAAAAATGTCTGATTTTCAAGCGTTTGCAGCTATGCAAAGCACGGTACAAGCTATGCTCAATTTTAATAATGAAATAGGAACAAGTCAGAAAGTTCCTAAGCTATTAAAGTTGGAAGATTATCAAAATTGGAAGCAACGTTTTTCTGCATACATCAGCACAAATGATATTGATTTATGGATTCCGATTTGAAAGTTGTATGTACGTCCAACTGAAGATGGAGAGTATAAGGAAATTCAAGATTTTGATAAGGATGAAAGAAAAAGTTATGAGCTTGAACAAAAAGTTTATGGTTATCTTACCATGGCTTTACCTACTGAGCTGTTGCATCAATTCAGCACTTGCAAGAAAGCTAAACAGTTATGGGATGCTTTATCTGCTCGATGTGAAGGCAATGACCAATATAAGAAGAGTAGACGAAAAGTGTTGAACAAGGAATTTGAAAATTTTCAACAATATGAAAAAGAAAATATTTCTGCTCTTGTTTCAAGGTTTTCACATCTGATTAGTGAGATGAAAGTGGTTAAAATTGAAAAGACCGAGGAGGAATTGAAAGAGAAATTGATGGAAGCATTACCGGAAAAGTGGGAAAGTTATGTGTTGTTACTTACTCATGACAAAGAATATTCTGAATTATCATTTCATGATTTAATCGGAAAGCTTCATGCTAGAGAGATGGAAATGATGACCTCAAACAAGTCAACTGCTCAATTCCAAAATCCTGAATTGTATCATGGTCAAAATTCTGCAAGTATTAATGCAAAGTCTAAATCATTTGGTGTTGATTCATCAAATCCACCTCAAACAGCTTTTGTTGCTGGTCAGGTATCAGGAAATTCATCAAAAGGATGTAACTTCACTATTCCAAATCATTCAAGTCAGACTTCATTTTCAGCAAAAACACTGGATGAGCATTTGGCATTAATTTCAGCTTTGTTATTTTCATATTATGGATTGCTGAATGGTGGTTTGACAACATCTAATTTGATTGAAGAAGATTTTGATCAGATCGATCCAGATAACCTTGAACAAATGGACATTAATTGGCAACCTGCGATGTTACCCCAAAGACTCAAAAGATTCAAGAAAAATACCGGATTTCAAAGGCTAAATCCGAATGGCAAGGTTGGCATAGATAAATCAAAGGTAAAATGCTTCAAATGTTCTAATTTTGGTCATTTTGCTCGTGAGTGTTCAAAATCAAAGGCTTCTTCATCAAAGTCTCCAACAACTTTGGTTTCTTAAGACGATAAACAATATAACTGGGGGCGAACTTCTGATGATTCATAACCAATTGCTTTAACTGCTATTACATCTGAGTCAAAACCCTGGTATGTAGATTATGATTGGGCTGCTGATGAACCTGATGAGTCTGCATTTCGTGCTCTGATTGCTCAAGTTGTTCATAGTGATGATAAAGTAGAAGTAACTAATTCTGAATCTGAAATAAGTGGTTCTGGAAATAGTGGCTATGAATCTGTTTGTGAGTTTTGTTCTCAGAAAGACAAGAAGATCCAAGGATTGATAAAGGAAAATGGGTTGTTGATTGAGGAAAATAAAAGAAGGATAGAAGAATTGGCAAATGAACAGCAAAAGTTAGAAGATCTAATTCAAGAATTGTCTTCTCAGAAAGAAAAGTTTTCAGATTTTCAAGCAGAGGTTGTTGAGAAAGAATCAAAATTTCAAGGTGTTAAACATGAGTTTGAACAAAAATTACAAAGTTATCTGAAGAAAATGCTGCATTAGTTCAAGAAGCGAACAAATGGAAGGATGATGCTGCAGATACAACAAATGATTTTCAAAATCTTTTTGACAAATAAAAGTCCAAACTTGATACTCTTACTAAACTTTCTGATGACCAAGCTATTAAGATTCAATCCTATCAGCTTGATATGGAAAAGTTACTTGATGAGAAGAGGGAGTTGGTTAGAGTGAACAAGTTGCAAAACGAAATTTAGATATTTAGAAAATAAATGAAGATAAGCTGCAGACTGGATTAGATGAGTTGAGATTGCAAAAGTATGAAACTCATAAAGTGGCAAAGAAGTTAATTGCAACAGAAAAAGAGTTGGCTGAAGCTCAACAAAGAATTTCTGATTTAAAGATGGAAGTCATTGATTCAAAACGTCTTTTGAACAATGTTACTAATTCACAATCTTTCACAAGTTTCTTGGCTAAAGATGAGAATTTTGAGAAGATGTTTACCAAAACAGTGTCACCACCAGGTAGTCTGCAAGAAGGGGTTCATGATTTGAAAGACAAGGTTGCGACTGGTGATTATTCTGAATTTGTTGGTTCCAAATCGGTTAAAGAAAAGAAACAGAAGAAAGGAAAAAGTGCTGAAAATTCTAAAACTCGAAAGGTTATGTCTAGTTCTTTATCTGATGACAAAGAGAAATCTGCAAGTTCAACAACTGACATTGCTGAAACAATTGTTGATGCTCCAAAAAATATCAACAAGATCAAAGCAGAGTTTTCTCGTCTTGCAAAGAACGGGCATAAAACATCTGGTTCAGAAGAGAAGGTTTCTGGAAAAAATACAGGTTTGGGATTTCAATAGAAACAGGTTAAAGTGAATGTTTCTAAAGTTCAACAACACCAAAATTTGAAGAGAGTCAATTTGAAGCAAGTAAAGAAAGATGTGTTCAAAGCTAACAAAGTTCAACCGTAGAGGTTTTACCAACTCAAAGGTTCAGATCAAATATTCTCTGATAAGGAGTTTCCACTTCACAGTGTGGATTCTCGGAAAATAGCTGAGGTTTTTATCAAATATGATGGTGCTCCAAAGACCAAGACGAAACAAACTGCTAAATTTTCTTCTGGAGGTTCAAATTATACTCCAACGAGCCCGACATCCAAATGGGTTCATGATCATCGATTTCAGGTATATGATTCTTTTTATGATCATTTTGGAGAAAATGTATTTTGTGAAGCTTTGCAGATTCCAAAACGCCGAAATGTCAACAATCGCTTGCGTTACAATTGCCGACAAAAATGGCATATGGCACAAGATTGTCCGGTTTCTGCTGCTTCTACATTGAAAAGAGTTATTGGTAAATCTGCCAAACAGAGATTCATTGATGGATATGGCAGAGTATTTGATGAATATCAACCTATATTTTTCAAAAATCAAGGAAGATTTATTCCGCGTTTTCAAAATGTTTCGTATGTAGGTTGTTCATCACAATCAACTGTGACTGGTTCATCAGATACTCATTTACCAAAACAACAAATTTGGAAACCTAAAGTGGTTTCTAAAGGAAACCAAGATACTGGTCGACTAGAAGCGATTCGCTTCGGGTCATTTATAAACTAATATGTTTGACCAGTGTGCAGGTACTTCTAGAAGACCTATCGGTGATTGAAAAGTTGCTGATGGAGGAGTATTCTGCTGATTTAACTTAAATTTCAAGAAATATCGAATTTCAAAAACTGAAATTTTTCTGAAAGCAAAAACTGCAAGGTATCCATGTCGAAGGGTCAATTTTCTTTCGTTAATGCATTTTGTATGTAGTTTAGGAGGAGAAAATTGAAAAAACCAAAAATAGTGTCTTTATGTTTTTGTTAAAATGAAAATCAAAAAATAGAGTTTTTATTTTAAGGGGGAGAAAAATGGAAAATACAAACGCATTGAAAAACATAAAAATACAAAAATATTGAAAAATGATAAATTGATCCAACATAATTGGGAAGTGATGGTACATTGGCTTACGTGTCTGTCTCATGGAGAAAATAGATAAAAAAGCCATAAGATCATTGCTCGATGTGCTTGGTAGGCTCGGCATTAAATCAGAAAGTATTCAGATGAGATATTCATTAAATACTAATGCTTGACCAAGTGGACAACATCTTGATGCATATCTCATGATATCAAGAAAAAGATATGTGAAAAAGAATGAAAAAGAAAAATGAGAAGTCACTGTGTATACATGTGTTCATTTTGCAAAGATTTAAACTTGTTTGATTTTCTTTATTTTGTCAAACGATCTGACTTTCTCTGCGTGTCCACAAGACCGACCTGATTGTTGTTCGTTTGACGTTCTGCTTTATTTTCTTTGGTGTTTCTTATAACTCATCGGACTTTCTCTGCGTGTACGGGAGTACCGACCTGATTGTTGTTGGGTTATACAATTTCAATTTGTTTTTATTTTCTTATTTTGTTAAATCCGAGGCCTTATCTGCATATCGAAAGATCGACCTTAAGGTAGACGATTTAACGTTCTTATTTCTTTTTGCATGGAACACAGTTGACGATATCATGAATTCAAATCATTATGTGTTAAATCACAAATGAAATCACAAAGTGTGATAAGCAAATGCATATCTGAGTATGTCTGATAGTGTGAGGTACACTGGTCAAAGAAAATCTAATCAAATACAATAACATATCCAGATGTTATGAGTATGATTGTGCCTGAGTTTAAGATGGACAAATTATACCAGTAATCGACATGACTTATGTGCTGAAGTAATTAAAATTGAAGTGTACTTCAGCATGTCATGTTCAATATGATCCCAAGTTGTGATCTTTCTCGCCAAAGACAAAAATAGTGTCTGATTCTGTATTGCATTTTATGTTTCATATCTTAGAAAAATCAAAAAGATTTTCGGTGTGTTTCGATATAAAGTTTCAAAAAGCCAAAAAGATTTTATTTCTTATTTGTTTTCGACCGATCGACATGTGATACGAAATCAAATTTTCAAAAATACATCTTGGATTCTCGAAGAGAAGTTTTGCGCCAGGAATAAATTAAGTTTTCAAAAGAAAAAAGAAACCGCGTTTCTGTCTTCTGAAATTGCAGGTTATGTGTGACAAGACTCAAGCATGGTGAAAGGGGAAGTTTGTTATATCTTTCACAAGTGGATCTTGAAGACCAAAGATGATTTAAGAGTGATCCAACCATGCAAGCTCTATTTCTGATAAGATTTCAAGTTGAAGATCAGATGCAGCAATGTTGAAGTTTGAAGACTGAAGTTTAGTTCGAATATAGATACACTACACGTTAAGGGGGAGTTTGTTAGAGCATATACCTATGCTACGATGTGTCTCGTGTATTGTATGTAGATTAGAGCAAGTCTGTGAGTTGTAGTGGCAATATCAATGGTGCCGTACCATATTGTATGCCGTACCATTTGGTACGTCCGTACCAAATGGTCCGCCAGTTGGTACGCAGGCCAGTTTGTCACTAACTATAAATACCATGTGTTACAATGATAGCTTAACACTTATGTCATTCTTCACCTTCTGTGTGTGTGTTCTAGAGAGAGAAACAAGAGAGCTTTCATTGTATCTTCAAGTGATCAATAAGAAATCTCTTATTTACATTATCGTGTTCACTAGATTGATCAAAGCATGCAGTAGTAAGATCGTATCTTGATTTTACAAACTGCACCACTGGAATTTTCTCATGTAGACAATGTAGCGTTACTGAAGCAGATTTGGTACACTGATGATCCGAGTAAAGATTGGGTCTACAAATCGTCGCTTAGCGTTCCATATAAATATTTGGTGCACGTGCTGTAGGTGTGTTCGGGGCACAGAATCTCTGGGCATGATGAGGTTAACCATGTGATGCTGTCATTGCTAAATTCTTTGGTGATGAACCGTCCTTACAATATTGCTGGGTTAATCTTTCATTACATGAGAGATAACCTAACACAGAGGCAAAAGAAAGCAACAATTTATCCGAGGTTTCTTTAAATGGTTCTTAATGATCGGTATCTGGATTTGGTGAAGCTTGATACTCAGAAGATGGAGCTGAAACACATGACTGAAGCCAGTGTGGGTGCTTTGGCATCTTATCAGAAAAAGGCACCAGAATTCCAGCCCAAATTGAAACGCCTGATTGGCCATTTGGCTAATGCTGATTATGTGGCACCTGCACAGGGTGCAGCTCGTCATTCTGAAGGAAGTGATTCAGAGGAGCTTGATTACAGTTGGATCGAGGAACAGAACCAGATACCCCAACAAGGAAAAGTTAAAAGACCGAAACGTAGAACTCCAGTTGTACAGGAACCGGTGAATTAGGAACCAGTGAATCCTGAACCAGTTGTTTCACAACCACCTGTCTCTGAACCGGTGGTCTCAGCACAGAGTTCCAGTATCTGTCAATGTGACTGAGACACCAGCGGTCAATACCCTAATTGATGAAGATGAATCAGATGATTATGAAGAGTTTGTGAATGTTAGGGCTAATTCTGAGGACGTGTGTGATACAAATAATCCGTTTATGCGCGTTAAGATTAACTCTAAATATGTGACGCTAAGAAAGCGTAGCGATGAACATGGCAAAGGGAAACAACAAGCTTCTAGTTCTTTGTCTGTTGTTCCATCAAAGAAGAGGAAGAAGTCGGTTGCTGGTGGAAGAGGTAAAAAGCAGAAGGGTTTAATGTTTATTCAAAAGCCTCGTTCCGGTGTTTCTTCATCTACTAGTCCAGCAATGTCACTGCCGGAAATGACTACTTCAGTTCAGACTTCAGTGTCTGATGTTCAGTCTGATTTCTTGCATGATTTGATGAATGCCACAAGGTCTACAACGATCAGCACAGCACCTTCAGCAAGTGCTGGTGCTCATTATGTTAATCAGCCAATGGGTTCAACTCCCACAACTCCAGTGTTCTCAACAGCAACAACTACCACCGCTTCTACACATTCAACACAAGATGTTAATTTCAATTTTGAACAAGGTTCTGTGTCGTTCTCACAAGCCAGTATTCTTCAAAGTGCTCTAAATGATCAACAGCCTCAGATTGTTGCTTTGAAAGCTAAGACTGAAGAACAAGCGAAGATGATTACTGAGCTCAAAACAAATAATGATGAATTGAGAATGCAGAATCAATCACATGGTCAACTGATTACTATCTTGCAGCAACGGGCTTCAGTTAAAGATCAAGAGATTGCGTGTTTGAACAAAGCTAGTCAGACTCAGAGCTCCATGCTTCTTGAAACGAGTGAGCATATAAAGTTCTTAATGAAGAAATTTAAAGCTCAGAGGGAGATTAGGGATAGCTCTGGTTGTCATGAAGACCCGATAAGATATTTAAATGATGATCCTGATCAAGATGATCCTCAAGGGAATGTAGGTGGAGGATCAGGCCCGGCTGGAACCACTGGTTCGGGTGCTGGGACATCTACATCCCAGGGGGAGAAAGACTCAAGAGAAGCAATGCCAATAACTTCGATCCCATCAAATCAAGCGGCGACAAGTTTAGGTGATTTCGAAAAAATGTTGCAGACGCTCGAAGAGGGAGAGTTTGTTGGTGATCTGACAGCTGAACAGTTGCAAGCAGTATTTGATCTGAATGATGAGGAGATGAGAAAGGCTTCTGAATCAGCACCGAGGAAATATGAATCGTCTGAACCAGAGTCTGATGAAGATGAAGAAGGTATTTTTGATGAAGATGTTGAGGTAGAGGATATCACTGAAGAAGAATATCCAGATCTATACTCTAATTTCAACAACAATCAGTCTGGTGATGATTTCAAAGTGTTTCCTAAGGAAAAAGGTGCTGAGGCTGAAGAAAGATTAAAGAAGAAAGAAGCAGAAAAACTTGAAGACCCGTTGGTTAAGGAGGCTAAGGAGCAGAAACAACGTTGGGCATTTGATGAATATATGAAGACGTTTCATGCCAACTACGTTCCTCCTCCGAAGCCAATCAAACAAAGATCGTATGTCAAATTCAAGGGTAAAGCTTCGGGTGATATTATCAGCTGGATGTATTCTGACAGTTTGAAGTGCTATGGAATTAAATGTCAACACGAAATTCAGTACTTTAAATGTGCCAGTGATTTCAGCAGTTTACCAGTTTGGGATGTTCGAGAGCTGTCTCGAAAGGCTTTTTGTAACTATGGCACTGATTGGATGGGTTTTCATTTCAAGAAGATTATTGAAAGAGAATGCCGAGATGGATTTCAATTCTTGGATTCTCAGAAACCCAAAAGGCGTCGATCTCGAACAAAGATTCATGAGAGAACTGGAAAGAAGCTGATAATATTGGTTTTCAAGAAGAAACCTGATGTGATGAAAAAGATTCCTCTGATGAAGATGGAGTTAGATTTCATCAAAGATGTGAGGTGGTGGTACTATAATGAGAAGACTGGTGAAGCTGTAATCGTGCTGAAAAAAAGAACAGAGTTGTGAGGATCTTTGATCCAATGTGGCTGATTAATCTGTCCAAGGCTGATATAGATGTGCTTTATCACAATCAGATTCTATATCATCCTGATTATATGGAGCAGGCATTGCAGTTCCAAAGGGTGATAAGGATTTGTTTTGCTTTCAACATCTATGCCGGGCATAATCATGAGCTGGTATGGACTGGAGATGAGGCTGCTGATGTTCAAGGCTGATAAAGAACGGTCCAGCAGTTTCCAAGGGGGAGTTTGTTGATGCATCATGTGGCAACGTGCTGGATCAGACAAAGACTTTAAGATTTCAACTTTTTGCCGCTGGCCGAACTCTGGCCGAACCCCGGCCGAACCTGAGGTTCAGACCAGTATAGGAGTTCGGACAGTTGTGGTTTATATATAGGTTGATAGCTTTGTTTATGTAACGAGTTATTGAATGAGAGATTGAACATGTTATTTACACGTTTGTTCTCGTTTCTATTACACGATTGATGTCGAACTGATCCGATCCGTACGCTCCAGCGTTTTCAGTTTAGTTCTGTCATTTGAGTGTTTCTTAACTGTGTGTATCTTAGAGTGTTTCTCTCTCTAGTCTTTGTGAACATCTCTTTGTGAATTAGTAAAGCAAAGCTTTATTTACGCTCTTGTTCTTATCGATTGACCGAACCATGCAGTAGTAAGATCCGTGTCGTGGTTTTACAGTTAATCCTAGTGGGACAGTTGAGACATTGGGATGTTCGGTTTGCGGGAATCCACACCATGATGTAAGGGTGTGTGTGTACAACACGGGTTATTTTGCTTACAACAACGCTCCAGTGCCTCCTGCTCCCTTCTACCAGCAACAGCAAGTGGTACCACAAGGAAATCAATTAGCCCCGATGTATTATGAAAACTATGGGGAGGACTACATGGATCAACGGCTTGACACCATGTTTCAGCAATCTTACCCGAATCAACCCTATGTTCCTAATCAAGCCCCGTATGTCCCTCGAGGTTTTGGAAGGAATACGAATACTTTCAGGCCACAAGTTTAACAACCAGTGAGGGTGACTGCACCAAATCCTATTCCTGTAAGATCTTGGACGCCTCGACCTAGGCCTGCCTTTCTACCAAGGCCTGTCATGGTTCAACAACCTGTCTTGGCTCCACGACCAAGTGTTGTAGCTTCACCAACTCCTCCTGCTGTCATTTTTGCACTAACTGCTCCGCCTACGAAAAAGGTACCCAAGAAGAAGGTCCCAGGTCAATCTAGCCAGGGTCCATCTCATAACTGATCACTTTCTTTTTTCATGTGCAGGGACTGGCCCATAGTGCTGCCAACACGTGGTACTTAGATAGCGGTTGTTCCAGGCACATGACGGGGAACAAGGACTTGCTGTATGATGTCAAAACAATATCGCATGGTGGTCATGCTGCCTTTGGAGGTGATGTTCGGGGTGGTAGAATAGTCGAAAACGGTCTCTTGACCAATGGAGAAATTTCATTTAACAAGGTTAATCTGGTGTCCAATTTGAAATTCAACTTGCTAAGTGTTTCACAAATCTGCGACAACAAGATGCCGATGTTCTTCGATGACCGAGAATGCTATATTCTGAAGCCTGGGTTCAAAATTCCTGAAGATCAGATTTTATTTCGTGCAAAACAGAAAGGGAACATGTATGCTTTGGATATGTCTGCTGCAAGGCCGACTGGTTCTGTAGCGTTGTTCTTAGCAAAGACATCAGAAGATGACTCTACTTTATGGCATAGGCGGATGGGGCATGTGAACTATCAGAGCATGAACCGCCTTGTTAGGGGGAAACACGTTGACGGTGTGCTGGAGAAGGAATTCATCCATATCGATAACTGTGTAGCGTGTCTGAAGGGTAATCAACACAAGACGTCCCACAAACCAAAGCCACCGGGTAGAACGACAACAATACTTCAGCAACTCCATCTCGACCTCTTCGGGCCTGTGAGCATCAAGAGTTTAGGGGGAAAGTCATACTACCTGGTTATCACAGACGATAACTCCAGATACTCGTGGGTGTTCTTCCTGTAAGAGAAGTCTGAGACAGCTGAGATTTTGAAGGATTTTGTCACTCGGATCGAGAACAGATGCAGAGAGCTGGTTAGGATCATCAGATCAGACAATGGGTCTAAATTCAGGAATCTGACATTTGATGCTTTTTATAATGAAAACGGCATATCGCGACAGTTCAGTTCACCGTATACGCCACAACAAAATTGAGTAGATGAACGAAAGAATAGAACTATCATCAAGGCTGCTAGGACCATGTTTGTTGATTCTAACCTAAAATTGTCTTTTTGGGCAGAAGCTGTTAATACAGCCTGCTATGTTCTGAACAGAACACTCTTGGTTAAACATGCTAATAAGACGCCATTCGAACTTTTTCCCAAAGTAAAACCGAATTTAAAACGCTTAAAACCGTTCGGATGCGCGTACACTGTTTTGATATAGTCAGAACAGTTAACTAAGTTTTCCCCTTGGGCAGATGACGGTTATTTTGTTGGATACTCGATGTCATCAGCGGCTTATCGAGTGTTTAACAGAAGAACTTAAGTCGTTATTTAGTTGTGCAACGTTACTTGTAACGAACACACTCAGAACACT
>JBCNJP010000012.1:57565906-57588527 GCA_039602395.1 Deinandra increscens subsp. villosa
AATATATATTTAAATCGTTTTACTTTTAGCCACTACTTGTAGGCGCTAAAAGTATTTTAATTTAATTTGTATTTATTTAATTAGGGTTATCTGTAGCGACCACAAGTAGTCGCTAAAAGATTACTGATTTAAATTATATTTATTTTAATTACCCACCTTTAGCCACTACAAGTAGTCGCTAAAAAAATTATGTTTATTTTATAAAAAACCTTTAGCCACTACATGTAGTCGCTAAAACGTCTTTTTTTTAAACAAAGCAGCGGCTTTTTTTTTTCAATAAAAACCTGTTGTACATGTTCAATTAAAACCTATTATAGCCATAAAACAGAAACAAAAACTGCAATGCATCGATTACATACCAAACAACGTCAACTACAAGTCTCAAATAGGAAAAAAAACATGTTTAAGCTTGAAATAACGGTAATTGATCGATTACAAAAGGTAAAAGTATCCTACATCTCGCCTCCGTCTTCGTCGTCGTCTTGATTTGGCATTAGGGGGAAATTTAGACCCGGGTTCATCGCACGCATTTGAGCCACAAAATTTCTCATTTGTTGAGTAACTTGCTGAGAAACTTGTTGAGACACTCGTTCATCCACTCGTGCATCTACTCGGGCTTCAACAACTTCATGATGTGGTTCTTGCATTGACGAACTACCCATATCGGGTGGCGTGTACCCCAACGTTGGACCAAGCCCCGTTTGAAACCCACGTCGGGTTGGTAAGACACGTCGTATACACTCCACCTAAATATAAAACAATACCATCAAAATATTCACAAAAATTATAAAGTCAACAAAAACAAGTCTTAACAAAAAAATTTAATATACTAAATATACCTCATCAATGGAAACATCTGCCCGCACCTCATTCTCCTCCATTATTTTCTTCATTTCTTCAAGCTTCGCCTAAAAAAGACAAGTAAAGTTTTTTACTAAATTTCGGCAGCATTACTACTATAAATTTGATAACCAACTTGTTACAAAATACCTAACAGACTATAACAATTCTCAAATTCCAATAAACCTAACTATAATAGCAATAACAACATATATACCAAATCATAAGGTTGTGCGGGTTTGGCAACAAGTATCAACATCATCAACCTAACTAGCTATAACAGAAATTAATACTCTTACTTACCCACTCGGCTAGTATCACAGGGTTGTTAGGTTGTGACAAGACATGATTGTTGTACCAGACTTGCAATGGACCCTTTTTCCCTACTTCAGCTGTCTCGTCATTTTGCTGTGAGCAAAGGTAGCAAAATTAAATTTGAAGAAACTAAAATAACAATAATAACAAGTCTTAATTAACTTACCAACATATATAGTTGTTGTGCAAATGATGAACTACCGTGTGAGCTTTCATAACGATGTTTAGCCCTATTCTGGCTATTTGCTTGAGCTTGGCGGATTCTCCTTGGATCGGACCACAAAGTGTCAGTAATAAGCTGCCATTTATCCAGTCCATTTTTTTATATGGGAGAGTTCCTGAATGTGCAAGATTATTAACTCCTCCATTACTATCAAACCACACCTTCATTTTATGCAATCTGTCTTTGTAGCGACTTGCACATTCTTTATCCACGCGTTGTTTTACTTTAGCCCAATCTCTGCTACCTTGAATACTTTGAAAATCAAAGTAATGCTGTAAAATCAAGTTATTACTTAGTATATACATATAAAAACTAGTTATGAACCTAAAATAAAAATAAAGTAATACAATGTATACTGAATTACCTGCAGTTTTTGCTGTAAATGGCAATTTTAACGGTATCGGGGACATTGGCCCATGCTGGATGGTGGAAATCAGCTCGCGCTTTCTCATCGGATGAGAGTTTTTGAGTATACAGCGAGTAGTACTCTCCAACTATTCTAAATGAATCACCCTCCCCTGGTAATACAGAGGAAGTGGCCTATTTTTATTTCTTTTAAACGCCTTTTCCAATTCATAGTTGGCGTTTTCACCACGCCCCTTCTTCTTCTTCTTCTTCTTCTCTACATTGATAGGATGTATTAGATTTAAAAGTTAGGACATTTAAAGAATATAGAAATAATGCATATTTGACAAAAAGCAGGTAACTTACTACTAGAAGCCTGACATTGAGAGGCAATCATATGTGGCCTCTCGCCGGGAGATCTCCCATCATCATCATTATCTCCCCCATGGTAGCGGGAAGACACGTCAGTCATCAAAGCAGCCACAATTGCAACAAGCATAATCATCGTCAACATGGTACCTAATTAAAATCATCATCATCATAATTATTAAACATATATATGTTAGAATCCAATAGCATATAGATACATACACATAAAATTGACAAATAAAACACAATAGCATATGCATACATTGTCAATCGGACTCATTATCATCTGAATCATTATCACTATCATCAACCTCCTCAGACTCGTTCATATTATCACTGTCAATCTCAATGTCATCATCATCAATAATGCCGATCGCACTAGACTCATTAGTAACATTTTCGTCAACCTCCGTATCCCATTCTGAATTTGCGGTTGATTTACCAACTTCACACCCTTCCTCGACAACCAACTGATAATCAGATGATTGGGTTTCATTAAGTACATCTATCTCATTTTCATTATTGATACTTGGATGATTCCACATTTTCCGATGGTGAACTTCTTCCACAACCTTCCAATTTTTCCCTCGAGTAGGATCTTGGATATAAAATACTTGTTTAGCTTGTGCAGCTATAATTAATCGATCACTATCGTACCAAGGTTTACCAACATACAATTCATGGCTAACATCGATGCATACGATATTGTTTTTCGTTACTAATCTCCCTTTACGTAGTGTGTCGAACCATTTTGGACGAAAGATTAGTACGGAATACTCATGGACATAGTTCAATAACAAAACTTCTTCTAGTTGACCATAAAATTGTGTATTGTCTTCTCCTAATGAACCAACACCACTATTTTGAGTAGTGCGTTTGACATCATGATTGTATACTACGAATCTAACACATTAACTATGCAAGCACTATAAGAAGCGACACTCAAAAATACCATGTGCCAAAGACTTTATTTCTTTGGTAGAGTTTGGAGACATAGCCACCCTGTCGGCAAACCATGAGGGAAAATGTGTTTTTTTATCTCTTCCGGGATGCTCAGATTCAAATGAGCTACATGAGAGACAAACCATTATAGAATTAGCAAGATGGTGACCCGCCCGCGCTTCGCGGCGGGCCACCCATTTCCAAAACGCCGTGGCCAAAGTCGAAAACTCTAAAAGTGATTTAAAAGTTGACCGCTTGCGCTTAAGTCTGAAAAAAATACCACATGTACATGACACGCGGCCTAACACCCATTTTTAAAACGCTGTGAGCAAAGCCAAAAACTCTAAAAGTGGTCTGAAAGTTGACCACCGCGCGTTGCAACAGGTCACCTTTTAACGACTATAAAGGATGACGTAAGTCAAAAACTCTAAAAGTATACTAAAAACGAAAGTAAAAAAAACTAAAAACGAAAGTAAAAAAGTTAAGTGCTATAAAACGTAAAATTTTAAAAAAAAAACATGACACGTGTCATTTAATTATTGGGTGGAAAATGTATTGGTTGGACATGACACGTGTCATGCTATTACTGGTTAGGCATGACACGTGTCATGCCCTCATTGGTTAACATATGAATAGTTGACATTGTGTCTTGGACCACCAATTATTATTATAAATATATATAATTAGTCTATAATACAACTATAATTGAAATTAATCAAGTTCAAAAGTTGTAAATGAACTTACGATATGTAATCTTTAACTTCATCACAGTTGCTTAATACAAACCATTGTAATGAGTTTTTAACCGGTTCTGAGAGGGAAATGAATGTGGTCGCAGATAGTGTTCGAAAAGATGATGAAAACACAGAAAATTGGGTATTTGAATCGTCACCATCATCATTTCTATCCGGACAGTTAAATTTTGTTTTCACACCTTCCAGATACATTGAACAAAATGTCAATGCTTCATCTGCAACATAACCCTCTGCTATGGAGCCTTCGGGCTTGGCTTTGTTTAGGACGTAAGCTTTAAGCTTCTTCATGAATCTTTCAAATGGATACATCCATCTCATATATACAGGCCCACCAAGTATAGCTTCTTCAGGTAAATGCATAACAAGATGAACCATTATATCAAAAAAAAGCCGGAGGGTATATCAATTCCAAATTGCATAAAATCTTTACGACTTCATCTTGTGTTTTACGCATGTCTTCCAAATCTATTGTCCGTGCATAAATTTTTTTAAAAATTGTGGAAAGATCAATTATTGCTCTTGAAACATTTTCTGGAAGACCTGCACGAACCCCTATCGGTAGCAATCGCTGCATAAGAATATGATGATCGTGAGACTTTAACCCGGATATATTATTATGTTTGGAATCCACCATACTTCTAAAGTTTGATCCAAAACCATCGGGTAGTCTCACTTCTTTGATGAACTCACAGAATTTTGCATGATCAATGGGTGTGAAAGAGTATGAAGCATGTGGTTGGTAATCTTTATTTTTTCTCGTTGTTATCCATAAATCTGGTCGAATGCCCATGTTTTTCAAGTCTTTTCTTGCTTTCAATGTATCTTTTGATTGCTTATTCATGAGCAACATACCCAACAAACTCTCACAAACATTTTTCTCGATGTGCATAACATCAAGATTGTGTTTTAGTTCACAAGAAGACCAGTATTCCAGCTCAAAGAAGATACTACGTTTCTTCCAGTTATGTTCAAATTCTTGATTCTTTCTTTTTCCGGATGCATGGTTAGAAAGTTTTCCAGGAACAAGATCAGGGAGCGTTGATAGTTGTTCTAATATGTCATTTTCATTTAATCTTTCAGGAGGTTCTCTGGTCTCTTTTTTTCCATCAAACAACAGATTCTTCCTCAAGTTACTCTTCATAGGTAGAAATCTTCTGTGACCAATATAACCTATTTTACTTTCCAACCGAACAGAAGGTGTGTGTATGTTACAAGTAGCGTATGCTTTATAACCTTGACCACTCCATCCAGACAAGCTGCTACGATCAGGGTAATTGTTAATTGTCCATAATAGTGACGCACGCATCGTAAATACAGTGTTTGACGACGCGTCCCTCGTTTACACTCCATCGCTCCATAGCATTTTCAACTCATCGACCAAAGGACGTAGGTAAATATCTATATCTTTTGTAGGCGATTTAGGACCGGGAATTAACAAAGTAAGCATGAAAGAAGATTCTTTCATACATACCCACGGTGGTGTATTATATGTTGTCAATACTACTGGCCACATACTGTATTGTAATGACATGTTACCAAACGGATTGAACCCATCAGCAGCCAAACCCAACCGAACGTTCCTGGGTTCTAAGGAGAAATCAGGATATCTCTGATCAAAATCCATCCACGCCTTCCCATCAACCGGATGACGTAACATACCATCCGTTGAGCGGCCAGTATTGTGCCAAATCATATCTTTTGCAGTGAATTTGGAAGCATACATTCGGCGAAGACGCGGAGTTAACGGAAAGTAGCGTAACACCTTTTTTGGTACTTTCTTCCCCTTTGTTTTTTCGTCTTTCCATCTGCTCTCTTTACAAACTGGACAATGCTCATAATTGGCATTCTCTTTCCAAAATAGAGCACAATCATTTGCGCAAGCATGTATATTTTCGTATCCTAGCCCAACCTTTCTCATCTTCTTTTTAGCTTCATAGTATGAGGATGGAACGTTATTTCCTTTGGGAAATGCAACTCTTAAAACCTCTAAAAATTGGTTAAACGAAGAATCAGTCCATTTGTTAATGACCTTAAGATGCAACATTTTAGCAAGAAAGTTCAAAGACGACATCCAAGTACAACCGGGATATAACTCCTTATTAAGCTCCTCGCACAGCTCATCAAATTCATATACATCTTCTTCATTGTTTTCTTTTTCATTTGTATTTCGCTCGCCCCTAAGGTCGTCCACTACATCGAACATCTCGTCACTGATATTGCTCGTCTTCGAAGCACCTGCAGTTTCTAGAAAGTAATATGGTATACTCTCCGCAGGGAGTGTTCGCTCCTCACCGTGTTTATCCCAAAAATCATAGTATTCAAAGAACCCGATCATGTATATGTGTCTAAAAATATCCGAAGGAATAAGTAAATTCCTATTCATGCATCTCTTACACGGGCAATACGCTTCGCCTAATAAGCAGTGAAATAACGGTCTTTGATTTCTTTCTTGTCATACACCTAATAAGCACTACATACAATGCTTGCTAACGTTCTTACAGAGCTATGTAGTACATAAAATTAGATTTTCTATTTGATTATGAGCTGTTGTTTATAAGATTATGTCTATATGTAGTACATAAAATTAGATTGTCTATTTGATTATGATTTCCTTTAAGACATGAATTTTACAATTATCCCTTTAAAATTGTTTAATGTATCCAACTGTATTTGCCTGATTTTAGCCTAAAAGAAGAGATCCATTAACAATCTTAATATGTGTGTTGGTGTTGTCTAGAACATTTAACAATTACAAATGATCATTCTATCTATGTTGCCAATAGATGAACACAAAATTTATGGATAAAACCTTGATTAATACTATATAAATTAGTTCAACATACATATCCCAATAAGAAATCACTTAATTAACCAAGACTGAAGTGCTTACTGAAGCAAGAAGATTATATATGGATTTTACCAAGGATCTAAACAAATTGGCACTCCTAATTTCTGTAACAAATTGGTATGAACCTCATTAATGTATGCTTTGTAAGTAGGATATGTTTTTCTATAACGTCAATCACAACAAATCATCTTCCTAAAGTGTGAAAATTACAAATTCTAAAACGCAGAGGAGCATGAAGCAATTAGAACCACAATTGCAATACTTTTTATATGATTGAATCATAGATGAATTGATAGAGCAAAAAACACAAACCTGTTAATCGATTAACTGAAGAAGCAGCGACCGAAGCAGAAGCAAACTTGCTGAAGCAACGAACGTGACACCGAATCAGCGACCTTCGGACCTTCCTTTCCCTTTCTCTCGTTCGATATGACCTTCCTTCGTTCGATCTGCCCTTCGGTCTTCCTTCGCGAGTTCGCTCAATCAAACCCTCGGGTTCAGGGGAAGTAGTTATAGGAAACCCGTAACCTGTGTTAGGGTTTTTTGTTAAATAATGCTAACCCGATAACCAGTCGTCATTGTCTGGTTAGTGTCTGTTCCATGTTGTGCTTTATAGGTTAAGCCGGAAAAGGACTTACCCTATGCTTAGGGGAAGTTTGTTGGTTTCTGAAGACTCAAAAGATACCATTCTCAAGATTAGGGAAGCTAAATGAAGAAAAGATGCCAAGACAAGCAAGTCAAGACAGTTACTCATGATTCAGCAAGGAATCAACAGTTTTCAAGAAGGAGCAAGTATTTAAGAATCCTCCTCTCATTACGTGCTTATCATTTAAAGTTCAAGCTGATGCTGATAAAGGGAGAGAGCGATCAAACATCCCACATGCTGCCCAATGAAGATTCTACAAGATAAATAATCTTCATCAACCCATGCTCAAGCCAAGGAGAAGACTGCAAGTCTGAATATTGAAAGTAGAAGACATTTAATATCACAAACCAAGGGGAAGATTGTAAGGGAATAATTTGTGGCTTGTGTATTAAGTAGCCCATTGGCGGACTATTTTCAAGGCCTATGTGATAGAATAGGAGAAGATTAGTTGGGTTATGGGTATATTGGGTCATTGGGCCATTTTGGACATGTTAGGGCCCAATTAGAAAGAGTTTAATGGGAGTTTAGGGGGCCTGTTTAGTCTAATCCGAAAATTAGGTTTAAGATTTGTTTATCTATATAAACAAATCCTAATACTCATATTAGGGGTTAGCTAGTTGAGAGAGACACAGGAGGACTTTTCGGTTTGCATCAAGTTTGTGTACCAGACGATTATTTAATTGTCTGCACACATCAAAGGTGATTAATATTGTTTGTTTGTTTAATCGCGTTCTTCATCGTTTACTGTTTTCATCTTTGTCCTTGAATCAATCAATCGTCGGGATTCCGCACCTTCGATTGATCGTTGATATCGTGTAAGGATCGTTTTGGGACTTACACTTTTCCCTCTCCTTAATAGATCTGAGCTTTTCCTAGCTTTCTTCCTCCATGTAGAGTTTGACCATTTTCCGAAGTCCAGGTAATTTCTTTCGGTTATAGTGCCTTTTGTCTACATTCCGGGTAGCCAAGAAATAGGTGAGTTCATGAATATTCATTTTATCAACCATTTCTTCAATCTGTTTAGGAGTAGGAGGTTTGGGGATCACATCCGCAGGATCTTCGGGTGGAGGTTGATATGATGAGTGCATCTTGTAGATAGTCTCTTTTAATGCATCGTTGAATTCGACATATTCAACATCTCTATCGGTGTCAGCAAAAGGATTAACTAATGGATCAAATCCTTGTTCTGTAGACTCATGTTGGTTAAAGCTTTCTTCAATCATGAGCTCATTCGTATATAGCAGCATGAATTGTGGAAGTGTGAGACACTTTAGGTGAGATAGCTTCAGTTTGCGCTTCATCGAGACACGAGCATACTCCCCTATTAAGGAATTATCTGAAAGATCTATATCATCACCTTCCAAATTAGTGAACAATCCAATCAGTGGTTCACCATGTCTTTCAGCCTCTGACAGTGGAGTAATTGGCTCATCATCTCGTCCAATAGTGGTGTAAGGTTTGAGGCCAGCTATGTGATCATCCATCTCATCTTGCCTTTGCTTCTTCTCTTTTTCCACTTCTTGACGGTGAGCTTCCAAGGACTCTCTTTGTTTTCTAACCTCTTCTTCCTTTCTCTTATTCTCTTCCTCAGCTTCTTCTTCAGCAGTGAGTTTTCTCTTGCCTTTGGCTATTGCAGCTATCCTTGCTTCTCTGTCAGTCTGAGCAGACGGTTCAGGATGATCTCGTCTATACTGTTCTACTGCAGCCTGAGTCATTTCTGACATTTTACCAGTAAGAGTAGATAGTTGTTGAGTAGCTTGGATAATACGAGCAAATTCTCGTTGCCTTCTGTCTTCTGCAATCATTTCATCGGCAAGCTTGTCTGTTCTTTCCTTTTCTTTTTGCTCTTCTATCTCACATAACCTTTGGTATTCAGCTTGTTCTGCTGCTCCTTTTTCAAATTCAGCAAAAGTCTTTGGATATCTTCCCCTGTTTTCATTGATTCGTCTCTGACGAGCCATCCAGCTAGCCCGAGGGAATTCAGGAGTGTCATCTGGTTTAGGTCCAAAAATGTCTTCAGGGAATGGCCTTCGTTGGACAGGTTTACTGATGTACTATCCCAACTGACTCTTGCTCGGTAACAGCAACAGGAGTAGAAGATGGAATTGTGGAAGAGTAAATGATTTCCCCTTCTTCAAGGTCAATTGTTTCTGCTTCATGATCAGTTAGCTTTGGCGAATCTTGCTGAAACATCCCAGGAAATGTGATAAGAGGGACAGACGAAATGAATACATCTTTAGGCTCAGTCTTTACTTCACCATACTCTACATGATCCTTGTCATCACTGCTAATCATATCCAGGTCAATAAAGTTCAATGGATTAGAATCAATCAGAAGAGTCTTTAATCTTTCCTCCAACTAAACTCTTTCCCATTCATCTGGAGTTATAATATTGAGCGGTTGTGGTTGTAGAGGCCCTAATTCATCATTACCTCTATCATCTACGACATATACATATCGAGATCTAGGTTCTGATGCGAGTGTCTCAGCATAGAACTCTCTAAACTTGGACATTGTGAAATCCATAAAAGCAGGATCTACAAACATATGTCTGTTTTCTTCTAGAGATGAGAGAATCAAGATAGTAGACTGTGAGGCACTTTGCACAGGTGGTGCAAGGGTCAGTTGTAGAGACGCTTCACGAATGAGCTGTTGACTTATACTTCTATCCACCACGGGTGCTATAGCAAGCGGCCCGGTCTCTATATCATCTGAAATTCGCTGAGATGCAATCCTAAATCTGGGAAGACCCCGATTATCAGGAATGGGCGCCCGTTGCTTCAAAGATTCACTTAAAGTAACTATTTCTTCATTGACTAGTTCATCATTCAAGAAAAGAGCACCATAGTCGTCGCCAATTTCGGGATCATCTTCTGTGAACATGGATTCGTCAACCTCAAAGTCGCTATCATTTAGATCTTCGGAATCGACTTGGTTTCCTCCAAGGTCTTTGCCTTGACTTGTAGGATCTGATTGATTAGTTCTTGTTAACTCCAAATTTTGCTCAGGTACACTCAGGTTACCTTCATTGTCTGCACCTGTCTCAGGTTCTTTGAGCTGATTTCCTTTTTGAGCTTCGACCAAGAGCTCTTTCAATCTCCTGATTTCAGCAGCTTGCTCATCAATAACACGATTGGCATGCTGTAGATTTCCAGATAGTCTAGAGTTCAAGTCTTGAAGATTTTCTACTTCAGTTTCAAGCTCTTGAACATATTCATCAATATTCTTTGAAGGACTAGATTTAGCAAGAACTGTTTCAGGTTGAGTAATAACTGCCGCCTCTGTCATTTCAACATTTTCTACAGCTGGTTCAGATTAATCTATCTGCTTGGTAGTGGTAGCAAGTTCAGACTCTGCAGCGATGGGTACTCCAGTAGATTGCACCAAGCTTTCTGTAGTAATGACATTAATTGGAGGTCTAACATGTATGATTTTATTACTAGAATCTGACTTAGAAGCTTCTGCAGATGGTGATTTTCTTGCTTGTTTCTTTTTACCAGAAGAACTAGCTATGTTCGGTCTAGTTTTCTGTCTTTTCTTTGGAGGAGCCCAGGCATCTGATGAATCGGAGTCAATAGATGATTCGGATGCCTGATATCTTGAACCACTTGCAGGTTTTGTGATTGATTTTCTGGGAGATTTTTTATCTGAGCCTTCACCAGAGTCACCGTTTGAATCACTGCCAGATTCAGCAGCATCCTTTTCTTGTTCTTCTTCATCATCTGATTGAGCATGCAGGGCTTCAAGGTGAGGAGGGGAGACAGGTAGAGAGTTTCCTCGGAGATTCCTAAGGTCTTCAATTGCCCTTGAATAATTTGCTCAACATTAACTGGAGCATTCTCCACAAGGTTTGGATTTTCTTGGGCTGTAATGTTTGCTTCAGCTTCATGCATTTCAGCATTCTCTGCATTTTCTCCCTGATTAACTCTAACTCCCAGTCTCTCCAACAACTCAGGGAAAAACGGTACATCGGGTCTATTATACTAGCAAAGTAGATATTTCCTATAGGAGTCACTGTTAATCTTTTGAGGCACGAAGGTTTCACCAGCCTTCTCTAAGTTTGGATAGTAGCGATTCATGATGGCCTGAATAAACTTGGGATACATGAAAACTTCTTTTCTCGACCAGTTGGATATAAATTACGGGACCATGAAATATAGAAGAAGTCTGGATAGATTGAATCTGTTTCCTATGATAAAACCGTGAATGGCCCACGCAAGTTCTTCTTTGAAATCACCGGTTCCCGACCTCCTTTGGGAAAATGTGAGCAGGAAGAATGTAATGATCACCCTCCAGTTGACTGGAAACAGAGGCATGTTGATCATAAGGTGTTGATTGAGATCAAGCTCTCCCAAGTATGCCATTCTCCTCATAGTCTCATGCCATTCAGCTTTTGTAAAACTGGCTGGAGCATTGGCATCATTCAGATTAAGAGCTGTTCTTATCATTTCCTCAGTGATTACCACATCTGTTTCTTGTATTCTGGATCTCAAGTATTGAGTTTCATCATCATTTGTCACTATCTGAGCATTATTCCAAAAACTCTCCACAATGGATTTATGGATAGGGAGTTCCAGAAGAATACTATAACTCCAATTGGAATGTTCTGTTGATACATGGTTCCTGATCGTTATGTGAAGTATCGAGTACAAGACAAATCATGCAAGTTTGGAGTGGTCCGAACTCCTGGCGAACTCCAAGTTCGGACTGGTCCGAACAGGTCCGAACCTGGAGTTCGGACAATCGGGTATCAACATATATAAATATGTTGTTTTGTATTCAGTTTAGCAACTTCTGGTCAAATCTTCAATGTGGTTTACTGTGTAAACTCTCTGTGGTCTAATACAAGCTTGATTGTATTTACTCATCGTGTTCATCTTGATTTACATTGATTTCGATACAACTAAGTAGACGATCCGTACGCTCACGCATTTTCAAGTGGTATCAGAGCATTTGGTTTGCTCTACTGGTCGAAAATCTCTGTTTTTCGAAGCTTTGAGTCAAAATTTCACATTTTTTGAGTTCGTTTGATCTTCTCTGTGATTTACATCAATTTTTTTCCCTAGATTGTTTCTATCGAGTTTGCTTGAGTTTCTGTCGAAAATTCCATTCAAAAACACTGAAAATCGAGAAAATGGTGTCGAGTGAGCTAGAGTTCGTTTGAGGTTCGGACAACACCGAAATAACCGCTCTGAACTCGAGGTTCGGGCGAAGTTCGGTTGCTTTTCAGTTCGGTGAGAGTTCGGACGTAGTTCGGTAACAGTTCGGCTTTGGTTCGGACACCTTTCGGCACAAATTCGTTTGTTTATCGAAGGTTAGGTTCGGAACAAGTTCGGTTACAATCTGTTCGGATAAGGTTCGGTCAAAGTTCGGAAGGGGTTTGGATGCAGTTCGGACATGGTTTGGAACAGGTACGGAGTGAATAGTAACCAAAATTTTCAAAATGTCCGATTTTCAAGCGTTCGCGGCTATTCAAAATTCGGTTCAAGCAACGATGCAAACGATGATGAACTATGATAATGAAATCGGAACAAGTCAGAAAGTTCCTAAATTGCTAAAATTGGAAGATTATCATAGTTGGGTTAAACGGTTTGAAGCGTATGCCGACGCAAATGACAATGATATGTGGTTATCCTTTACTGATCAATATGTCTATCCTAAGGATGAAACTGGTGAACCCATTCTTCAAAGAAAGCTTTCATCCGAACAAAAGAAAGCTTATCAAGCTGAGAAAAAGGCGTATGGTACTTTAACAATGGCTTTGCCTAAAGAGTTACTACATCAATTTGCTGGTAACTACACATCAAAGAGTCTATGGGATGCTTTGGAAAAACGTTGTGAAGGCAATGACCAATATAAGAAAAGTCGACAAAAGGTTTTGAAGAAAGAATTTGATAGCTTCAAGCATTATCAAAATGAATCGATTCCTAATCTGATTGCAAGATTCGCTCATTTGATGAGTGAAATGTGTTTGGTGAATCTTACTAAAGAAGAAACTGATATGAAAGAAAAGATTTTGGAAGCCTATGCCTGAAAAATAGGAGAATTATGTGATGATGATTACTCACGACAAGGATTATCCAGGATTGTCTTTCAATGATTTGATTCAAAGAATTCAAGCCAGAGATATGGAGTTGATGGTGAACAAATCACTTCCTACTCAAATTCAGAATCCTGCTGTATATCATGGTGAAAATGATTCTACTATGAACGCTGGGAAATCTAATATTCTTAGTTCTGCACCCCCTACAACATTTCTTGCAGGTAAATCTGAAACTCCTAGTTATTCTTCTGCTGGTTGTACTGTTTTGATTCCTAGGTGTTCGACTCAAAATGCGTTGTCTGCTCAAATTCCCGATGATTATAATGCTTTAATGTCTACACTGGTATCTTCATATATTGGTGTTATCACTTGTGCTGTGAGTAATGCTGAATTAGCGAATGAAGATTACGATCAAATTGATTACGATCATTTGGAAGAAATGGATTTGAACTGGCAGTATGCTATGTTGGTCCGAAGAACGAAGAAATTTTTCAATAGGACTGGCAAGAAAAGACTGAATCAAGATGGGAAAATTGGTTTGGACAAGTCTAAGGTGAAATGTTATAAGTGTTTTGTCTATGGTCACTTTGCACGCGAATGTCCAAGTTCTGCAGAAAGTAAATTGAAATTTGGTCAACATGCTCATTTAGTTTTTCATTCACCAACTGAAAGTTCCAAGGTTGAAGAAAAATCTGTTTCTATTGATGAGAAATTAAACGCGGTGTTTTGGCATCCAAATGAATTTGCTTGGAATGCAGATTCTAGTGTTTCACAACTGCCACATGCACCTATTAAGGTTGTTTTAACTGCTCATCATGATAGTGATAGTTTTCTCACTAATTCTGATTCTAATTCAAGTGAATGATTGGTTCAAGAAGTTTTACCAAAAATCAATGAATGTTCAAAGGTTGAACAAGTCAAATGTCTGGAATGTGAAAAATTGCACAAGAAGATTGCAAGGTTTGAACAACGTTCTCAAACATCAACTGAAGAGATTGTTGTGCTCAAGAAAGAATTGGATGATTTTCAAAAGAAGTATTATGAATTAGTTCATGTTCATGAAGATGTTTTTAAAGAAAAGACTCAATTGGCTGAAGAATGTGAAAAAGCCAAAGATGAAGCTTTAGATGCAGTTCAAGATTTTGAGAATTTATTTGAGAAAAGTTATTTGGTTCAACAAAAATATGAAAAGGCTAATGCTCTTATTGTTGAAACTGCTGATACTGTTGAGAAGCTTCAAAACAAGATCTCTATGCTTTAAGATGAAAATGTTCTTTACCGAGATAAGAATGAAGTGTTGACTAAAGATGTCGAGATTTATAAGATAAAGAGAGAAAGTGTTCTTGAAGAGTTGTTTGCTGAATGTGCGATCAGGAAACTACAAGCTTATGAATATGATGATCTCAATGCAAAGTTCATAAAGTCACAAAAAGAGGTGTTTGAGGCTCAACAGAAAATTAGTGAATTACAACTGGAAATTTTGGAGTTAAAAAGGCAAGTTAAGAATTGCAATTTGTCACCGACATTCCTAAATTTCTTATACAAGCATGATAAGAGTGAGGAGAGTTCTAAAAAGAATGATATTCACATGGTTCCTCAACCAGTGGATTTAATTGAAGTAACATCTGCTCCAATTGATCCAAAAGATGAATTGCATGATTATTCAAAATTTGCCACTCCATCCAAGAAGAAGTCTAAGTCTAAGAAGAAGGAAAAGTCTTTGGGTGAAGCTCCAAAATTTGCTTCAAAATCTGTTTTTATGGAGAATGAAAACGTATTTGATAAGGTTGCTTCAAGTACTTCATCTGCCACAGAAGAAGAAAAAGGTTTGATTGAGAAGAACAAATTGAAGGATATCAAAGCCAACTTCACTAGCGAAGCTAAAGCGAGAGAAGCTTCGGGTTCTTCTTCAAGTTCTTCAAAGCATCAAGGGTTCAAACACAAAGGTAGGAAGAACCGATTTAAGCAAAGAAACCAGTGAAAGCTGAAAAGGTTGCTAAAGCTAAAGTTGTAAAGAAATCACTTCCTCTGAAGGCACATTCTTATTATTCTAGAAGATCATCATCTTTAAGGAGTCCATCTCCTAGGTATGACTCTTCTGATGATTTCTTTGATAAATTGATTATGAGCATTCATCTGGTTTTCACAAATCAAAACAATTTTCAAATGTTTTCAATTTCGAGAAAGACTTTGTTATGCATGTCGTCAGCCTGGACATCTTGCTGCTGATTGTCCGATGATGGCATATATCCACAACACTGTAATATGTGGATAACAAAGGTCAAATTTTTTATAAACCATGGTTCCCAAAGGTTAAATCAACCCGTAAGTCGTCTTGGTCTAAATCTAGTACGCCAATTGATTCTGGTTCAGGTTCTGATCAAAAATCTAAAATTTTACAACTTTGGAAACCAAAGGTTGTTTTCAAGGTCAACAACGACTATGTGGAAGACCCCGGGCGACCCGATGCTATTGAGTCGGGTCGATCCCAGAGCGACTAATGTTTTATTTGGTGTCAGCAGGTATTTCAGGAAGACCTTTCGGTGATTGGAAAAAATTGCTGATTGTGAAATATATGTGCTAACTTAAATTGAATTTCAAAATCAACTTTGGTTTAAAAAGTGCTAAACTGTTGAAAGTATTCGTGTTGGTTGATCAATTTTTCATGTGTTTTTCACTCCATCTCAGTTTGAGGGGGAGTTTGTTTTTGCAAAAATCCAAAAATAGTGTGTTGTTTTTTTTTCAAATGTTAAAAATGAAAATCTATAAATAGAGTTGTCATTTTTAGGGGGAGAAATTTGAAAAAGAAAAAAACATTGAAAAATGCAAAAATCCAAACACATTGGAAAATGAGAAATTGTATCCGACATGATTGGGAAATGATGGTACATTGGCTGAAATCGTATGACTCATGGATAAAGTAAGTGAAAAAGCCATAAGACCATTTGATCAATGTGCAAGGTAGGCTCGGCAAATCAGAATGTGTTCAAATGTGATATACACTAAATCTAATGCTTGACCTGGTGGACAACATCTTGATGCGTATCTCAAGATATATCAACTAAAGGATATGTGAAAATAAAATGAGAAGTCACTGTGTATACATGTGTTCATTTTGCAAAGATTTAAGCTTGTTTGATTTTCTTTATTTTGTCAAACGATCAGGCTTTCTCTGCGTGCTCACAAGGCCGACATGATCGTTGTTCGTTTGACGTTCTGCTTTATTTCTTTGGTGTTTCGTGTAACTCATCGGACTTTCTCTGCGTGTATGGGAGTACCGACCTGATTGTTGTTGAGTTATACAATTTCAGCTTGTTTTTATTTTCTTATTTTGTTAAATCCGAGGCCTTATCTGCGTATCGAAAGATCAACCTTAAGGTAGACGATTTAACTTTCTTATTTCTTTTTGCATGGAACACAGTTGACTATATCATGGATACAATCATTATGTGATTAAAATCACAAGTGAAATCACAAAATGTGATAAGCAAAGCATATCTGAGTATGTCTGATAGTGTGGGGTACACTGGTAAATGCAAATCTAATTAATACCTTAACATATCCAGATGTTATGATTATGATTGTGCCAGAGTTTAAAGTTGGACAAATTATATCTGCAATCGACATGACTTATGTGCTACAATAAACGAAATTGAAGTGTAATTCAGTATGTTATGTTCAATATCATCCCAAGTTGTGATCTTTCTCACAAAAGAACAAAAATAGTGTCTGATTCTGTAATGCATTTACTGTTCCTTATCAGAAAATACCAAAAAGATTTTAGGTGTGTTTTGATATAAAGTTTTTAAAAGCCAAAAAGATTTTGTTTCTGATTTGTTTTCAATTGATCAACACGAAATACAAAATCAATTTCAATATTAAAAAATATCTTGGAGTCTCGAAGAGATGTTTTGAGCCAAGATTATTTATGTTGGCAGGTTTCTAAGTGGGAAGAGGACATCACAACTTCAAGTCTTCGAAGATTGTTGATAAAGAGATTATACATGATGCAATATCAAGTATTCAAGATTGAACTCGTCGTCAAGATTGAGGAAGAGTTTAATTGAAGATACAAGATACAAGTTTTAGATGGAAGATGATACTGCACATGCCGAGGGGGAGTTTGTTGATACATGGTTCCTGATCGTCATGTGAAGTATCGAGTACAAGACAAATCATGCAAGTTTGGAGTGGTCTGAACTCCTGGCGAACTCCAAGTTCGGACTGGTCCGAACAGGTCCGAACAGGTCCGAACCTGGAGTTTGGACCATCGGGTATCAACATATATAAATATGTTGTTTTGTATTCAGTTTAGCAACTTCTGGTCAAATCTTCAAAGTGTTTTACTGTGTAAACTCTCTGTGGTGTAATACAAGCTTGATTGTATTTACTCATCATGTTCATCTTGATTTACATTGATTTTGATACGACTAAATAGACGATCCGTACGCTCACGCATTTTCATGTTCCAAAATCTAGAAAGCTGTCTCGAATTGTTCTGCGTGTCTCCATTCTCTGTTAAAAACACAGAATTGATTGTGTGTGGCTCCATAGCCTATAGGCTCAATTGCTGCTCATCTAGGAGGCATCTGCACAATTGAGATAACATAATTACATCCAATTTGACTTTACAAGTAAATGTCATGTTACACAAAAATCGGGATAATGACAGAGCTTTTTACTGAGAATCAAGGGTATAATTGAAATTCAACATAGTAGATTCCTAGAATGGTGAAAACACACTATCATTTACTAGTTTTAACAGATATCTACTCGCATAAGTACAATGTTCCTGACATGATTAATCCCAAATAACCATTAAAAGCATTTAATTAACTAAAGCACAATTTAAACATAGAGTTGACTTTCCATGGATAGTGAAATTTATTATCCTAAGAACCAATGTAAATGCAACTTGCAGACTGAGTTTTGGGAATACATGAGCCAATTTGATCTAAGCCGTGAGAACAATTTTTTTTTAAGTATATATAGAAACAATATGACCAAATAGACTCAATTTAGTTCAAGAGTGGAACTAATGTCAGTTTGTTCCCCCTAAACATGTGAACTCCTAAACTCATAATCACTCAAATCACACACATCACACCTTAGGTAAACACATCACAACTTTGTATTTGAACCCTTAATGATAATCAAATTTCTAAGTTTACATGTGTAGACTTGACTATCATGGACTTATTTGCAATTTCAGCAACATAATCGCATACCCGACAAGTTGGTTTCTACACATGGATCTTGAAGCATGATGAGGTCATTTAAGGTTCAGATAGGTGAAAAAGTCAACTATGACGAACTTACTCGGGGATTTGTATACATGTGGTGTATGGAACAATTTGTGAGCTTAGTTAGATAAGCTAAGTGCAAATAGCATGCATTTCTAACCTAGCATCGACAAATATTCATCAAGCACCAAAACATACATGTCAACCTCAAGCATTCTTAAACAAATTAAATGTTAAAGAAATCAAGTTAAATTGAGCCATAATTCTCATCTAATCCAGGGACATTAGCTAACTTAGCACCTTTTCAAGCTAAAACTTAGCAAATTTGTCAACTTAGACAATTTCAGTTGAAATTAGGCATGATTTAAACTTGAAAATAAATAAAGAATGATAAGCTCGACAAACATGATAGATAACTTCTGAATTGGCTAGTATAGCACTTTTCAAGAAGTTACTTATCTAGATCATGTATTAAGCTTCATCACCAAGTAATTCACTGAAAAACATACCTCGGGATTGATCTAAGAGTAACTAAGATCAATATTGGAGATATATCTACTATAAATTCCTGATGAACAGCTTCCAGATGTATCTGTATGTTATCAAGCATTAACAATTCAAAACTTTGCTATTTAACATTTAAAACCGATAATAAGGTCTTTGAATGCCCCTGAGTAGCAGAATTTTTGAATTTAAACATAAGAACCCGAGGAACAAGAATAACATACCTTTTGAAGATCTAAATTTTGCTAAGATCAATCAAAGATGTAATAAACTTGTAATCACTGAACAAAATTTGTTTAGGATCAAGCAAATTATATTAGAATCAATAAATTCCAGTTCATGTTAACATTCATGGCATTAAAAAATGGAATAAAGTGAATTGACATATTTTGACTAGAAAAGTCAACAGAAATCAGATTTGAAGATCCACAACATATTATATGTAAATTAGTATATTAGCAACTTAATGAGAGTGATAAAGCACTAACTTACATATGGATTGGGTCCTTTAACAATTGACAATTCAGAGAAAAGAAAATGTCATCATACATTAAAAGTAAGTCAACTAGAGATAAGGAATTAAGATCAAATGAGTTCCTGTACACTAACACTTTGTCTCAACTCACTCAAACCATAAGTTAACACAATTGATATAATATATGAAAATTGAAACCAAAAATTTGGCATAATGTCAGCAAACCTTGATTGAACAGATTGTATAACTGGGTTAACAATGATGTTTAGTGACAGAAACAAGATTATAAACATAACCTAAGCTTCTATGACTTATAACAACACACCTTTAACCTAATCTATACTAATTCATCAAGTTTGTCAAGCAAGAACCCTAAATCCTCACATCTCTCTTATATCAAGCCGCAACCTAACACTCAACATTGAACCAAAGACAACTAGAATCTTACCCCCAATGAGTTCAATCTGTGAATCGCGAACTCAACACGAGCAAGAATCTGTGAATCATTAAATTAGAACAAGTGAGAATGATAGAATTTTTGTTGCTCGATCATGGGTTCGGTCCGAACTCAAATCAAAATAGGAGATCAAAAAAATTAGTTCAAAAAGACTCACCAATTAGGGTGTAGGCAGTGTGTGAACCAACCACCAACACACAATTTCTTGATTGTTGAACCGAAAGAAAAACGGGTTTGAAATGGGGAGTATTGTCGTCGCCGATAAAGGAGAAAACCAGGGTTCAAGACTTTGAGATTTGCGGTAAGGAAGAACAAAGGGACGGAGAGTGATATATATATATATATATATATATATATATATATATATATATATATATGTTTCGAGAAAAAATAAAGGACAATGATGACTAAGTGTTCGACCTGGTCGTTCAGTTAAGTGACCTGAGCGTTCACCCTCATAACTGGTCGTATAGAGTTATTTGGACCAAGTTGACCGTTCAGCTTAAAAGCTGATCGTTCAGAAGACAAATCAGATCGTTAAGGCCGAGAGCTGATCGTTCAGCATACCAGGATGGTCGTTCAGCTAAATAGCTGATCGTTCAGCTATAAACCACAACAAGTTAAAAAATACACCAAGTCATAATGCCTGATCGTTAAGGGTTAGGGCTGGTCGTTCAAGCTTAGTAGCTGATCGTTCAGCCCAGACCTTCACCAATCAAAGAAATTTGTCAAAAACTCTAAGTGTAGAAAGCTGGTCATATGGCACAAAGGTTGATCGTTCAAGCCAAAAGGGCTGGTCGTTTAAGCTAAGGTCCATACTAACCTGAAAACTTCCCAAGTAAGACATGCTGATCATATAGAACAAGGCTGATCGTTCAAGCCAGATTTCTATACTACACAAAAATTTAACTAAGTGAAACACATGAATTTGAAACAAAACACAGTCATGTCCGTACAATACCTACCAGGAAGAAAAATTTTGTATACATAAGCCAAACGCTTGACTTTTAATTGGTCAAAATTCCATCCGAACTCAAAAATTTCATTTTCATTCGAGTCGGGTTAATTTTCCACCCGGCTCAAGAAATCATTTTCATTTTGAATTGGTTAATTTCTTCCCAACACAAAGTTTGATTTTTGCACATGTTGGTCAATTTTACACCAAACTTGGAAATTTAAGCACATTGGCTCTAAAATTCACCAATTTTTGTATTGTTGTGGTCAGACATGTTTAGAATCATACCGGTCATTTACATCATCAATAACACATATATGTCAAGTCACCGCTCATATCAGATAATCTTCTTTGATTGTTGGTATTGTTGTACACCTAGGATCACAAGGTAATTTTCAACAAATTTCTGTGATGTATTTATCATGTTTTAGTCCGATTAGAGAAATTCTTGTGGGATCCTTATTTATTTGAGAGTGAACAGTATTCTACCAATCATCAAAGAGCTTTTCAGATTCAATCAACTCATTTAAAATTAATATTTCCCCCTTTTCTTTAGGGTTTAGTGACTTATTTCATGGATATAGTCATGAAATCATGATAACCCTTCTTTCATGACTATAGATGAGTGGATTTGGCGGGGTGAGAGCATCAAGGTCAGAGTTTAATAACCTCTCACTTTATCCAATGGTTTGAAGTAGCGTATGTACACAAGGTCAGTAATTTCTCATAGCAGATGTGTCTTAGCTTTTATTGATGGTTGAGACTCAAGGTCAGAGTTTCCTCAGCAGATGAGTCTCATGTGTTGGTTTGAAATAAGTCAACTTAAAACTAAAGAAACAAAGGACGTGTGATTAAGTTTTCCTACTAGGACTATTGAGAAGGGCCAATTCAAAGAATTTTTTGCACTATTTAAACTCTCGTGGTCCACATTTCTCAATAATTTAGTGTGTAATCACAGAAATTGTTTACTTCTATGTTATGTTGAGCCTACCAACACATCAAGAGATAGAATTATCGATCGATTGGATCATATCCTATGGTTAGACGAATATACCAGAATTATATCATGTTCCGTCACAATTTGTCCGACCACATACCAAGGATTTATGATTTTTCATTGTTTTGACTTTTCTCAAAGAAATTTGTACATTTATTGATTCACAAAATAAACTCTATTTTTGTTGTTTTTGTCAATTTTTTAATGTTTTTTGTTTATCTTCCACATGCAGGTATGGTAGACAGACACAAAAAAACAGAAATAAACAAGAAAAATCCTTTTGGTCTTTTTCTTTGAAGTTTGACACATGACAGCCACAAACAAAGGTGTTTAAGTCAAATCAAGGTCAAACAAGGTAGGAAAGTGACTCAAAGAGTCAAAATACCAAATATTTTTGTGAATTTCCCTGCAGGGCACTGATAACACTTCTAAGCAAATAAACCTATGAAATCATGACACTAACATACTAGAGAATGAAGAAAGCTTAGTCATAGTTAATCATGCCTACAGCACTAACCAGAAAGTTAAACCTAGACATATCAAATGGCTTAGTGAATAGTTCTGCTAACTAATTGTCAGTACCAACATGAACTAAGGTAACTAGCTTTTTCTCGGCACAATCCCTAATGAAATGGTATATAATCTCAATATGCTTAGTCTTAGA
>JBCNJP010000012.1:57589027-57617710 GCA_039602395.1 Deinandra increscens subsp. villosa
ACATGAATACTTTCCTTAGATTTCTCCATGTGTTTCACCCATTCCCTTGGCTCTTTTAAGTTCCTAGAACACCAAGATGAAATGTTAAGATCATGAAAGAATGGGGGTTAAAGAAGAGGGATTTTGATGATTAAATCATTTATGCAAACATTGGTTGATTATTGTCAAGACTTTGGTATCACATTTGGGTGCTAGAAATGTAGGAGAAAATGAGTTAGAAAACTCACAATGGAAGAAGGGTTGGAACCGAGAAGGGAGGAGGGAGGTCCGGCGGTTTTGGCGGCGGCTTGGTGGTGTCCGGCGGCGGCGGTGGGCGGCGCCGGTGACTGCTGATCGCCGGCGGCAGGGGCTGGCGGTGGAAGGCAGCCGAGAGAGAGAGGGAGTGGTAAGGTGGTGTTGGTTTGGTGTGAGGGACAAGGTGTGGTGGTGGGGTTCTCTTATAACTAGATTTCTAGTTATTAACCATTGGTTAATCTCCCCCCTAAGACAACTAATCACATCATAGAGTGATGTGTTGTCTAATTCTCATTCACCCAAGAATTTTGAGTTAGATGTTTTAGTTTATAAACTCTTCTTAGGTTAAATAAATTAAGAGAACTTTTATAAAATATAACATGGTTGGTGGTGATAAAAAAAATTATAACTTTTTAAAACATGAACCAAGTATATTATATTACAAAGGTGGTGAGAATTTGGGAGGTTGATGGGCCAAAAATAAATAAAAACTTTGGGTAAGTTTTTATAAAATAGTTTGGGCCAAAAATAAAAAGATTAAAGGTTTTGGGTAGTGGGCCGAAACCCACTTCGGTTACAACATAAGGACCGGGCCGAAGCCCATGGTGGTCCGAGAGAGAACACGGGCCGAGGCCCTATGTGGCTTCAGGTTGGGCCGAGCCCAATACGGGTTTGGGTTAGTCGGTTGGGCCGCGGGTTGGGTGTGGATCGCGAAGGGGAACCGGTTGGGCCGGTTTGGCCCAAAGTGGCTCGGGTCATGGGTTGGGTAACCGGGTCGGGTTGGTTACTTGGTTTGTTGAGTCGAGCGTCCGGGTTAAGTTTCGGGTTTATCCGGTTTGAACTGGGCCTATTGGGCTTACCGGGCCCAATAGGATAAATGGTTTGGAATTTGGCTAAGTCTTGACAACGTAACACGTATTTTAAGTCCATGATATGCGTTAACAGTTTAGGGTCGGTTTGATAAAATATAAAGTGTCAAATATTCTCTTATTATTGAAATTCCATCGCTAATATACGAAAGACGCAATATTCTACGTACGGGTATATTCTAGTTTAAACGCGGAATTTGAGGTCGATTAATCATTTAACTTATCACAGTTAATCATGTATTAAAGCAGTAATTCACATAATTATTATGTAATTAAAAGTCAACGGAGAGAGGTTTGACCTGATTCGGACGGGTTGTCACATATTAAGGAGAGTGATGTGTTGTAAACACATCTTATTTTCCTAGTATTTTCTTTAGTTATTTGAGTCAATTTGAGTCAGTTTTTTTTTGGTTTAGTTGCTTTTGGTTTAGTTTGTGTCTTTGAGTTTTATTTATGTTTTTGAGTGTTTTTATAGGTGTTTAATCGATGCCCGAGGCCACGATAGGAAAAGAGAAGAAAACAAGAGGAAATAAAGAAGTGCTGAACAAAAGGTCCTGGGCGTATCGCCTAGGAAAAACAAGTCCCCAAGCGATACGCGTGAGGAGTGTAGGTCAACGAAGTCAAAGTCGGTTAAAACCCGACTATTTTGTCGCTTTCGAGCCCGGCGCGTATCGCCTGCAAGTGGTAGACCTCCAAGCGATACGCTTGGAGGGTGTTTTTCCGGAAACTCAGCCAGTTTGATATAAATTCGAAGTTAGGGTTTCAATTCGTCATTCTGCGCCTGTATTCGATCAGAGACGAGTCTAGAGGCGATTTTCAAAGGCCAAGAAGGTGGAATCAAGTGGAACCCGATCCGAGAACTTAAAGTCAACCAATTTTGCAATCCGGTTTCGTTCTTGAGCTTTGTTTCTTGTATTTGTTTAGTCCACTACTATGTTTTTAGTTAAAGTTTCCGACTTTGTCCGTGATTTTGCTTTGACCATGGTAGTTGGCTAAATTAATACCACCACCTAGACCGTCGTGATGACTTGTTAGTATTTATTATCGTATTTGACCTTTGGCAATTTGATTGATGTTTGTTTTCTATTAAATCCCATTGAATTGCTGTGATGATGCGTTTATGTGCTTGAATTAGGTTTCTAGTCATTAGTTAAACCTTGCTTTGCTTGCGGACGTCTTCCGGTTTGGGTAAAGTTATTAACTTGTAGGGTCAAGCTTCCAGTTTAATGTGATTGCTTTATTGTAGTCATAGGTTTAGGTGATGATTGGTTGCTTGACTCTTGTGTGTTGCTAGCTAAAGAGACTTAAAAGGGTGATAGCTATTGGGTAGTCGGGTTGGTTAACGGTTTAGGATCAAATTATCCCACAAGGAAATTCCCTAGGTTAGTTGGCTAACTTGTTATTCCGAGTCATTTACAGTTGGTTAATGGTAGCTCCTGTTAGCCTAGGGTGCCTTAGATTAGATTCGAGGGTGGTTAGGTTTAGCTGAGGTAGGAAGTACCCAAAAGGTGAACTCCTGTTCGGGCTTTAGAATCAATTACTAGGAAGGACTTAAAAGGTGAACTAGGATCCATCAGAATTGTAAAGGTCAGGTTCGGTTATAGGTATTAATAGGGATTCTAGGTCTAGGTGGTGTCTTCTCGCATTTGATAGTTTTCTCAAGGTTTGTCTTGCTGTCGAGCATTAGTGTTAGTTAAGTTAGTCAATTAATTCCTAAATTCCAAAAACCCAAATCCATTTCTCAAATTTCCATTCCTTAGGTCCTAGGTTAGTTTTGTCCATAGAGTGTCTCTAGGGTTCGATATTCCCGGTCTTGCCTTAGCTATTCTACTATCCGATAGGTACACTTGCCTTAGGGTTCGGTTTAGTTTAGGTATTAAAATTAGGTGTGTCTAGGTCTAGGTTTAGGTCTAGGTTGTAATAGTTTTATTAGAGTCATTCCGAACACATCAAAGAGGGAAAAGTGTAAGTCCCAAAACGATCCTTACACTATATCAACGATCAATCGAAGGTGCGGAATCCCGACGATTGATTGATTTAAGGACAAAGATGAAAACAATAAACGATGAAGAACACGATTAAACAAACAAACAATATTAATCACCTTTGATGCGTGCACACAATTAAATAATCGTCTGGTACACAAACTTGATGCAAACTGAAAAGTCCTCCTGTGTCTCTCTCAACTAGCTAACCCCTAATATGAGTATTAGGATTTGTTTATATAGATAAACAAATCTTAAACATAATTTTCGGATTAGACTAAACAGGCCCCCTAAACTCTTATTAAACTCTTTCTATTGGGCCCTAACATGTCCAAAATGGCCCAATGACCCAATGACCCAATATACCCATAACTCAACTAATTTTCTCTTATTCTATCACATGGGCCTTTAAAATAGTCCGCCAATGGGCTATTTAATACACAAGCCACAAATTATTCCCTTACAATCTTTCCCTTGGTTTGTGATATTAAATGTCTTCTACTTTCAATATTCAGACTTGCAGTCTTCTCCTTGGCTTGAGCATGGGTTGATGAAGATTATTTATCTTGGAGAATCTTCATTGGGCAGCATGTGGGATGTTTGATCGCTCTCTCCCTTTATCAGCATCAGCTTGAACTTCAAATGATAAGCACGTAATGAGAGGAAGATTCTTAAATACTTGCTCCTTCTTGAAAACTGTTGAGTCCTTGCTGAATCATCAGTAACTGTCTTGACTTGCTTGTCTTGGCATCTTTTCTTCATTTAGCTTCCCTAATCTTGAGAATGGTATCTTTTGAGTCTTCAGAAACCAACAAACTTCCCCTAAGCATAGGGTAAGTCCTTTTCCGGCTTAACCTATAAAGCACAACATGGAACAAACACTAACCAGACAATGATAACTGGTTATCGGGTTAGCATTATTTAACCAAAAACCCTAACACAGGTTACGGGTTTCCTATAACTACTTCCCCAGAACCCGAGGACTCTTCACATTATCTCCCCCCTGAGATTCTGGAGGGGTGATACCTTCTTGCACAAAACCCATAAAAAAACTTATTAAAACCTTTAAGTTAACCTGGCCATGATTTGAAAAATAAACAATCAAAACTTAAGATAACACAAAAGAAAAAATAAAATTAAAAAAAACATACCAAATTACTAAACGAGAAGGTTTTATTTGGGATCAAACCGTATGAATCTGACTGAGGAACCCTTTTCAGCTTCTGTTACTCGACCACGTCCATGTGAGTGCCAATATACTGATCCACTTTAAACTCAAACCCTTTTCTTAGTCAGACTGTTTGTTACTTTATTATCTTTTAAGGTGCATTAATTATGAACAATAAGTGGGTTTCAACAAATCCTAGGTACATGTTACTACACACTATCAAGCATATAAATTCCCTACCACATATTTTCACAACCTGAACCAGAAGTTTGAAACTGAGCTCCAGACCGGATTGAGAAGAGAACGAATAGATCACATAGTTTTTTGGGATAATATACAATGTCAACTAATTTCCCAGAGGTGTTTCAAGCAGGCTGTAACCTGAATAAGACACATAGTACGTATTAGTGACTAGGCTGAGGGTTTTGGACTCTAGAGGGTCTCTTTTCTTGTGCTCTTTGGCATATTTTGGGTGTATATATTTTTTTTATTTTTATATATTATTTTAGGTGATCTAGAGGCACGTATGTATGGAAAACTCCAGGTCATTGCTCACACAAAGCAGAGGAGAGCCTTACATACACGCGAAGCATCCCTAGGTCTTTGCTTAGCAAAACAGAGGGGACACCGACTTTTTTTAGCTCAATTTCACACTCTTGGAGACAAGCGTGTGTATCGGGAACTTGAACATGCAGTCAAATAGAAATGCAATTAACCTAAGTGTTGTTACCCAACAAACTCCCATACGTTATCTTTAAGTGTGTAACGCATACCTTTTCAGATTTAAGAGCCTCACCATGGATCATGTCTTTCACATCTGCCTTATGCGTGTCAGTCATTCTCTCAAAACGGAAGTTTATTTCACTTCCCCCCTTCTCAGAACCCACAAATAAAAGATTAAAAATTAAAAAGCACAAACTTTTGAGGGGTCAACTATTTCATCTTTTCTATTCTTCCCCTTGCTTTTTGATTTTTAATAACAACACACACCAACTAGAACTAAAACTCTATTTTTGTAGTTTTCTAGATTTTTTTTATGAACACACTGACACATCACTAAATATCTACTATAACTGGCCAAGCTAACCTTCAAAGTTTATCTTTTGAAAATTTTCAGAAATGGGTTTTGTTTAATGCACAACCATACTTCACATCATATTTTCCAAGAAACAAACAATTAAGACAGTGTTACCTTTTTCTGCTGATTATGTTTTACCTCTCACAAGAAAACATAGCCTCCATTGAAATCTTCATGTCATGTAGTAGAGAGATGCCTCCTATCCTGTGCCTGGAACAATCACTATCACAAACAAACAAGGTTAATGAGAGTCCTCCTTGACTGTTCCTGCACAATGTGAGAGATCAGTTAGCCATAAGTACCCAGGCCATTGTGATTCTGGGTATACCTGAAGAGTCAGTGAAAGTTATCTCTTTTAAAAACATCCCCTTTGTGATATCAGGAATTGGGGGTGTGGCTGCCTTTGATTTTGGTTTCCAAATTCCAGGTGATCTGAAAGTTGTTTTAGTCACTTTTGGAGTAGTGACTTTAGGTTTTTCAACCTTTTTCATTTCAGGTTTCCTTTTCAAAAAAAATTTAGTTACCTTTGGAGAGGTAACTTTAGGTTTTTCAACATTGTGTTGTTTTGAAATCGGTTTCTTGACCTTTTTATGAAAATGTTCATAATTTGGAAAAAACATATTTTTGATTTAAGAGTTTTTTGTGCTCTTAGACAGCTCCCCAACTTCCATCAGAAGTTTCAACCTTAGGATTAGCAGTCTTCATTGCCTTAGGTGGTTGCACCTTCATCGGCTTAGACAGAGAGGAAACCTTAAGACTCAGCGTGTAATAGGGTTCAAAGGGACGATGCAAGCAGTTTCTAGCGATGTGACCAGGAACTCCATAGTTATAACAAGTCTGCTTCTTTTGGTAGAAATCAAACGTGTAGCCATTTGAGCTGTATGGCTTTGATAGAGAGGCATTGAGATTTGGTTGCATTTTCGGAAAGACTCCAGGTCTCCAGTTGTTAGATCTTTCTGACCTTGATGAATTTCTGTTGAATCTTTTCTAGTTTGTGGAAAACTGAGGAGAACCGGACACTTGTACCTTTTTCCCACCTGGATGATTTGATGATGAAGCTGGATTGCCACTGCAAGAGCCCACTGATGAGATTGGAGACTTAATTGTAGTTTTAGGGCTTTCAATCTTGATAGGAACAGAAGTTGGAGGCTTGATAGTGATCTTGGGCCTTATACTCTTAATTTCAGAAGATAAACCACCATCATGACCCAAACCTTTGAACTTAGTGGTGAATGAGGGTCTCTCTTCTCCTTCAATCGGAATGAACATAGACCCTGTTGTGATGAATATCTTACCATTGGGCCTTGTAGTCATCACCACTCGTTCCCACTGTACCTCATCCACAACTTTGGAATAAGGAGTCTCGATCTTTGGACAAGGAACCAACTTTTCTTCATCAGCTCTCATCACCTCACTGGAGGTTGAACCTGCACAGTCAGTAGTGTTATTTGACTGAGTTGCTTCAGTGGCTGTCTTTTCATCTTTATAGACTGGTTGAGCCCCATATACCATGGTTGCTTCATTCAGAGACTCTTTCATCAGTTCATCTGCAGTTTGGGGCACTTTGATGTATTCATGTTGTAATGGGGGAGGAAAATTTCCATCCCCGAGACCAGATGTTTCTTTTACCTGCTCGAGTCGCTCTTCTGATTTGAATAAAGCATGATGAGAGTCCATCATTTTCTTTTGAATAACTTGATGTTTTACAAGGGCAGATTGGGAGGAGTCAAGTTTGGTTCTTACTTCCTCCACGTCCTTAGTTAGCTCTTCTACCTTAGTGTTAGCAAGCCTAAGATAGGTGTTTTTATCACTCACCTGAGTTTAAAAATTCTTAATATCTAATTTGGCTGCTTCTAGTTTTTCTCTGAATGTTTTACTCTTAGCTTTGTACTCCCGAAGGTCTCTATCAGATAATTCACGATTTTTACACTCGTTTGTAAACTTGCTCTCCCATTCTTTAATCAAAGCATAGCACGTGGGGTTTGAGCATTCCTCGGAGTTACCGATCCAAGCTCCATCAGCATGATTGATCTTCCGCTTTTCCTACTCTTTTTTCACGGAATGTCCGGAAAAGATACTTCTGCAGACTGAGTTCTTCATCTAAAGACTTTATCTTCTCTTTGTAGGGTTTGGCTTGTTTTAGATGAATCTCTAGTTTGTACTCAGCATTGATACGGTCTCTTTGTTCAGTTCGAAACAGTTGCTTATATTGTTCGATTGATTCGGAGCATGCCGAGTTTGAACATATCTGAGTTTGATCACTCGCAAGAGAAGAAGCAACTTGAGTACTTGCCATCTTCTTCTTTAGATGAACGTCTGGGTCAGACTCGGACCGGAAAGACTCGAACGGATAAAAAAGTCTCAACAGGATCGGAAAGTCAGCTTTTTGATCGGGCAGAGTTTCGGCTCGATCGGAAAGTGTAAGCTGATCGAAAAGTCACAAAGGGACTTTCCGATCGAAAGACGAAGCTAATCGAAAGTCACGAAGGGACTTTCCGATCAAAATGGAGCTGAACGAAAAGTCGCGAAGGGACTTTCCGATCGTAACGGAGCTGAAAAGGGTTCCTCAATCAGTTTCATACGGTTTGATCCCTTAGAAACCTTTTCATGTTTGAGTTGGTTCATGTTTGTTTATTTTTTTAACTTTTCTTGTGTGAGTCTTTATGATTTTTATTTTTGTTTTTATGTCTTGGCCAGGTTAACTTGAGAAGTCTCAATGTGTTTGTGTGGGTTTTGTGCATGACGATGCCCCCCCCCCCCCCCCCAAAAAAAATATACCCAATTTTTTGGGGGAGAATGAGGGATAAAAGAGAGATAAAAGCATTATCTTAATGGAAGTCATTATCTCAGGGGGAGATAATATGCATTATCCCAAGGGGGGATGAGATAATACGTATTATCTCAAGGCAAGTCATTAGCTAAGAGAAAGCTCAGCTAAGGGGAAGTTAAAAGATGTCTTAGGTTAAGGGAAATTTTATAGAAAACCCATATTAAAGTTTTAGGTTAAAATGATGTTATTCACCTACTAACCCAGAGATCAGTCATCGTATGTCTAGTGATGAAAAGTCTATTGTTGTTGTTACTCAAGTTAAAGAACCAGTCGGACAAGATTTTCCTATCTGAAAAAGCTAATGTTTAGGGGAAGTTGTTGGTTCTATTCAAGATTCTCAAAGATTCCAAAAGAAGATGTTCACAAGTTGAGGGGAAGCTGAAAACTTCAAGTGAGTTGTTGAAGGAAATGTTGCAGAGCAATCAAGATCGTGCAGCCTGAAGAAAACAACCAAATTTGCCAAAATAGAGGTTTTCAAAAGATTTATCCTCAAAATTCAAAGGCATTTGAAGACAGTTACCGATGATTCAACAAGGACCAGAGTTCATTCAAGAGAAGCAAGTGTATGAGAATCCTCCTCTCGTTACTTGTTTATTTTCAGAAGTTCGAGCTGATGTTGATTAAGAAAAAGTTCTCAAGACTCGTGAAGCCCAATGATGATTGTTAAAGACAAGATGTGGACTTGCAAAAAGATGCATGCTTTAAATTTTTCAATGTAAGAATTCTAATGTTATAAGCCTAGGGGAAGATTGTAAGGGTCGTTTTTATGAGGCTTATGCATCATTCTAATCAAAGGTGATCTTGTTTTATATTGTTTTTATTATTTTCGATCTCATCTCTATTCTTGAATCATCTCTTCTACGGAGTCAAATGAGATGATGGTTTCAACAGAGAAGATACCCAGATGTGTAAATGATTTTGAGAATGTAAAGAGAAAGCAGGAGATCCTTCTTATCCCGCCTCTAAGAAAGAGTGGCGTCCCTTATCCTAACCCTTAAAGTTGGAGTATGTAACATATGAAAGAGTTGCTCGTACAAGAAAACAAAGAATTTGCAAGTGCTCATGATTACGACTACACAAAAACTTTAAAAATTTATGTTTTCATCTAGATTTCTCATGGAGGTGATTTCAAAGAATATGTTCAAAAACAAAAACATCTCCATTTGTTACAAAAACGAGCATATGAACACAAAGTTGAGAGATTAACCGTGAGGTTGCATTTTCTCGACCATGGCTCTGATGCCAATTGAAAAACCAAGGTGGTGGGCTAACCTTGGACGCATGCGGAAGCGGATCGAGTCTTTATGTACTCATTTTTGTAAAACAAATGAACATGCATTCTCTATGGAATGCTCCTCTATTTATAATACATATGACCTACCAGGGGCAATATAGTAAATAACTAATCTAGTGACAATAAATAATATAACAATAAATATAATGTCACCAGTGCCGGTCTTCGGTAGTCAAATAACTCGAGTTGTCATGGTCTTCACTGTGTTGCAAGACGGTATAATGTAAGTGGCTCGTTGAGCAATAATCACATCTTCCAAATCTCGACATCACAGTCTCGGATATTTCAACAGCATTTAATTAGTATTTTTAATTTGTAAATTTTTAATGTAACTTTTCTTTCAGTTTTTATTTGATTTTACTTATATTGTAGATTCATTAATGAATTTTTGTGTTTCATTTTACCAATTACAAACTTACTAACTTACAAAATATGAATAATAATAAATTATACGAATAAATTTATTTTTTAATTCAACACTAATATAAAAAATGTAAAAAGTTGTATACTTTTACCTTGCAAATGTAAGATTAAAAGCTATAATCTATAGTATGTATAATGCATTTCAAATAGACAAGAATGTCTTTTTACATTCAACTTTAAAAGATTAAGTGGTACTATTGGCATTTAAAAGGTGGTTTTGGTTTTATTGGTGGCCAGTTATCTTATGATTTTGGTTTTATTAGTGGGCAATTACGTTATGTTCAATGAATAAAAAAAACTAACTTCATTTTCTATTTCTATGATACACGTCATTATTTAATACGCTATAAATAAAGTTTACGTTTTCCTTTAATATTCTTATAGAGTAAATTACACCAGAGGTCCCTGAGGTTTACGCAAGTAATGAAAGAGGTCCCTAGAGTATTAAAATTATGGAATCATCCTTAACGTTTGTATTAGTGTAACGAAAGAGGTCCTCCGTTAGTAACCCCGTTTGTACTTAACGGGGTTAACTAACGGAGGGACCTCTTGCATTACACTAATACAAATGTTAGGGACCTTTTTCATAATTTTAGAACTCTAGAGACCTCTTTCGTTACTTGCGTAAACCTCAGGGGCCTCTGGTGTAATTTACTCAAATAAAACTATAAAAATAAAGTTTTAAATGTAGATTGAAAATATTTTCTAAAAATATTTTCTATTGTTTAAAAATAAACAAAATAAAACAAGAAGATTTAAAATAACATCGACTAAAGAATTTAAAATATTGATTTTTGTTTAAAAAGTAAAACATGAAAAATAAAAATAACATTGACTAAGGATCTTAAAATATTGATTATTGTTTACAAAACAAGACATGAAGATTAAAAATAAAATTGACTAAAATATTTAAAATATTGATTATTTTTAAAAGAAAATAACAGAAAAAAAGAACTTTGACTAAAGAACTTAAATGAACTGTTTAAAGAAATTTAAAAAAAAAAGCTATATGTAATTACTAAAGTTTGAGAAAGGTGCGATCAGCATTTAAATGTGAAAAAGTTTATTAAATAAATTTTTTAATTTTTTTTAAATCATTTTTAAAACATTTTCTCTAACTAGTATTTTATTTTTCTATAAACACATTTAAAATTAATTATAAGCCATTTTTATAATAAAATATATATATATAACAAATTCTGTTATTTTCTTTGAAAAATTGACGTTTGTAGTTTTTTTTAACGAATAAATTAATGTTTTATTATGAACGTAAAAAAATTACGAAGGTGAATACTTTCTAAACGAAAACTTATTTTATTTTTGTTTATAAAGCCAAAAAAATTGTTGAATTGTATTTATTAAAGAGTTAAGAAAATGATTCAATAAATAAATAAAAAAAGAGTAAATTAGCGCGTGAGTATCTAGCTTAGAATAAAATAAAAAGGTCAATTCTCCGGTTGTGATCTCATTCGGACTTTTTCGGGGCGAAAATTTTTTAAGTGTGAGGATATTTGATGCGTAGCATCTAATAAATATATTTAAATAAATAAATTCCTCATTTAAATCCTTTTTAAATGTAAAATTAGTAAATTTGGTGCGTAATTGTTTAATATTTCAATTATTGACTTTTAAATGAGTTTTTGATAAATATATAACCTTCACATTTTAATTGGATCTTAATTGAGAATTATAAAAATGTGATTTTTATTATTTTTAAAATGTGAATTTCAGGTGATTGGTTGTTTCGCGGTGATTTTAGAAGAATTATGGAAAAGACGAGAGCGGAAACGAAGTCCGGATGAAAATGTTATGGAAGATTAAAAAGAAAAAAAATAATAACTAAATAATAACAAGAGCAGCCCAGCACAGCAGCCTAGTTCCCTGTTCTCGGCCCAGCCTGACCATCACCAGCCCAGTCTTCAAAGCCTGCCCAGTGAAGCCCAGTGCTGTGAATAGAAACAGAAAAAAAAAAAAAAAAACTCGCTGGGCAGAAGGGTCGAAACCCTGACCTCCTATTTCACAGTCCAGCATACTAGCGACCAGACAAGAAACCCCTGATGATTTAATTCTAGTTTAACAGTTTCTTATTCTCGTCCAGCAGCAACCTAGAAATTCCCAACAACGACCTGATGCTTCACAGACGCGTTCTTCACCCTATTTTTCACATATAAATAGATTTCAGCCGTCATTTCTCATGGGGAACACCCACATATCATCCCTAAAAACCCTAATAACATTTCTTTGAATATTTTGAAGGATCAAAGCATCAAGACTCAAGTTTTTTGAAGAAAATGTGAAGATTTGGAGCTATTTTGACATATCAACCCATCTCTTTTCTTATTTTTCATCATTTGGATCTTGTTCTTGGTAATGTTCAGTCCCAAGATTGGATTTTTAACTTTTATTATGATGTTTAGTGGCTAGATTTCTTCATTATCACCTAGCTTAGATGAATCTAGACCCGTTTGACTTTCTATTTGACCTTTTGACATGATTATGTAATTTTGCTCTTTGATTCTGATTTGGATGTCTTGGATGATCAAGTATGCATTTTTTGCTTCTGTTTTTATCATATTTTATGAGTTAATTGATGTGGATTGTAGAACTACAACCATTTATTGATTAGTTTATTGTTAATCGGTTGACTTTTTTTAAGTTTATTGATTAATGCATGATCCGGAGACCTCCTACATGATAATATGATATGGATTTGGGGCTGATTTTGTGTGCATCTACGTGGGATAGAGTTGACTGGTTCATTTCATGTACTAGGATATAACTACGCATTGTTTAGTGAGTTAGGGTGCTTATGACCATAAGATTCGAGCTCGCTTATTCGTGTTCAGAGTTCTCTAGGTCCTAGGCTATTCATTTCAGAATTATTTCATGTGTTAGGTACCATTTAGGGAGACATTTCTTGTGGTTTCCTTTTACGTGCGTGTTTAGTTCGCTTTGACCGAAGCGGTTAAACCATTGAGCAATTTTACATAGTTTTTTATCCGAGCTTAAATTAGGATTGCCTTAGTGACTAGGATGTGTCTATAGTCCTATTTCATTTTGGTTTTCATCATTAGTGGATAGTGATCGTGTTGATTAGTCAGACTAGGGGTCTTATTGGGTTTAGAGGATTCTTATCTAGGTGATACTTTTCTCCGACTGATTTTTCTATATTCTACTTTCGTTATCTGTTTGTTTTCTGTCTGCTTAGTTTATTATTTTAGTTTTCATAATTTATTCTAAAAATCATTTTCATCGGTTAAATATTAGCAAAGATCCAGTATCAGGAGTCTACATACGCGTCCACAGATTGATATCCGGTTCTTACCAATACTATACTGCATACAACGGGTTCACTGCCCTGGTGTGTAGTTTCGTATCTTGGTATTTACCATTTTAAAACTTGATCAGATTTTCGTAGTACACAAACGACACATCACATTTTTGGCGCCGTTTCCGGGGACTCGTCAGATACCGAGAAATATCCGAGCTAGTAGTTTAACTACTTGTTTGCTTTATTTGTTTACCTATTTTTCTTTGCGTTTTTTAGCTGTTAGTTTGTTTTTTCTACTTCTGTGTTTCCTTTTCGTGTTAGTTAGACCTTTAGGTTAGCTTCTTTTCATTTTTTGTTTCGGTTTCGTCGTTTCTATCGCATTTTTGTCTTTTTATGCGCATACGTCGCCGCCAGATCCGATTTTCACCGTTATCTAAGCCAGAAAGAGTTTTCCATCACCTTCAACACGTGGAGGCCGCATTACATGTGTCGATGGCCGTACATGCGGATCAGAGATGCACGCTTGAAAATCACGCCCAACCCAACATCGACAGGACGTTGCCGAGTGTTATTCGTCCGCCGGTGGACGCGAATAACTTTCAGATTCAGCCTCTGGTCATCACTATGATTATGGACTATGTTCAGTTTGACGGGTTACCTATGATGACCCGATGACCCACATCGCGAACTTCCTTGAAATTTGCAACACTTTCAAACTTAAGGGGGTCCCCGCAGAGGCAATCCAGTTGCGATTATTCTCATTTTCCCTTCACGGTGCAGCGAAGGCGTGGCTTCAGTCTCCCCCGCCTGGTTCTGTCACGTCATGGGCTATTTTCACACAGAAATTCATCTCAAAGTATTTCCCTCCATCGAAGGTTGCGATGTTCAGAAACAAAATATATTCCTTCCTTCAGGACGACACGGAGAGTTTATACGAGACGTGGGAGCGATTTAGAGAGTTGTTGAGAAAATGTCCATCACATGGGATTGAGCTACACTAGCAGATACAAATTTTCTACAGTGATTTACATCCACTATCACGACATACGGTCGACACGTCAGCTGGTGGGACATTAAGTAGTAAAACGCCCGAGGAGGCCCAAGAGTTACTTGAGGAGCTTGCTTTAAACGATTATAAGTGGTCGAGCATGCGGAGTAAGCCGACCCAGTAGAGAGGAGTCCTCCAGGTTGACCCTATTACAACTCTATCGGTGCAGGTCGAGGCATTATCAAACAAAATAGCCAAAATGTAGGAGATGGAGCAACATGTGATGTAATGCGAGCTATGCTCAGGACCCCACGACATTACACGTTGTCCTATCGGGGGTAGCACCGATTTTGTCGAGCAGGTTGATTTCATGGCCGGCCAGGCCCACCCAACACCTATAACTACAATCCGGGGTGGCAAAACAACCAAAATTCTAGCTCAAACCCGCCTGGCTTTCAGCCGAGACCGCCGGCAGCAGAGTTTCTATGACCCAGAGGTTAGCAAAAAGACATCGACAGAGGATTCAGGTATAAAGAATTTGACCGACATGATGTCTCGGTTTATCAAGCAAAATGAGACAACTTCATAGGAGAATGATCAGAGGATTTCGAGGACTGAGCAGGACATTGTTGTGGTGGCCAAAGAGGTGAGCAACTTAGGAACTCTTATGCTTAATATGGAGAGAACCATAGGAAAGCTTGTGAAATCGGTGTCCGAGAGACAGCCGAGAGGATTGCAAGGAAACACAGAGACAAATCCAAAGAAAAATATTAGTGCAATCTTTACTGTTAGTGGCAGTACCACTCTAGATCCAGAACCGGCAGTCACTGTTGAGCCAGTTTCTGAGGAGAGTGATGATAAGATAGACGAGGAGATTGAGGTAGAGATTCCTGGGCAGGTGCAATCTAGGCTAAGCCTAGCAAGTACAGCACGTCCCAAGGAACTGGTCAGAGCTTACATTCCACGCATTCCATATCCAAACAGACTTAGGCAAGACGAGGAGAAGCAGCATAGGAAATTCATTGACATATTGAAGCAGCTGCACATTAACATTCCGATCATTAAGGCGCTCGTACATATGCCTAAATACTTGAATTTTTTGAAAGACATGCTGAGTAGCAAGAAGAAAATTTCAAATGTTTCACAGGTTACACTCAGCGAGGAGTGTTCATTTGTCATTCAGAACAAACTGCCACAGAAATTGAGTGATCCAGGGAGTTTCACTATTCCTTGTATATTAGGCAATCTGACTGTCAGGAATGCTTTTGCAGACCTAAGTGCTAGCATCAATTTGATGCCATACTCTTTATTTAAATAGCTAGACCTAGGTGAGCCCAAGCCGACTCGCATGCTCATCCAGTTTGCTGACAGATCAGTAAAGTTTCCACGAGGGGTGATAGAGAATGTTTTGGTTAAGATTTTATCGATTTGTGTTTCCCGTGGACTTTGTGATCTTAGACATGATCGAGGACACCAATGTACCATTCATCTTAGGACGTCCTTTCTTAGCTACAGCCGGTGCATTGGTGGATGTGCAGAGAGGCACATTGACATTGAGAGTTGATGATGAGGCTGTGACATTCAGTGTCACCGGATCTACACAGCATGAGAAACATCATCAGGTCGTCGTTCATCAGATTGGGATTAAAGATCATCCGCCCGACCCATCCCTGGTTCTTATAAAGAGACCTGAAACGTTGAAGGCCCCACAAAAGAAGAAGTGTGGGGATGGAGCGAGATCTAAAAAGAAGAAAAAGCCACCTAATTTAAAGAAAAAGGCTTCGGTGAGTTATAGACCATGGTTGGCCGACGTGTACGCCATGTACTTGCGAGATCGACATAAGGGAGTTGAGCCCCTGTTTGAGGAATGGCGTGTGCACGGGTCTGATGAGAGCAGGTTTGGCAATGAGGGAGGTCACATCCATGACCCCGGTTGACTTCACCGCGGGTTCGAGTTCGGCTAACGACTCGTAAATAAATTCAGCACTTGCGGGAGGCAACCCGAGCACTTGTTTAGTTATTCTTGTTTGACCTTTTAGTAGTTTACTTTCTCTTCTAATTAGTTTGTTTAATTTAGTTGCACTTTTATTTTTCTTGTTCCGTTTGATGCGTTTCTTTGAGTTTTGCAGGTTTGAGAAGCATGCCACGGTCAGGAAATTGCTTGAATTATCACTGTGGGTATGCTTCACGGGGTTGTAGGTAACTCACAGTTTGTAAACCATCGGGTAATCAATCTCCATTCCCACGGTTCACAAAATGTGTTTTCATGAAATTATTCAGGTCTGGATGATACGAGACCGTCACTTCATTAATGACAATCAATGGTCTGTATCCTGGTTTTTCTAGGGCTTATTGACTTTTGGTCAAAGCGCACCGTTCACTTCATAAATGACAAACAAACGGTTCGTTTTAATTATTTGTTACTTTTCTGGGACGGGTAGGTATATTGATTATGGTTGCTTAGCAATTTGGTCGCAAAATGTTGTTTTGGCATAACAGGTCTACTGATGCACACATTGCAAACTGTTTGGTACTCAATCTCCATTCCGGGCGTTTTGCATGTTTGTGTTGTAGACTCTGTCGACTTTTGGTTAAATGTCGGTCGTCCACTTCATAATTGACAATCAAACAGCCCGAATTGGATCAATTGTCCAAAAAAAATCATGATTTTTAAATTTTTCAAAATTGCCAGATTTTGCAACCTGATTGTTGCTGTTATCATTTGGGTTCTGTTTTCTTCCGGATTCACCACGGAACCGCCAGCTACCTTGATTCACCAGTTTAGTGATTGTCCGAGTTGTATTTTCATTTTGCATTCATTTGTTGACAGACAACTCGAGATATTTGATCTGTATTGATTTATATTCTGGTTGATTTGATGGTGTTTGTGTTTGGATGATAGTTTGTCTTGCCGGGACAGTTCTGGCACATGTTCGAGAGTTGTTTCATGATGCATACTTTGATTGTGGATGATTTTTGGCATTTGTGGATTCATCTCTGGCACCTGTTAAGTCAAGAGCTGGTTCGATTCATTTTTTAGCATCCAGACACTGGCACACGACAGTGATAGGGGAGTATTTCAGTTCCCTTTCCCCTTTTTTTTGTTCAGTTTATCTTACATTGGGGACAATGTACAAATTAAGTGTGGGGATGGGGTCAATTGAACTGAAATAGTTTAAAATTGTGAAAATTTTGAACATTTTTGAAACTTTCTTATCATTTCCCCCTGGTCTAGTGAGTTACTCCCTGATTTTATCTGTATTAATGGGAAATGATAGGTAAAACTGGAGTTTTGACTTTTTAATTAGTAAATATATAATAAATAAAGTTGAAAGCGTGCCTAATTAGTGATTTGCTGGTAGGCCCAGCTGATTTCTGTTAAGCTTAAAAATTTTGATTTCGCTACTTAATTAGAAATTAATATAATAATATTGTGGGTTCTCGCCTTTAGTGTAGTAGCAAAGCTGAAACTGTTGAATAGGCTGATAGGTGCCTCTTTTAAATAAAATGTTTTTGATTTGGAGATTACCTGCACACTATGATCTTTTTATGAAAATAAATTTGAGAAATAGTGGCGCCCCATTCATCCATCCATCTTGAGCTTGTTTTGAATATATGTATATATGCTCAAAAAAATCAAATATGCGCAAAATTCGCTGATCCTACGTTCTACCTCTAGGGAAAGTGACTCCGGAGATGATCTATTAGGGTGATGTGGTTTTGTGTGCGAGGGTCAAAGCCTGCTTACTACTTATCGGGATAGGGACTCAGGAGATGTAATATCGCGTGGAGACTCGCCCTAGTTTAGGAATAAATAAATAAATTCAATTCAAGCTCAGCTATCATTCCATCCATTCGCTTTCCATAATCTTCGAATCATAAATATTTTATGCAATTGTGGTGGGAAAAACCCTAGACTAGTTTGACCCGTGCTGATTCATGCATTGAGATGGGATTAGGCCGAGTTGCGAAACTGATAGTGTGGGACCCAAAATTGGTAATAAACTTGAATAAAGCATGTTCAGGGGCTTCAGTTATTGGCGGTTTGGTTTAGTTGGACCGAAGTAGCGGTAATCGCATTTAGCGATTGAGTATCTAGCTTCGAATAAAATAAAAAGGTCAATTCTCCGGTTGTGATCTCATTGCGGACTTTTTCGGGTCGAAAAAATTTTAAGTGAGGGGATATTTGATGCGTAGCATCTAATACATATATTTAAATAAATAAATTCCTCATTTAAATCCTTTTTAAATGTAAAATTAGTAAATTTGGTGCGTAATTGTTTAATATTTGAATTACTGACTTTTGAATGAGTTTTTGATAAATATATAAACTTCACATTTTAATAGGGTCTTAATTGAGAATTATAAAAATGTGATTTTATTATTTTTAAAATGTGAATTTCAGGTTATTGGTTGATTCGCGGTGATTTTAGAAGAATTATGTAAAAGACGAGACCGGAAACAGAGTTGAATGAGAAAGTTATCGAAGATCAAAAAGAAAAAAATAATAACTAAATAATAACATGAGCAGCCCAGTTCCCTGTTCTTGGCCCAGCATGACCATCAGCAGCCCAGTCTTCAAAGCCTTCCCAGTGAAGCCCAGCGCTGTGAATAGAAAAAGAAAAAAAAACTCGCTGGGCAGAAGGGTCGAAACCCTGTCCTCCTTTTTCACAGTCCAGCATACTAGCACCAGACCAGAAACCCCTGATGATTTAATTCTGGTTTAACAGTTTCTTATTCTCGTCCAGCAGCAACCCAGAAAATTCCCAACAGCGACCTGATGCTTTACAAACGCGTTTTTCACCATATTTTTCACATATAAATAGATTCCAGTCGTCATTTCTCATGGGAAACACCCACATATCATCCCTAAAAACCCTAATAACATTTCTTTGAAGATTTTGGAGGATCAAAGCATCAAGACTCAAGCTTTTTGAAGAAAATGTGAAGATTTGGAGCTATTTTGACATATCAACCCATCTCCTTTCTCATTTTTCATCATTTGGATCTTGTTCTTGGTAATGTTCAGTCCCAAGATTGGATTTTTAACTGTTATTATGATGTTTAGTGGCTAGATTTCTTCATTATCACCTAGCTTAGATGAATCTAGACCCGTTTGACTTTCTATTTTGACCTTTTGACATGATTATATAATTTTGCTCTATGATTTTGATTTGGATATCTTGGATAATCATGTATGCATGTTTAGCTTCTGGTTTTATCATATTATGTGAGTTAATTGATGTGGATTGTAGAACTACAACCATTTATTGATTAGCTTATTGTTAATCGGTTGACTTTTTTTTTAGTTTATTAATTAATGCATGATACGGAGACCTCCTACGTGATAATATGATATGGATTTGGGGCTGATTTTGTGTGCATCTACGTGGGATAGAGTTGACCGATTCATTTCATGTACTAGGTGTGACAATCCGACTTTTCAGGTCACTTTCTGACATTAACTGAACGAAAAACGTATAAAATGTTGTGTGAACATTTATGTGCTTATCTGCGTTGACTTTAGCAATTAGGGTTTTGTGTAGTAATCACTAAACGAGCATGCACTTAAGTTTGACGTTTGATATTTTATGATTTTATGTAAATCATACGTTATGGTTTTATATGAACGTTGTGTCATTTAATGTGACGGTTAAACCTATATTATATGTGACATTTATATACATTAATAGTATATAATTTTATGTGAACTTGATTATGTAACTCAAAGAGTTATAAGTATGATTTTATGTAACTTAAATGAATATTTATAGATTTATAATCTATGATTTATGTGGCAACGAGATTTGTATTCCCTTATAAACGTCATACAATAAATATATTTCGACAAGTCTCGTATACTCGGCTTTAAATATATTTTTCCGTACTCTTCGTTAACCCCGTTAGAGCCGTTAGGTTTTCACAAAACTTCAAGGGACTTATTTTGTCATTTCCTAAACACAATTCTATTCAATTAAACCTATAGGGACCGTTTCTGTAATTACCAAAATTGGATGTCACCTTGGTAACTTAGGGAGGGACTAAAAGAGTCATTACCCAAATTTGTATTAATTGGATTCAATGTTGCTCATGAATCAGAAACGTATCCGATGATCGGTTTCGGCCGATCATCATTCCTTCGCAGTTATGTTTTGGACATCAATTGCCTTCAATGATCATCAATTTCCTTCAATGTTATGAGTATATCATTTGCACAAACTCTCAAGACAGAAACCTCACACACGCTCACTCGTTCTCTTCCTTCTCTCTCTCGTTTTATTTTTTTAAGACTTTTCCGGCGAGCACGAAAATCCGGCCAAGCACTGCACCATCGGCTCCCATTTGACCATCATTGGGATCGCCCTTCGACATTGAGCATGAAGGTGTCCTCAGTTTTAGGAATCGGAGCAACTTGCGGAGTAGTTTCCAAACTTTCGGGTTTAGTTTCGGTGTCAAAAACGTGTTTCCTCTCATCTCCGAATCGAGGTAACATTTCCTTAATGTTAGTCGCACGTTTTTACGCATTTTATTTGAGCATCGCGATTTTCCGGCGACCGGAGTTAGGGTTCCGGTCACCGGAATTCTTTAATGAAGAAGATGAAGTCGGTCGGGTTCGGGTTATATAAATTGGGGTTGGGGTTCTATAACAGATGCCAATCTGGCACGGGTGGTTTGGGCTTTAGTCTGGTACGCTGGAGACGCGGGTTCGAGTCCCGGTCTCACCTTTTTAAATTTCGTAATTATTCCAACTTGTTTTCTGGTCGCGGACTAGGGATAAAAGAATTTCGATCGGTCCAGTAGCATGATCGGGGCGCTGGCCGAGTGGTACGCTTCCTGTGCTATAACACAGATGTCGCGGGTTCGAACCTAGCGACCTCCATGTTGCTGTCTTCTTTTATTTTTCATTCTCTTTTAACTTTTGAGCACTAGAACTTGTACCGAAATTGTTACCCGTCGTATCTCAACCCGTAAAAATGTATTTATGATACTTAAAATTCGTAAATCATATTTTGAGTATAAAATACGTTTAACTTGTTATCTTTAATTAAAAATAGATTCCTAATACCTATATATATATATATATATATTGATATAAAAATTCTAGTATTACAAAAAGGTAAAAATATATGTATCTTGAATAGGTTAATATATAAACTTATATCATTGAAATTTATTGAAATAACCGAATATTTTATGATAACCTTTAATATATAAGAATATGCATTGTCCTCGCAAATTCGTTATTAACACTTCTTGAGCGTTTAGTAAATATATATATAGTATATTTATATATATATAAATATATTTATTTTAGAATATTTAAACTTAGAAAATATATATTAAAGTTATATATTGGATTTTCTCGCGTTACTCCGGTAATCGCTCGGATTTGGCACACGTACCATCCTCGACTTGTTTCGAATTCCACGATCCTTCGTTTTTGTCGTTTACGTTAGACTCAATAGTTTATAGAACACACACTTATACTTGAATGCTCGTTAAGTGATTGATTGCTTGCACAAGACTCGTTCTTGCTACTTGAATTACGGGGCATTTACATATATATCCCTGCTAAGTCATTTTATTACATATATACCCAAGCCTAAATTTTAATTACATATATCCCCTTCCTAAGCCATATAAATTACATATTTACCCAATTCATTTAAAATTACTTATTAAAAGACTATTATACCTTATTAATATTTTCATCTTTCCCCCTTTTAATATGATTAATTACAAATTTATCTAAAAATGTATAGATTATATATTTCACCTTTTATATTACATATTTATATTTTTCACCTTCTATTTTTATTGATTGCATATGAGTATCATGAAAAAAATAACTTACATATTTCACCTATATTATATATAAATGTTGAAAGACTTGTACAAATTACTATGCATTGCTACTAATATGAACAAAGAATGTTACAATTATACTATTGTTCGATGCTAAGGTTTCAAGTACGATGCAAAGAATAAATTCATTTTTTTAAAACGGCAATAATAACAAGGACGATTGCTACTGTTCGATGCACTATGATACTAGGAATTGTATACACTATAATTTAAGATACATTTATCTATTAAATCGAGAGCTTTAGGTTTAAAATTTCTATATTCTTTGTCAGAGGTCATATACACAAGAATTTTGGCCACAATTTGCTATAATTCCAAACCAGGCTCACTAATACCAAGATTTAAAAAAAACAAACCAAAGAAGCACACTTAGATCATAGCTCGGAGCAACCAAAATATAAACCACATCAACCAGGTTCCTAAACCTAATGTACATAGGGTAAAATCGGACCTCGAAACTTGAATATAAGAAGTAACGTACCACTCGCCGCCATCAAAGGTCTTAGCCGGAGAATAGGTTTGCGTCGGTGGTCTTGAAGAAGAGGTTTACATCAAACAAATGAGGGTGCTTGGAGAAGGGAACGTCTCGCTCGTCTGATGGAATTCATCACGTAAAGGGATTTTTATGGCTCATCACATAAAGGGATTTTTATGGCAATTTTCTTTTAAAAATGAGAAGGGTAGATGGGTAATTTTATAAAAAATGTGTATATATGTAATTAAAGTTTAGCATTGGGTATATATGTAATAAAGGGGTTTAGTAAGGGGATATATGTAAAAATCCCTTGAACTAACTGTTTTATCTGGAAACTTTGCTGAGCAACCTAAGGTGAGTTTCACGGCCCTATTTTACTGTTTTAAATCCTGTTGTGGGAGATTAACATGCATGATTTACACAACTGAGATAATTAGACTTTTATATATCACTTGAAGTACTTGTAGCACACTGATACAACAAAGTCCTTCTTATGGTACCGTTAGTATTAATGACGATAGCGGGAAATATATTGTAGTACTACTGGGTCTGACAAACCCCACCCGGGTCAGTCGCTCTGACACGATTGGATATCGAACGGGTGTTATATTCATCCTAAACACAACAAGGCAAACTATAAACAACTGTTAGCTTCGGTGACCATCAACGTGCGAAGTTTCATGTATATAGCTCAGCTAGCTATTCGATATATATTAGTGATTATGCTCTTACAACTTGACGTTACTGAACGGTCAATCTTAAACTGAACTTGAAATGTTACTTAACTGTTAAACCTGTGAACTCACCAACCTTTGTGTTGACACTTTAGCATGTTATTTCTCAGGTCGCTAAACTGGATTGTCTGCCACGAGCTAGGACGCACCACTTAAGGATTAATATTACTATGCATGCATATTAGACATTAATACTTTACAAACTCATTAACTTTTGGTTTGCGCATGTTTGGGCGCTTGAACAATCATTGCAACTTTTGTCGTTTACGCTTCCGCATTTAAAAACGCATTTACTCTGGTTTTACTTTTACATTGCATATAAACTGTTCGTATGGCTAATGTGTCCGATTCTGGTTTGTCACGCTCCCTGCGGCGCGTTGTCGCGCGTGGGATTTTTGGGGGTGTGACAGATTGGTATCAGAGCCATTGGTTATAGTGAACTAGGTTTGCATTAGTAAGCCGGCTATAGCCTTAGACACACCTTAGTCATACACTTGAACACACACACTAGTATGTGACTATTTGACTATGTGTTACTTGTACTTATATATGTATATATATAATATATATGCAGACATGGCTGGATGGATATCCGCTTCCCTATCATCCTCATCATCATCATCCCCATCCGTCACCAGTAGGCGGGTTACTTCGGGTCCTACTACCCCGACTCATGGTGTTCGGAGGATAACTTCCGAAGGCCACGTATATGGAGAACCAAATGTCGTTCGTGGAAGAGACAACGGCAACTGGAACTGGTACGAGTCACTTGTGGCTAGTTGGGGTTCATCGGGAACAAGTGCCACCTACTCCAACAGAGCCGTTGCCAACTCGATTCCTTCTACCCGAACTGCCTTATGCCATTGAACGAGTTGTCACGGCAATGGTTTCCATGTTTGATCACGCGCTCAGAGACATTAGGAGGCTGTTTGGTATGGTCATAGAGCTACAGGATAATGGGGCCAACACCAGTCTCAGAGTTGCTATTCTTAAGGAAGAGTTGGAAGGGACTAATATGCGTCAGGCCGAGCATCAGGTGACACTTAATGACACGTATTATTAGGTGAATCATCTTTCAGAGCTGGTGGAGGCACTCACGGCTTGAGTTGTTGAGCTTGAGTTGGCCAGGGAGGCTGCGCCTCCGGCTGCTCCGGCTCTGGCAGAACCTATTGAAGAACCCATTGTGGAGGATCCCGAGGAAGAACCTGAAGAAGATCCCGAGGAAGAACCTGAAGAGGATCCCGAGAAGGAACCGGAGGAGGAGATGCCTGATGCATCCAGTGATCATGATAGCTCTTGAGTTATTTGTTTTCACTTTTGTTTTGTTTGGTTGTTTGCTTTATCGGGAGGATGTTTCCAATACTATGCATTTTGAATTTTGAATTTCTGTTGGATAATCTGTGAACGAGTTGCATTTTATTTGAAATGGAATTTACTATTTAATATGTGATTGTCTTTTGTGAAGTAATTTATTACTTATGTGATGGTTGTTGTGATTAACGTTATATCTTATTCTCATTTTGGGTAATTGTGAATTGAAGATAATGGCAGACGGAAATGTACCGAACATGACACCGGCTGAATTGGCTGCACTGATCAACCAACATGTGGCTGCTTCCTTAGAGGCACATGCCCAAGGTGCAGGCAATGCTGGGCCACCCCAAGGTAACACAAAATGTGTGTTCTGTTGTTTGATGTGATCACACATATTGGTAATCTGTGATTGAATGGTTGTATGAATGTATGTACAGGTAATGCTACATTTAAAACTTTCATGGACTGTAAGCCTAATCAGTTCAAAGGAACTGAAGGAGCTGTTAGCCTACTCCACTGGATTGAAAAAGTGGAATCTGCATTCGAAATGTGCAACTGCCCTGAGGCTAGCAAAGTGAAATTTGCCACGGGTACTTTGGAAGGACCGGCCCTCACCTGGTGGAAGACTGAGGTGCAGATGCTAGGGATTGAAGAAGCTTATGCCATGCCTTGGGCTGAGTTCAAAGAGTTGCTACAAGAAGAGTATTGTCCACGGGACGAGATCCAGAAACTAGAAACTGAGTTGTATAATCTCAAGATGGAGGGGTCTGAAATTGAAGCTTACACTACTCGCTCAAATTCTCTTGCGAATTTGTGCCCTAGAATCGCCACACCTGCTTACCGAAGAATCGAGCTGTATATCAAGGGTTTAGTGCCCCAAATCCAGGGAATGGTGACTGCCTCAAACCCTACGACCATTCGTGATGCTGTAAGAATTGCCCGCTGACTCACCAATCAGGCACAAATTCGTGATCAAGGAGTCTTACCCTCTAGAAAAGGAACTTCTGGAGCATCTGACAACAAAAGGAAGTGGGATAACTCTGGAAATCAGTCTGGAAACAAGTCTTCCAACCAGCAGAACCATCAAAACCAGAATCGCAAGTTTGATAATTCCAGGAATTTCTCCTCGAACAACCAGAAGCTGAACAATCAAGGCCGAGGCGGCCAAGGAGGATCATCATACATGGGAAATTCCCCACGTTGTAACAAGTGTGGTTTCCATCACTATGGTGCGTGTGACTCTTATGTGTGTGCAAATTGTGGAAAGAAGGGACATCAGTCCAAAACCTGCAGGGTTAAGAATAATGGGAAACAAGTTCAGGATGCTGAAGCCCCTAAAGGTTGTTTTAATTGTGGGAAAGAAGGTCACATAAAGAGGAATTGTCCTCAGCTGAACGGTGGAAACAACAACAACAACAATAACACTGGGAATCGCAATGGCAATAATAACAACAACAATGGAAACAATGGAGGAAATGGTGCCAGAGGTAGAGCTTTTGTCATAGGCTCGGGGGATGCCAGAGCAGATCCAAATGTCGTTACCGGTAAGTTTTCTCTTAACGGATTCTATGCTCTAGTCTTGTTTGACACTGGTGCCGATAGAAGCTTCATATCTACTAAACTTAGCAATATGATAAATGCCAACATGACTCCTTTAGATGCTAAATACGTAGTTGAACTTGCTAATGGTAAACTTGTTGAGTCTACCCATATAGTTAAAGACTGTAAGTTGGAATTGGCTGGCCATAAGTTAGAAATAGATCTTTTGCCTATCACCTTGGGAAGTTTCGACGTTATTGTGGGAATGGATTGGCTATCCAAGAATCGTGTTGAAATCGTTTGTCATGAGAAAATCGTTCGAATACCGTTTCCTAGTGGAGAATTGCTCTCAGTTCAAGGAGAAAAATGTGGTACCGTTATGGGTGTGATATCTTATCTCAAGGCGCAGAAGTATTTACGTAAAGGACATTTTGCTGTTCTCGCGAACATTTCAGAGAAAGCAAATGAAGAGAAGAGAATCGAAGATATCCCGATCGTGAGGGACTTTCCTGAAGTCTTTCCGGAAGATCTACCAGGTCTACCGCCTCATCGAGAAGTCGAATTTCAGATTGATCTTGCTCCTGGAGCAGCACCTATTGTTCGCGCACCTTATCGTTTAGCACCAAATGAGTTACAAGAGCTATATACTCAACTTCAAGAATTACTTGAAAAGGGATTTATTAGGCCTAGCTCATCGCCCTGGGGAGCTCCAGTGTTGTTTGTTAAGAAGAAATATGGAACCTTTCGAATGTGCATCGATTACAGAGAGCTCAACAAAGTGACTGTCAAGAATCGTTATCCCTTGCCCTGAATCGATGATTTGTTTGATCAACTACAAGGCTCTAGCTATTATTCCAAAATCGATTTGAGATCAGGTTATCACCAAATGAGAGTCCACGAGGAGGATGTCTCGAAAACAGCATTTAGAACTCGTTATGGTCATTATGAGTTCATGGTTATGCCATTTGGGTTAACTAACGCACCAGCGATTTTCATGGACTTGATGAATCGTCTTTGCAAGCCATATCTCGATAAATTCGTCATCGTCTTCATCGATGATATTCTGATTTATTCTAAGTCTAAAGAGGAGCACGAACACCATCTTCGTTTGATTTTAGAGCTACTCAAGAAAGAGCAATTGTATGCAAAGTTTTCGAAGTGTGATTTCTGGTTGCGTGAGGTGCAATTTCTTGGTCATGTCGTTAATGATCAAGGGATTCACGTTGATCCAATCAAAGTTGAAGCAATTAAGAATTGGCCTACGCCTAAGACACCCACGGAAATTCGCCAATTTCTTGGTTTGGCAGGTTATTATAGACGATTTATTGAGGGATTTTCAAAGATATCCCAACCTCTTACGGCGTTAACGCATAAAGGAACGGCGTATAACTGGAATGAAAAGCATGACGCCGCTTTTCAGCTACTAAAGCAGAAACTTTGTAGCGCGCCAATATTATCCCTACCAGAGGGTTGTGATGATTTCGTGGTGTATTGTGATGCATCGAAGCAAGGATTAGGTTGCGTGCTGATGCAAAGAGAAAAAGTCATAGCTTATGCCTCTCGTCAATTAAAGATTCACGAGCAGAATTATACAACTCATGATTTGGAGTTGGGAGCAGTCATCTTCGCATTGAAAATTTGGAGGCACTATCTTTATGGAACAAAGTGTACTATCTACACTGATCACAAAAGTCTCGAACATATCTTTGCTCAAAAGGAGTTGAACATGAGACAACGTCGTTGGGTGGAACTTCTTAATGACTACGATTGCGCAATTAGATACCATCCAGGCAAAGCTAATTTAGTAGCTGATGCCTTAAGCCGGAAGGATAACCCCAAGCCTAGAAGAGTTCGGGCGTTGCAACTTACTATTCATACAGGATTACCTGATCAGATCCGGAATGCACAACTCAAAGCACTCAAAGATGAGAACATTGAATTAGAATCCTTGCGGGGTATGGATAAGTTACTGGAAGTTAGATCCGATGGTATCCGGTATTGTGCGAACCGAATATGGATTCCCGTGTATGGAAATTTGAGGGAATTGATTATGGATGAAGCCCATAAGTCTCGTTATTCTATTCATCCAGGCTCGGATAAGATGTACCAAGATTTGAAACTGATTTACTGGTGGCCTAAGATGAAAGCTGACATTGCCACTTATGTAAGCAAGTGCTTGACTTGTTCCAAGGTTAAGGCGGAATACCAGAAACCGGCAGGGTTACTCCAACAACCAAAAATTCCCGAGTGGCAATGGGAGGGAATTGCTATGGATTTTATCACAAAGTTACCCCGTACAGCAAGCATATGTGATACAATTTGGGTAATTATTGATCGTTTAACCAAGTCGGCACATTTTCTACCAATCAAGGAAACTGATACCTCCGAGACATTAGGCAAAATATACCTTAAAGAGATCGTTGCACGACATGGAGTACCAGTTTCTATTATATCAGATCGAGATGCCCGATTTACATTCAAATGTTGGGAATCTCTCCATGAAGCATTGGGATCGCGATTGGATATGAGTACCGCATATCACCCTCAGACCGATGGTCAAAGTGAACGGACCATTCAAACTCTTATAATAACAGCTATCACACCAGTATTGGTGT
>JBCNJP010000012.1:57618210-57670364 GCA_039602395.1 Deinandra increscens subsp. villosa
GAGGAGTATCCACCTGGGGTTGGCATGGCACGAGAAGACATTTACTTACATTAAACTTAACTGAGAATTTGAATTTTGGATCAATGATTTGTAAAGCACGTGGTTAGTGCTAAGATACTGTCGATTACTTTTCCGCTGCGTACTTTAAACTGTTTTATAATGGACACTTGGACTTTACTCTGATTCGTTTAGTATTTGTAACTATGGTTGTGGATCCTGGTTTGCTCACACCCCTAGGCGGTATAAACTCCGTCAGTGGCTAAATTGAGGGTGTGACAATTATGCTCTTACAACTTGACGTTATTGAACGGTCAATCTTAAACTGAACTTGAAATGTTACTAAACTGTTAAACCTGTGAACTCACCAACCTTTGTGTTGACACTTTAGCATGTTATTTCTCAGGTCGCTAAACTGGATTGTCTGCCACGAGCTAGGACGCACCACTTAAGGATTAATATTATTATGCATGCATATTAGACATTAATACTTTACAAACTCATTAACTTTTGGTTTGCGCATGTTTGGGCGCTTGAACAATCATTGCAACTTTTGTCGTTTACGCTTTCGCATTTAAAAACGCATTTACTCTGGTTTTACTTTTACATTGCATATAAACTGTTCGTATGGCTAATGTGTTCGATTCTGGTTTGTCACGCTCCCTACGGCGCGTTGTCGCGCGTGGGATTTTTGGGGGTGTGACACTAGGATATAACTACGCATTGTTTAGTGAGTTAGGGTGCTTATGACCATAAGATTCGAGCTCGCTTATTCGTGTTTAGAGTTCTCTAGGTCCTAGGCTATTCATTTCAGAATTATTCCGTGTGTTAGGTACCATTTAGGGAGACATTTATTGTGGTGTCCTTTTACGTGCGTGTTTAGTTCGCTTTGACCGAAGCGGTTAAACCATTGAGCAATTTTACATCGTTTTTTATCCGAGCTTAAATTAGGATTGCCTTAGTGACTAGGATGTGTCTATAGTCCTATTTCATTTTGGTTTTCATCATTAGTGGATACTGATCGTGTTGATTAGTCAAAATAGGGTCTTATTGGGTTTAGAGGATTCTTATCTAGGTGATACTTTTCTCCGACTGATTTTTCTATATTCTACTTTTGTTATCTGTTTGTTTTCTGTCTGCTTAGTTTATTATTTTAGTTTTCATAATTAATTTTAAAAAACATTTTCATCGGTTAAATATTAGCAAAGATCCAGTATCAGGAGTCTACATACGCGTCCACGGATTGATATCTGGTTCTTACCAATACTATACTGCATACGACGGGTTCACTGCCCTGGTGTGTAGTTTGGTATCATGGTATTTACTATTTTAAAAATTGATCAGATTTTCATAGTACACAAGCGACACATCAGCGCTCTCGTATAACTTATGTGGTTATGAAATATAACGTGCGTGATTATGACTTGCGTGTAGATAGGTTTTTTCACAACATATTTTTGTGGTAAAATGGTGACAATTGCCGTTTTGACACCATTTTGTTACCAAAACATATTTGGTGGCAAAATAGTGACAATAGCCCTTTTGACACCATTTTGCTACCAAAAACACGGTGGAAAGATCTTGCGTGATTATCAAACGTGGGCAGACAATTTTACCCCCCCCCCCCCCCTCGCACGCAAATGCCCTTTGTACAGTAACTTTCCCCTAATTTATATATATATATATATATATATATATATATATATATAGGTTAGGTTCAAATAAGAACTTTTTATTTTGAGAACTTTTGAGAACTAAATTTCAACCACAAATTTTAGGGGGGGGGGGGGACCACTACAATTCATGGGAGGGGGGATACATGTAAATAAACTTGTGGCTCAAATTAGTTCTTTTTAGTTCTCAAATCAAATTGGTTCTCAAATGATCCTCTCCCTATATATATATATATATATATATATATATATATATATATATATATATATAGGTTTAGGGTAAAATACATCCAGCAAAAACGCTACATCCATTGCGGATTCATCTGGGGCGTCCATCAAGATCATCCAACAGCCAAGATCTATGGTGTTTCCGCCTATGGTGTTTTCGGTGGGGGGAAAAAACACCATAGGCGGAAACACCATAGATCCTGACTGTTGGATGATCTTGATGGACGCCCCAGATGAATCCGCAATGGATGTAGCGTTTTTGCTGGATGTAGGCTAACTCGACTCTATATATATATATATATATATATATATATATATATATATATATATATATATATGGAGAAGAATCAAATAAAAACAAGATGTTATTGCGAAAACACGAAAACAAATATTAAAACATCTATAACTTCCTCATACGTTAATATTTTTTAACAAAATTTGCACCAAAAGTCTTAAAATTATGTCACCTTTAACTCTGAGAAAAAAAAATTAAACATTTAAAATTTCGTGATTATTTTATTATTGCACATGTGCAATATTAACAAAAAAAATGTTAATTTTTCTTTATGTTTTTCAGAATTAAAGATAACAGAATTATAAGATTTATGGTGCAATTTTTTATCAAAAATATTAACGTATGAAAATATTATAGAGGTTTTAATATTATTGCACATTTGCAATAATAATTTTTTATTACACATGTGCAATAATAAAAAATAATAAAAAACGTTGACTTTTTTTTTAATTTTCTCGATTAAAGATAACAGAATTATAAGATTTATGGTGCAATTTTTTATAAAAAAAAATTTTAACATATGAAAAAGTTATAAAAATTTGAATATTATTGCATATGTGCAATAATAATAATAATAATAAAAAAATTATTGAACCTGTGCAATAATAATTTTAAAAAGCAAAAACTTGATTTTTTTTTTTAAATTTATTCCAGAACTAAAGATAACATAATTTTAAGGATTTTGGTGCAAATTTTTTAAAAAAATATATGAACGTATGAAAAAGTTATAGTGGTTTTAATATTTTTTTTCATGTTTTCACAATAAAAGTTGTTTTCACATGAACCTTACTCTATATATATATATATATATATATATATATATATATATATATATATATATATATATGGGTGAGGTTCATTGTAGACACCTCCATAAGTGTAGACAGGTAGACACCCTATTTCACATGTGAAATTACTTTATTTCACATGTGTTTTCACATGTGAAATTTTCTGAACAATGAGAAAAAGAAAATAAAAGAAAAAATAAATTAATCATAACCATTAGATCAAGAGATCTAATGGTGAAAAAAAATGTCTACTTATCTACACTTATGAAGGTGTCTACAATGAACTTTTCACTATATATATATATATATATATATATATATATATATTACCCTATATATACAAATGACAACATATTGTACCACCCCCTCAAGCTCATAGTACAACCACCTAATGCGCCGTCACTGTTCATCAACAGTGGTCACGGGTTCCTTTGTAATTTTGCTGAATTGTGAGGGACTTTTTGGGTATTTAACATTAAAACCTAACATAAATTCGGTTGTCTTTCACACGCATCAAGCACATCGCCTCTTTTCCCAACCTGCTCATCCCCATACCTGCTCGAACAGCTCTTCCAAACCCTCCCATACCTAACTTGCGTATCTTCTACTCTTCAGATATCGAGGAGAAGAGGAGAGGGTGGCTGCTGCATGCATCTCCGGTCGTTTTCATGTCGGCGGCGTGGCGGTTAACTGCAGTCGTCGTTACTGAAACTCTTCTGTAGCTCTCTATTCTTCTCATCGCCGACGTAGAGGCCAAGGGTTGTGTTGACGGTTCTGCCGCTGTTGCTCCGTGTATGGCGTTGAAGCGACGGCGGTTACGCCGGATCTCGCAACATCAATAACCCTTTGTGAATCAGTGAAGAACGATAGGCCCTTCTTTGATTTTGGTTTAATCAAGTTCAAGATCGAGGGTAAATAGTTGCATTTGTTTGTGGATATAACTGATTTATTTCTTTTTCGTTTCACTTCTTTTTAGTGAAATGATGCGTTGTTTATGCCAATCAACCTGTCTCTGCATCATCATCTTCAAAGGTATGATCTTATTACATATTTTCTCTATTCGATTAGTGTGTTTTAATTGTGTGATTTGGTTGTTTCGAAGTTTAAGATGAATTGTTGCTGATCACTGACGATGTTTAAACCAAGTGAGACCTACGGTGGTATACGAAGTGAGGTTGTTATGCTTTTATTTGTTTGCCTCATAGTTGTTTGCCTCATAGTTGTTTAATAGCATTTTCATGTGAATCGGTCTTAAATCAGAGCATTATTTTCTTATTAGCATGATAATGAGTTTTGAATATAGGATTTATGGTTTTGAATCACACGCATGGTTTTGAATATTAAATCAGAGCATTATTTTCTTATTAGCATGGTGATGAGTTTTGAATCGGTCTTAAATCAGACCATTATTTTCCTATTAGCATTATAATGGTTTTGAATATAGCTTTCACCAATTCTAAACACTCATGTTTGTTATTAGCATGATAATGGTTCTGTTTGACAGTTTTGTAATACTAATTTGGTTTTACATATTTGTCATTGCAGGTGTTCTGGTACTGTGAACTGCTGCTGCTCAGGTAAATCCTTTATATGGTTGTCTACAGTCATGTTAACAATCTTTTGTGTATGTCTTCATCACTAAATTGGAAATAAATACCAGAATTTCATATGTTTTTTAAATGATGTTACAATGCATGTTCATATGAATAGGTGTGTTCCCTGCTTTTAGTTATATTTAAAGTCACTTTCAACTTTCAATTATACAAAAATGCACCTGAATACCTTTCCTTATATTTAAACTCATTGATGTTACTTATATATAGGTGTGTTGCCTGTGAAGCTGCTAGACACCATGTAAACTACACTTGGATCAGAAGCTTGAGTTAGACTGTTGTATGGGTAAAGTAAGATTAATAGTTTATGATGAGTAAGCATTGTACATTTGAATCTACATTCTTGGGTTATTCTATTGACATTTTCACTTATTCGCAGGATTTCAGGTTCAAATACTAAAAGCAACAAGGGATTGTCGAAGGTATGGTTCAAAGAACAAGGGTCTTGATTTCCAATCTACGATATCACATGAGTCATGTAGTGCTCTTAATCATCAAAAAGGAAGGTGGTTGGTAATTTGGAAACGTTTTGAAGACAGAACGCGGTAAAGTATACACAAACCTTCTTTGATTTTAATAGAAAATGTTTAATCATATAATTATGATTTTCTTTTAATCTATACTATTATATTAGTTCTATAAAGACAAGTATTTAATGTACAGACTCTGTTATCAATGAATCTGTTTCCGTCAATATGTTAGGTCAGCTTTGAAAAATAGGTTAAATGATGTCATAGGTAGAGGTTGCAAAATGTTGACTATGTTCACAACGATTTGCGAGTAAGTCAACCTTAATATTTTTTTAAAGATTTTATATCATTTTCAGTATCTATTGTTTGTGGAGCCAGATTGGTTGGATCCTTGAGGTAGCCTTCTAAAGTATTATATATATGGTTATTATCACAAAAGCTCCACAAGTTGTGGAGAAGTATGAGCTTGCTATCATTACTCTTAATATCATAGAGGCTAAGATTTTAACAGAATTATATATATGATTGCTCTTGCTCTTTGAACTCTAATGATGTTATCGAGTTCATGCATATTTTTTTTAAAATTATACTGTGAGCTGATTGTTAGGTGACTTTTGTGTCATCTTATTAAGTTTTTTAGGCGACTCAAAATTTGTAGAGTGAGAAAGGAGAGGCAGGCTATATTAGGTGTTCCTCCTTTCTTTTAATTTTAAATCATATTTTCTTCATCTATTATATAGGTAACATTCAGAAGCATAAGAAGAGATGCTTTTAAAGCATGTGATAAACTTAAAAAGGTTTGACATTTCAACCTATTAGTACCTTCAATTCTCTCAAACACATATGTGTGTTGATCTTTATAAAAAAAATGAAGTACATTTATAACACATATTTACAATAAAGTAGGTGTAAATTTATAACAAATTTTCAACCTCTGTGTTTAGCTTCCACTTCCATTTTGCAGCATGAAGATGCTAAGAAGAAAACATTCTTCACACTCAGGGTACCAAGCTGAAAGAGACATAAGAGAATTCAACCACAATTGCAGAAATTCTAAAAACAGGTCTGACATCAATCAATTTAACCATATATAGCATGTCCTTTACTGTTCTATCACCTATGGCTTGATTCTTAATTTAGTGAATTTTAATTTTGGAGACATGAGTCTGCATTTGAAGTTTTATGTTCTTTTTAGTGACATTTTTATGTTTTTTTTATGGTTTAGTTTTGTGATTGGAAAAGAGAATCAAGGAATAGTATTAACAATCCTAATCGCTTTGAATTTTTACCTAATTTGTGTACAAATGGCTCTGTTTGGAACAAAGGAATAGTATTAACTATTAAGGTTAGCAAACTTCCTTATGCGGTCATTTTTAATCATATAATGTTGTTGGCCTCTGCAGAATAAAACATATGTATGCTCATTTCAGTGAGAGATTTGGAAAGAAGTCCCCCTGATTGCAGATGGTGTTTATGAAATCATCATAAAGGTGCACACATGTTAATTTATAAGGTTCTTATGTTGCTTTGGCTGTTTTGAAGTCAACTAGCTGGTTATGTGTTTCTCTTTCAAACTATGAGATGCTCACAGAAGGAAAAAAATAGCAAATACATCAAAGGTTATGACTTTTATCTGGATCAGAGAAAAGTGGGGTCAAAGGATTAATCATATAACAAAATCTGAATTTGGTGAAGAATGACTATGACTTTTATGTGTAAGACTTATATATTTCTATACAATGAGGGATTTATATCAGAAGATTAATGAAGATTTGCTTTCATCGTCTATAATTTAAGATACTCAATATATTAACACTAAGATCAATAGCATATTCAGTTACGACCAGTATATTCAAATAAGATTTATTGAGATTGCACCACATGATTTTGATTATTTTCAGAGATGCATATAAAGACTGTCGGAGAAAATCACAAATCAAAAGCTTTTATCGGTTTCGCAGAGGTATGTTCATAACTCATCTTATGTATACCCCAACGTATGTTCATTTCTCAAATAATATATAAATTACTCTTCTCATAATGTTTTATATTGGAATTGGCGTAACGAGAGCTCTATGGTGATTTTTCTCAGTTTGCTCATGAGGTGTTTCTACTGCTTACAAGCATCGGTCCCTGAATTTTTTGGATAATAGGAATTGAGGTGATGGTGTTAGAATTGTTAGAATTGTCAATGGCCTTTTCTCTCAGCAGCAGTTTCTTCTTTTGCAGATCCTGAGGTTAGCAAACTGTTTTCAATTCGTTATTATCTTTTGCAGATCTTAAGGTTAGCAAAGTCACAACTGATGTTCGGTTATATGGAAACAACCTGATGATGATATTCAGTCTGTTCTTTTATAGATGATTTTTAATCGTTTTTGGGTTTCATACAATATATAATGTTAAGCTCACAGTTAGTTTTATACAATATATAATGTTCAGCTCACAGTTAGTTTTATACAATATATAATGTTTGTGTTGTTTTGTTTTTGTTGCAATCATTTTTTAATTGCTGTTGCTCGGTTTTTTATTGGAAATATAACTAAATGGGCAAATTACAGTGGAACACAAAGGAATAGTAGTAAACTGATTTAATTAAATAGAAACTCGAATTATTGTCAATTACTAGGTTTGTTTGTTTTGTAGATTTCATAGCGGTTATAGTTCTCATTTTGATTTTGTCTTTCATGTTTCATTTGTCACCTACATGTTTGCAGGGCTGGTTTTTCATACAATAATACTCGCCCCTTTTAGCAAACAAGCCGAAAGCGAATGTCCGGTGTATAACATTGTCATCATTCCTGTGGAGAGTCGGTGTATTTTAATTAAAAGAAAGCATCAAAAAAAATTTCATTGATCTGGGTTTTTTATTGTAAAATGTCATATATGTATTTTTTCATGGTTGGTTTCTTTGTTTTTTTTCTTATTACAGGTTGAAGTATGTTGAAGTTGGTATAGTATTTGGTGAGTATTTTTTTTTTTTTTTTTTAATTTCGTACCTAATTGGCTTTGCTTATATACAAATTGAGAATTTAGATTTTTTTTCCAAACCTCTCATATGGTGTTATGGTTTAGAGTGAATGAAGTCATATTAGAACACTACTAAAGGTTTGAAGAGTTCTTATTCTTTCACTCTAACTATTATATCTTTCTGCTACTTCTTGATTAGAAAGACTTTGTAGCGGTGTTTGTTTTTTCTTTTCAGGTAGCCTTTGTAGCCGTTGCTCGCTATGGTTTTGGTTCCCATCCTTTTGACTGCTAATCGCCCTTTTTAAATGGGACGGCTCCGCGGCAACGCGCGGGTCGTCCAACTTGTATATATACAAGCAACAACTTGTGTTTGGGTCCCACCTTAAAAAACTCTTTTACATTATATATTAAAGGTGCAACATTTTAGGCAAAAGGCCTAGTGCACGGGTGGTCTGTTCATTTGGTTTCTTTGCGCAGGTCCCGGGTTCGGACCTTGGGTGTTGCAGGTTTTCTTTTCTTTCAATTTTATCATTAACATCAAATTAAACAAACCAACATTCCCTCAGTTCGAATCCCTCTATTTCAACCAACCTTCCCTCACTTGGAATCTAGGATACAACGTTTATTTTTTCTCTTTTTTTTTCTTTTTCTTTTTTCTTCTTTTAATATATTATCATCATATGGTATTTTTTTAATTCGTTTTTGTCTTTAATGTATTACAAACCGGTTAATCTAACCGAACCTATTTTTTACCGGTACAGTACAAACCGGTTACAAAAAGGTAGAAACCTTAGATTCCAAACTGGTTTGAAATTTCTAACTTACAACATGTTATTAACCGGTTAAAATAACCCGGTGTTAATCTATTGAACAAATTATATATATTTTTAAGAATTACGTTTTTTTACTAAGTGTCAACATACAAAATAAGAAAAGCTAGATGCTCACAACCATCTTATTTATTATCGAAGTAATTAATGACAATAATAACAACTTTAAGTGCATTAGCCTCGGATGTTTAAAAAGCAATGTCACAACATTTTTTTTTTTGAACGGCGATTAGATTAACACGGGAACCCCTAGCAAGACACTAGGGACCCAAAAAACAACCAAAAATTACATTACAAAGAGAAAGAGGACCAATCATACCAACTAATCGACTGATCCTTACATCTTTTACAAAACCATAAAAAACTCCATCTCTTAATCTCCATCAACACCCGATGTACGGATGGGGGTCTTTGATTGAAAATCGCCAAATTCCTTTCGGTCCAAATACACCAACAAGCAGTAAGAATAACCACTTGGATCGCCTTACGTTTCTGCTCCGGAAGGGAATCAACCTTATGAACCGCGAGAAGATCCGAAACAGAAAAAGCGAAAAAAACCGGAATGCCACACCATTGAGAAATAAGACTCCAAACCATATCCGCAAAGGAGCATCCCGTGAATAAATGATTCGCATTTTCAGCTCCTTCGTTACAAAGACCACAAAACGCATCACCAATATTGATATTCCGACGAAGAAGACCCACCTTAGTCGGAAGCCGATCGCAACAAGCCCTCCACATAAATAAATTAATTTTGATTGGAACCTGCCTACACCACACAAATTCAAAGTCGAGATCAGGCACTGGGCCAAGAGATTCTAATGCCATCTTCCTGATTTGGTTGGACGAAAAGCAGCCGTGATGCCCATCTATCCAAATCCAAACACCGTTCCGCCGAACCATAAGATTCTGAAGGGAGACTTGATAATCGAGCAACTCATTCACCGCTTTACCTATGGCCTTCCAAACACCCGAAGAACCAACCGCCATCGGCAGAAACCTGTCTTGATTCTGTCTCGAATGAAGGCAGAAAATCACCTTGTTCCACAGATTAAAATTTTCAGTTTTGAGTCTCCAACTCCACTTAGCGAGGAGGCTTAAGTTCGAGATCTTTAAAGGACATAGCCCCCATCCGCCATCAGCTTTGGATCGCATGATAATATCCCGCTTGACCCAGTGAATTTTCTTACCATTACTATCACCGCCCCACAGAAAGTTGCAACGGATTTGTTCCAATTGATTAAGAACCCCATTAGGTGCACGAAACACCGAAAAGTAATATGTGGGTAGACTATCAAGAACGGCTTTGATGAGAGTGAGTCTCCCTCCTAAAGAAAGATGAATAGAACGCCATCTCGCTAGTCTCTTTTGAAAGATCTCGATAACCTTACTCCAATTTCTTTTGAGATTCATATTGGCTCCAACTTTTAAGCCAAGGTAATCAAAGGGGAGAGAGTTCACTTTGCATCCCAACATAACCGCCTTTAAATTTAAATCCACCTCCTCCACATTAATGCCCGATAACCCACATTTGGATAAATTGACCCGTAAACCCGAAACGAGAAAGAAGCCCCAAAGAAGTCTCCTCAAATTTATGCAATTAGCATTATTCCAATCCCCCAAAATTATGACATCGTCCGCAAACATAAGATGAGAAATGCAAGGACCAAGTTGAGGAAGATGTATCCCGTGAAATATCCCTAAGCTAACCGCTTTCTCCATCATTAGATGGAAAGCCTCCATGGCAATAATAAAAAGAAAGGGGGAGAGGGGATCCCCTTGTCGAACACCTTTGAAACCCACAAATTCATTGGATGGGGAACCATTGATAAGAATAGAAGACTTCGAGGCTCTCAGCACACCCCTAACCCAACCTCTCCATAATCCGGGAAAATTCATTTGAGAAAGTACATCATCAATAAAGTCCCAACATAAAGAATCATATGCTTTATTGAAATCGATTTTAAATAGCATGGCTTTGTCTTTTTTTCTTTTAAGCCATGAAATAATCTCGTTGAGAATCAACGGTCCGTCCACAATGTTGCGACCCCCGACAAACGCCATTTGATTATGAGATATAAGATTGTTCATCACCAACTTTATTCTATTCGCAAGAACTTTCAAAACCACCTTTTGAATACAACCAAGGAGAGTGATCGGGCGGAAGTCTCCAAAAGTAATCGGATCGGAAATTTTAGGGATCAAACAAATGAAGGAAGACAAACAACAATTGCTAAAAGAGCCCTCCTTGTGAAACATCTCGAGCACTTTAAAGAAATCACCGCCCAAAAGGTCCCAGAATGCCTTTATAAAACCGAAATTAAAGCCATCCGGTCCGGGAGCTTTATCCTCACCGCACTCCCAAACCGCCCGTTTGACTTCAACAAAGGAAAAGGGAGCAATTATCATGGCAGCTTCTTCGTCAGAGAGCTTCTTTATACCAGTACAATCCATTTTGGCTCTACATAAGAAGTCATCTTTTTTGAATTTGTCTTTGAAAAATTCAACAGCCAAGTCTTTAATTTTTTTAGGATCCGTAATCCATTCCGAGCCCCGCCGAATACCATTGATCCTATTCACACCGTTTCTGGCATTCACAATAGAATGGAAATACGCAGAGTTCTCGTCACCAAATTCTCCCCATCGAGCCCGGGCCTTCTGAGCTAAATCGGATCTATAATCCCTATCCAAGACCTCAAGGTCCATCTTCGCGTCACCCCATAACTTATTTTCCACATCAGAAAGATTTCTAGATTCCGCCAACCGATCCCAGGAATCACACTCAGCCTCCAAATCAATCCGACGAGCCTCTCTATTACCTCTAATACAGCCGCTCCACGATCTAATAGCCTCCTTAATACGTTTAAGTTTATAGTGAAGTAACTGATCAGCTCTACCTCTATCGTTCAAACCCTGAACAGCCCTTTCGACAACCGAACGAAGCTCCGGGTGAGAGAGCCACGAGGAAAAAAATCTAAAGGGGATGGGGCCAAAATCCAAACAGGAAGTCTTGAGCACCAAAGGACAATGATCCGACCATCTACGAGGAAGAGCCGTAAGGGAAGCATTCGGCCACTTAGAGAAGAAATTATTGCACACCAAGAATCTATCAACCTTACTATAGTTCAACCCTTGGCCATAACAAAAAGTATACTTGAATCCTCCCATCCTATACTCCATCAAGCCCGCATCATCAATAAAGGAGTTGAAAAGATCAGCCCCTCTTGAGTTGAACGCCGAATTATAGCGTTCATCCTCACAACGAACTTCGTTAAAATCACCCGCTAGCAACCAAATACCAGATTTCCGAACCATCAGAGCCAAAATCCAATCCCAAAGCGCCCGTTTATCACTGATAGATTGGGGAGCGTAAATATTTCCAATATTGATCTCAAGATTACAACCCAAAATAATTCCGGAAACAACCAAACAATTGGGGTGTTTATCATTCGATCGAGCCACAAATAGCGAAGGATCCCAGATGGATACAACACCGCCCGAAGCCCCCACCGAAGGACAGCAGTCCCAATCAACACTGCGATTACCCCATAAACCCCTAATAGGAACACGAGAAGGGTCAGGGCACTTACTTTCTTGAAGACATAAAAAGGAGACCTTGTGATACCGAACGAGACGGGAGATCCAACTGCATTTGGGGCCTCCCAAACCTCTGCTATTGATAGATAAGAAATCCATTAATATAGAACACCTTTTCTTGAACTCCAGATAACATCTTCAACCTGTTTCTCACATCCGTTGAAATTAATCCCCACGCAGTTAGCAATCCTAATCGTGCTCGAGATTTCTTCGTCCACGTCATCCAGAGAATCGACATTCACAGGGGATTTGAGGTTGACCACTGGCTCCGTTCTGGAAACCTCCGAGGAACAGTGAACACGCCCCGGCCCCTCTTTATTTTTCGAAATTGAGTTCCAGAAAATGAATTTGCCTCCTCCACGCTGAATCTTACCCGCAGCAAACCCAGACGACGAACCCTTGTGCTTAGATTTTCCTTTAAGAATAGAAGGAGCATAGATGGGGATCTCTTTCAAAAGAGAAGAATCCCTAGAATTAGAAGATATATTCAAATCAGGAATTAACGGGGTGGGGGCTGACCCACCAACATGCTCCGAAGAAACCGAATTAGCAACCGGCCCAGCATTACAAATAGGTCCCTCCGGCCCAACAAAGTTACCCGCATTAAGCCCAAGATCTGCATCTTCCATAATTTCCATAGAAGGCCCCCCAAGATTGTTAATGTCCATTTCATTCCTCAAATGAAGAACATTCGCAGAATCACTTTCCCCCGACAAAATATCTTTACCCACCATCTCTGACACTTTCTCATCATTAAAAATATTTTGGGACTCCAAACAAGTAGGTGGCACCGACCTCTCCCTGCTATCGGCGTGAGAAATTTCCGGCTCCTCGATTCCCATCCCACCATCGTCAAACGACTCCTCGTCATCCCAGCAATCCCAACGATCATCGTTCTCCCCACCGTCGTCTTCGTCTCCCGGATCATCATCTCCGTCCCTCGCCGGAGAGGGAATCACATCCGCCTCCTCCTCCTCGAATGTGGGATTCCACACATTCAAATCTTCCTTAACCATAACCATGAAAACAGAGCCTTTCCAAGAAATAGTGATCGACTCATCAATCGTTTTCCAAGAATCAGATAACACATGCACGGACCCAGCAGAGCAATCGCCAAGCATCCAAGACGACTGAGACGGCCAAATTAAGGTCCCAAAGCCACGAGCAATACAATCGTAAGTAACATCATCTCTGAGATGCAGAGGAACACCAACGATTTTGAGACCCACAATTCTCCGACGAGGAAAAGCTTGGCCATTCCAAATGGTTAATGACGAGAAATATTTCTTCCAGTGAACTTCCATATCCGAAAGAAAAGATTCAGCCCCATCTCCTTGGTTAAAAACCAATAAAACGTGAAGGCCGCCAATGTAGACAACATCAAAATCCGCTCCATTACCTTCATTACGAAGTAGCTTGACGCTGCAAAGATTCGCTCCGTCCAGCGCTTTACCAAGAAGAGAGCGGCCAAAGAACGATGCTGGATAATCACCAACCTCGTCCGGAATTACAATAGACTTCCATTTGGGCACCACAGGAGAAGATGGACCAGCCAAATCCGTCGATATATTATCCACCCCTTTAACCACGTCACAGAATGAGACCCCAGAACGATGAGCTTCAGGCAACTGATTCTCTATAACCACAGACTTCATCATAGGAGCCTCTATATAATTCTCTGACTTTCGAAATACAGGAACTTGTTTCGACGGCCCTCGAGGAACTTGAGAAAAATTAGCCTTCAAGAACATACCTCCAAAGGAAATTTCCTTTAACCTATTCTCCACCCTTTGAATATCTTTCACATATTTAAATCTGATGAAACCAAAACGCTCTTTATTAAATCTCTTTTTCATAGCCACATAAACATCCGAAATAACTCCAATATGCGACGCCGCCTTCCTAATATCATCTTGAGTAAGGTCTTCAGGGAAACCGGATATAAAAAAGGAATAAGTTAAACGACTGTCTAGACCGCGCCGTCGAACCGTCTGCCATCCGTCATTCGACATCCTGAAAAGAACTGGACCTCGAACAAACACCGGGGGAACGAAACCACTCTCCAACCCAAGATATTGAAACCGCCGCTAACAGGACTCGTACCTCTTCAATTTCTCAGCTAGAAGGATTGCCCAACTAGCGATTAAGGAAGACGATCACAGGCCTGCTAGGTGCAGATCGCAACCAAAAGTTAAGAGAGTTCGCCGGAAAAGAGACCGGAACTTAGGAGAGTTCGCCGGATTTAATCACCACACACTAAATGCTTCATTTTTTGTCATGTGTTTGTTTAACTTCTCATTATAATCTCACAACATTATTTATAATGTTCTTCAACCATATTTACTAAAGTCAATCTAAATATATAAATCTTCATAATAATGAACAAAACCTTTCAAACCAAATATAAGTCACCCGCCTCTTAATCTTGAAACGAACTTCTAACTTACATATGACATCTTTCCAATAAGTCCCTTAAGTTTTAAATTTTGAATAGCTATTCCTATCTTCTTTTTTTTTTTTGATAAATACATCTTAACCTCCACCCTGCAGGATATGAACCCTAACCTTTTGCTTTTAAGGTACATAATGTAACCACCAGGATATCCACTTTAGGACCGTAAAGTTTTGATTAAACTTACAATTTGTACCCAACACTTTTTTACTTTAATTTTTATTTTTTCTCATTTTACGAAAATAGCAATTACAATGAAGTGGCGAGTAAATAGGATTCCTTTAGATTTTAATACGTGTCCGATTGGAACACTGTCAGCCTAGGAGATCTTTTGTTTAGACTAATACCTGCTCATTATTTTAGAATGAATATAACACACTTTAGCTGTGTATCTGCAACTGACTTAAGAAAAAATTTGTGCAAATTATAATTTTTATAAATGTTTGTCACTGTTTTATATAATGTGCTTAGTTTCTACGTATGCATCTTGGTATATGTATCACCTTTGATTAGGCCAGATAGGCTTTTACTCATCTTAGGTTGTCCTCTTTATTGTTGTTCAATGTAGCTAGCATTATTAAATATGCAAAACATGTTATCAATACTGATATATGTTGGGATTAATAGAGTTTTGGCTTTTGAAAGGCTTTATATCTATAACTTTATGTTGGGATTAATAGAGAACTGGCTTTTGACAGGCTTTATATGTGTATCTTTAAATGAAGGCACATGATTCAATAAAGTTCGTGTTTAAGAAAATCTAAATGTAAATACATTTATTTCCCTTTTTCTAACCTACTTTTTGTTATTATATAATTCTTCAAATGCACATCCTTGGCTACTAAAACAACAAGTCGTTCGGAATGATCTGCTCAAGCCACACGAATAAAATTTTCTTTGTAAAATGGTTTATGCCACTCATGTAGCATTGTATTTACTATTATCATGTATAATATGTGATAATCATAATAACTCATATACTTCAGTATGCTCATTTTTTACCTGATGTTTCTATGTTAAATCCGGATCACCGCAGCAACGCGCGGTTGACCTCTAATTTACATTTATTTAGTTTACTACTGTTTGTGACAAATTTTATACGTATGGGTATAATATTTATTTTGAACATCATATAGTATTGATATTTATATTCTATTTATTATATCATTCAGTTTTTAAATCCGGTCCGACCAATCCATCCACTGGACCGGTAAGATAACCAACTCAATATTCGGTCTGGTTCTAAAAAAAACTGATTAATTAAGGTTAACTCATCACCAATTACAAAGTTTTTTGGATTCTTTTAGTGCTCATAAAACATTATTTTCAAGCAATCTGTGGATTTCTTTGTGTGGATTTATGAAACATGTGTTTTTTTAGATTCTTTCATGATATATAATTGATTAGTGGAATATTTTAATTGAAACCATATTAAACTAATAAATATAATTATATGTAGCATAAATATACTTTAATTAGATTTTAGCTCTCCGCGCATTGAGCGTAGCTGTTTAAGAATGACGTCATAATGTTATCAAAATTGCAACGTTATTGCGTTAGTTCTATTAGCTTATCATGTTGTTTGTTTTACGTAGACTAAGCTTCACAAAAGATCATGGCTTTGTTCATCTCAACGCAGTCTCATTTGATTGTGTTCTTGTTCTTTTAATCGTTCGAATAATACGGGTAGATAAAACAGTTTAACTGCTACACCACCAACAACATAAATTATTGGTGATCAATAGAGGTTAACGTGAGGATAACGTAAACACACAAACCATTACATTTCTTTAAGGATACGTGGAGGAAAACGAAAAAAAGAAAACATTGAACGACCAAAATCACTTATAAAATTATGACCAAATCATATTTACCATTTAAAAGTTTACGTATTACACACCAAAGAAAAATATAAAAAGTAAAAAGAAAATTATAAAATTGAATAATCTAAGTGGAGGTTACCGCTGGGATAACGCGAACACACAAAACCATTGCAATAGAGGTAACCGATGTGATAACATGAATATTGCATTTGTAATATGCAAACATAATATAAATTGTTCGTAATCAATGGAGGTTACTGTTAGGATAACGCGAACACACAAAATTAGTGGTCAATGGAGGTTACCGATGGGTTAACACGAGCACACATAACCATTGGACTGATCGTAATATCATTTAATAAAAAAAGATTAAATTTGTTTGATTAATTTAATATATAAAAACCATTAGATTAGTTTAATATATAAAAATTAATAAAATATTATGCTTGTGATTATTTTAATATATATATTATTAAAAAAAATGTTGCTTGGTGACCAAGCAATGTTGGTAACTAAAGGTCTACCGCGCGTTGCTACGGTTATCCGGATAAATTAGAAAAAGAATAACTAAAACAGAAAATATAGAACTTTACTATAGAGTACATTAATTATGTTAATTTAGCAAACAAGTTGCAAACCCGCCCGCGCGTTGCGGCGGGCCTGCAATGACAGTGTGGTTCGGTTTTATTTGATCTTGTGATCCGTCTGTGTTTCGTGGCGGGCCACCCATTTACCCGTCTGTTCAATAAAAAACATTTTAATGTGGTCAAAGTATAAAACTATAAAAAAATATTGACCAAGGTCGAAAACTCAGAATAGTTAAGGGGTATAGAATGTAAATGTCTAAAAGTTTTGAGGTTAAAATATAAAATTAAAAAAAAAAGTAGTGAAGAAAGTTTAAAAGTGTAAAACTATTTTCGTGGTCAAAATATAAGACTAAAAGTTACGGGTCAAAATATAAAACTAAAAAAAGTGGTCAAAGTCTAAAAATGTAAAATTATTTTCGTGATCAAAATATAAAACTTTATTTGATCTTGTGACCTTTCCGCGCTTCGCGGCGGACTACCCATTTACTCGTCAATTTAAGTAAAGAACGTTTTAATGTGGTCAAAATATAAAGCTATAAAAAAGTATTAACCAAAGTCGAAAACTCAGAAAAGCTAAGGGGTATAAAATGTAAATGTCTAAAAGTTCTCGTGGTTAAAATATAAAACTAAAAAAAAGTAGTGGCCAGAGTCAAAAAGTGTAAAATTATTTTCGTGGTCAAAATATGAAACTAAAAAAAGTAGTGGCAAAGTCTAAAAGTGTAAACTATTTTTGTGGTCAAAACATAAAACTAAAAAATAGTAGTGCTCAAATTATGAAAGTGTAAAAGTTTCTAATTCCTTTCAAATTCTAAATGTATTAAACAAAAAGGTCACCAGCCCGCGTTTTGCGGCGGGCCACCTATTTACCCATCAATTTACGTAATAGACATTTTAATGTTGTCAAAGTATTAAACAATAAAAAAAATAGTGGCTAAAGTCGAAAACTCTAAAAGTATTCTAAAAACAAAAGTAGAATAGTGAAGAGGTATATAACGTAAAAGTCTAGAAGTTTTATGGTCAAAGTATAAACTATAAAAAGTATACTAAAAACGAAAGTAGAAAAGTTAAGGGACATAAAACGTAAAAGTCTAAAACTTTCGTGGTTAACGTATAAAACTATAAAAAAGTCGTGGCCAAAGTCAAAAATTCTAAAAGTATACTAAAAATGAAAGTACAAATGTTAAGGGGTTTAAAACGTAAAATTATAAAAGTTTCGTGGTCAAAGTATAAAACTATAAAAATTAGAAACGAAAATATAAAAATTAAGGGGGATAAAACGTAAAACTCTAAAAATTACATATTCAAAATATTAAATTAAAAAGTAACAGTGGCCAAAGTATAAAAAAAAAAGGAAAGACGTGGACCAAAAGTGTAAAAGTAGAAAATCTTTGTAGCCAAAATAAAATAAATTAAAACTCTCGAAGGACCTAAATGAATAAAAGTAAAAGTTTTATGGCATAAATAAAATAAATCAGAAATTATGTGATGAAAACAAAAGAAATAAAAATTTTACTATTCATCTAACAAATTCTATTGTTATATATATAATAAAACATTCATGAAAGATCTTTTTAACATTCGATAATAAATAATAACAATAAAGATAGAAACAACTAATGGGCAAAAACAATTCATAAGTAGTAAATAAAATAATTTGTATAAATTAAATATTAGTAAAACCTTAAATTCAAAATACATAATTTTGAAAACCTATTAAAAAAGATAAGACAACTAAAAAGCACATAACTATATAGGCCCAAAATTAAAGATACTCATAGTGTCCAAAATTAGTTGTTAACTTAATGAGATACATATAATGCCCAAAATTAAAAAAATTATGCCATCTATATAGGCAATAAATATGAAGCCTAACCGAAAATAAGCATACTCAAATAAATAAAAATTAGTCCAATCTTAAACTTGTATCTAAAAAAAGAAAACTTTAATCCAATCTAAGATTCCATTTATAACTCAACTGTACCTTAATTTTTTTCCCCGTACACTCAAAGAATTATATCTTTAAAATAAATCTCATATAGAGCATAAAGGTAAGTTAAAGACTTAGGAAAGAGGCAGTAGGGAGTAGTCAAAATTAATAGAAGTTCCTAAAAAGAGGTTGACACCCTATAGAAAACATGTTTCATAAGAGACTCTAATAACATGTTGTCACCTATAATAAGATAAATTCGCACATCAAAAAGGTACATAGTTTAGAACATAACCCAAATGCGAGAACATGGAAAACAAACTACCTACATTTATATAAATCTTGTAACTGATACATGTTAAAAAAATACAAGTTTAACTGTATTTTTTAAAATGTTCTTTATCAGGTAGCAATACCTATAGAAATAAAAGATATTACAATAGAAATAAAAGATATTATATGTATAGTTCCAAAATAATTACCCATTATACTAAATATGACAGATTAAACATGATATTCTTGTAATTCTATAAATCTAATTTAGTTAATATTTATCACATAAAACATCATGGAAAAGGATTTTTAACAATCACTAATAAAAAAAATTATATGTCACATGGTAAAACTTATATTTAATGACTACTAAACATTTTAATTTATATAAATAAAACACTGGAGTACCACAAATTCAGAGAAGAAATTTTAAAACCAAGCATTAAAAATAATATGACCACTAGAAAGAACACAGCAAAATGTTTTTTCATTAGATTAACATAGAACCGGGTTATTTAACCGGTTAATAACCGGTTCATATGTTAGAAACCTCAAACCGGTTTGGAACCTAAGGTTTCTACCGTTTCATAACTGGTTTATTTTGTACCGATTAAAAACGGGTTCGGTTAGGTTAACCAGTTTGTAATAAATTAAAGACAAAAACAAATTTAAAAAAAAACATATGATGATAATCTATTAATAGAAGAAAAAAGAGAAAGGAAAAAAGAAAGAAGGAACGTAATTTAAAAATTATAACTGCTAAAAGTGATTTTATAAAATCCGGTTAACAATAACCGGTGAAACCGAAACCATTAAAAGAGCGCTATTCTCAAATAATATATATATATATATATATATATATATATATATATAGGGGAATGATCAAATAAAAACAACATGTTATTGCGAAAACACGAAAACAAATATTAAAACCTCTATAACTTCCTCATACGTTAATATTTTTTTTAAATTTACACCAAAAGTCTTAAAATTATGCCACATTTAATTCTGGGAAAAAAGTTTAAACATTTAAAATTTCGTGATTTTTTTATTATTGCACATGTGCAATAATACGTATTAGTTATATTACACATGTGCAATATTAACAAAAAAACGTTAAGTTTTTTTATTTTTTTTCAGAATTATAAGATTTATGGTGTAATTTTTTATCAAAAATATTAACGTATGAAAAAGTTATATATGTTTTAATATTATTGCACATGTGCAATAATAATTTTTTATTGCACATGTGCAATAATAAAAAATAAAAAAAACGCTGAATTTTTTTTAATTTTCTCCAGAATTAAAGATAACAAAATTATAAGATTTATGGTGCAAATTTTTATAAAAAAATTTTAACATATGAAAAAGTTATAAAGGTTTTAATATTATTGCATATGTGCAATAATAATAAAAATTATTGCACATGTGCAATAATAATTTAAAAAAAAAACTTGATTTTTTTTTTAATTTTTCCATAAATAAAGATAACATAATTTTAAGGATTTTGGTGCAAATTTTTTTAAAAAAATATTAACGTATGAAAAAGTTATAGATGTTTTAATATTTGTTTTCGTGTTTTCGCAATAAGTGTTGTTTTCACATGAACCTTACCCTATATATATATATATATATAGGTTAGGTTCAAATGAGAACTTTTTGTTTTGAGAACTTTTGAGAACTAAATCTCAACCACAAATTTCAGGGGGGGCCACTACAATTCATGGGAGGGAGACACATGTAAATAAACTTGTGGCTCAAATTAGTTCTTTTTAGTTCTCAAACCAAATTGGTTCTCAAATGATCCTCTCCCTATATATATATATATGAAAGTTCAAATACAAAGGCTTTTTTTCGTGCGAAGCATGTTAATTCAGGAGATGCCGACGCGTGGCATTTTCTTTCTGGACGCGGAGGGTATTTTATTCTATTTGAACTTTTTTAATTAAAATAGATGGAGATGACGTCACATCGTGTGTGTTTAATTAGATTTCCTTTGCATTATTTGTTGTAGGGGTGTGCAAACCGACTCGAAACCAAAATAACCGAAAAATCCAAACCGAAAAAACCGATTCCAAATAGAAACCGACGGTTTTGGATTGAACTTTTCTAAAATCCGAAATTTCGGATCGGTTTCGGTTTTAGCTAAAAAGAAAATCCGAAAAAACCGAACCGATCCATTTAATTATTGAAGGGTTTCAAATTTTAATTATAAATTTTTTTTTATGATCATTAGGATACTTGAGTCTTTGAAATTAGATCATTATGCAACTTTAATTTTTATTTGAATATCATTTGAGTGTTTAATATTAGATCGTTAAGGATTTGTTTCATTTTGGATCGTTATGCAACATTATATATCCTTTAGTCTTTAAGATTAGATCGTTAAGGATTTGTTTGAATGTATTTGTTTAAGATTATTTTTGCAACGTTATGGATTTTAATATTTTATTTTGAATGCTATTAGTAGTCATTTAATCGATAATTGAAAAATAAGTAAACCCCAAATTAATACTATTAGTTTTTCTAGCCCAAAAATTCATATGGATTTGAATCCAAAAAAACCGAATCCAAACCGTAAAAAAACCGAAAAGCGAAATCCGTGAAACCGAAAAAACCGAATCCGAATGGATTTGAAAATTATAAAATCCGAAGTTTGGTTTTGGATTCGGTTTTAGCAAAAATCCGATCCAAACCGATCCATGCACACCCCTAATTTGTTGTAACCTGTTTTATTTCGATCATCTTCATGCGTTAAATTAGAAACAACATGCGTGATTATAGAAAGTCAAGTTTTTAATATCTTTAATATATGTTCATGTTTTTTTCTTTTTTTATAGTATTATGTTTGCGTTATTTATTTAATAATTGCGTAATTTTATTTATTTTGTGGCTTTTTCTTTTTATATGTTTTGCGTGATTAGTTTTTTAGTTTTTTTAGTGTTTTTAAATTCATGTGTTGCGTTATTGTTGTAATTTTATTTTCTTCGAGTTTGTTCATGCGTGAAAATTCAAGTAAAATACGTGATAATAGAATCTGAAAATTTTCAAGTTATGTTCATCTGTTTTTATCCAGAGTAACACACAATTTTATTTTTTGCGTAATTATGGTGTTTTTTGTAGTTAACCTTGCGTATTTTTTAATGTTTAATTTGTTTTTTGTAGAGACATTGAAAATGTTTTGGGATTTTTTTGTGTTTATGTGTTTGTGTGATTATTTTTAATATTTGCGTAATTTGATAGTTTGTTTTAACGTTTTTTTAATAATTTCGTAATTTTATCTTTTGCGTGATTTAGTTATAGTTTGCGTGATTATATTACTTTTTAATTTTTATTATTTTTTTTAAATAATCACCCATATTTATATATGTTTTTTGATTTTTTTTAATGTTTTATAAATTAAGGTAAATGTAAACAACGCAAATGAATAAATAAAAATGATAAAATAAAAAACATAAATTATTATTATTATTAAATTAGAACAAGATACATTCATTTTTAATAGATTTCTACTGATAAGCTTGTTGAAAATACTTTTTTAACTCTAGAGAGGCACTCATAGCCTCTAGTATCTTGTTTATTGCCTCTATCTGCTCCATGTCCGTTTTGTTCTGATCTAACATTGTGGCGACCCTAAAACTTTTGCTTTCTTTCCCCAGCAACAACAGCAACAACGACAGCCGAGGATGCGAACGCTACAACGCAAGAATAATTTTTGGGACGAAAATTCCATTTACAAGGGGATGATGTGACATCCGAGAATTTCAAGGTTAACTTCCGTTACACAATCTCCGTTAGTTATGTTATAAGTGTTAACTTAGTAACTAATGCTTAACTAGGCCGAGTACGTCCACGACCTTTGGTTGATCACCAAACCCGTCCATATGTGTTATGTGTTTATTTATTTATTGTTATTATGTGCAACGTGTTTAACTAATTAATTTTGTAAGTTGGCCCTTTTGGTTGCCAGCGAAACTACCGAGCGAAACTGTAGATTCGCTCGGTATCGGTAGCCAAACTTTCGATTTACACGTATTCAGAGTCAGTTTCGCTTGGCCAGCGAAACTAACTCATGACCTATATATTTTATAAAACCCTAATCTTCTCATTTTACTTACATCATTTCTCAAAAACACACACACACTCTCCTGAATTCTGGTCAGCCGAGAAACACCACGAGCCACCGTGATCTCAGCCTCGAGACATCACCCATTCGGATCCTAGATCAAACCGTGAGTCCCAAAACCATCTTCATGCATATTCTATGTGTTTTCTTAAAAAGCATGACCAAACCTTCATGAAATTGTTTGATCTTCTAGTATGATGCTTAGGGATGTTAGATCTAACATAAAGTCTGCAACTTTACGTGTAAAATCATGCCATAATGAAGATTTATGCTAGTTAGGTCATTTTGTGTTTAAAATGTGTTTTTGGTGATTTGATGATGAAAACTCATGTTTAAGGTGTTAAAATTGCCTCTGTGATGTTGGTAAATGTTTATGAATGCTAGATATTGAATTACATGATGTATGGAAGCTGTTAGATTGATTTTTGGTCTTAAAAACGAGTTTTTCGCGACTAGCGAAACTGTGTGTTCTCTGGGCGAAATTATGTAGCGAAACTGTTTAGAAATTCATCCAGCGAAACTATAGTGTCGCCGTGAAAACTAAATGTATTGCTCGAACGAAACTACCGAGCGAAACAACCAAAGACTCCTGAACGAAAGTTCAAACCAGTTTCGAGCGAATCTATGCTAGCGAAACTGTGTCAACGGTTTCGAGCGAAACTAGCTAGCGAAACTGTGTCATCGGGTATTCCCTAGCGAAAGTACTGCCCGTGCATATAGCGAAACTGTGTAGCGAAACTGTGCCGAGACCAAAACCCAAACTTGTGCAACTTATTTGAATGTTATGCCATGACTTACATGATTATGCAATAATGAAACATGCTTTGATTTCTGAGTTATGTGAACCCTCGTTTATGATCAACCATCGGTGCCGTGTGTCGGTATGTCGTGTCATAGTTCCAACGTGCTATGTTATGGGCCATAGTGATGTAAGTTAAAGATTAGACACAAAACTAATACTTAAGACCTAAACGTGTTCTTAGGTCTTCGTTAAGCAAACAATACTTGGATTATTTAGCAAGTGTAGCAGTGCAACCCAAGGTGAGTGTCACTAACCCGTTTACTGTGAGCCCGTTTGGGACACACTGAATAACTCAACGGAAAACAATGCTGACAACCTTACGAGTGCTATGCACCTCCTTGATGAACTTGAAAACCTTATGAGTGTCACGCACCTCTTTGATAAACTTGAAGTGTTTTATGGGAAACACTTGTGGAACTTAAACAAACTATTTCTGAAACGAAACTGAAAACATTTTGAGATTCATGAGAATCCGGTAAAACGTTTTAATATGGCTAGTGTAGGTTAAAGTCTAAACCACATGATATCACATGATTTCTAAGGATTGCCTTTTAATTGAAAAAGTCCTCAACTTAATTGTGCCATTAATTGTAAAGCGAGGGGATGTTGGGTAGATCTACTGGAGTTTGACAAACTCCGCCTCGTGACACTGGAGGTGCACGGAGGTACAATATCAGCCTATCTGACCGTGATCCCGAGAGGACACGGGGGAGGCAAAGTCGCGATGACGTATATCCGCAAAACAAAATAGATGATGGCGATGCCACTACAATACATATTAGTCAGCTTTGGTACAAACTTCCTTAGTGCATGGAACAACGGATTAGCTACCCGCGATATCGGTTGAGCGCTTTAATTTTATAAAACTAGTACATACCCGATAACGCATGTTACGGACATTACTTTTACCAAATCACTCTACTATGATTATGGACTGATGTATATCACTGAGCATCACTTTTTCACAAATAAATATTACATAAGCATATGTTGACACGATTATGATTATGAGACCGGGCCACTGCGTGACAAGCCCACTGTGAACTCACCAACCGTTAGGTTGACACTTGCGTGGTTTAAACTTTTGCAGATCGCTGAGGAGTATCCGGAGCGGGTTGGCATGGCACATGAAGACATTCTACTTTTGTTTAAATCAAATTGGGAATTTAAAACAATGATTTTGTAAAGCACGGGGTTAGTGCTAAGACAATATTTTTCCGCTGCGTATTTTGAGACTTTAATTTATGATATATGTTTGGACTAACTCTGATTCGTTTAGTATTTGTAACTAATGGTTGTGGTCCTGGTTTGCTCGCACCCCTTAACGGTATAAACTCCGTTAGTGGTTAATTGGGGGTGTGACAAACATGAACAAACGGACAATATCTTTAAGTGAATTCTTTGGCAGACTTTCGATCTTCTGCCAGATTTCATCCATGGCTTGCGTATTTTCTTTTAGACTCTCGAAATTTTGTTCGAGGACGTCTATCAGTAATTTTTCCTTATTATACTCCAGCATTATTTGCCTTGTTAACTTCTCCTTTAGAGCGTTGGCTTTGTTGTTGGTTTCTGTGTTGTTGGAGGAGGAGGAGGAGGAGAAAGATGAAGACATTTTTGGTATCTGATTTGATTTTTTTTTTCTGAAATGATCTGTGTTTTTTTTGCGTGTTTTCAAATTGCAATCGAGTGCCCTAGTTATATAGACGGGAGGCTAATGAGATTTTCGCCTGGTATTAAATGATTCGCCTGGTTTTTTATTTATTACAGTGTAAATGGTGTTAATGGCGGGCGGTTGGGTATGTGAAATGAGTCAGTCGGTATAATTTTTTTTACCTTTATTTATGTAATTTTTTTAATTGTTTCCGACGTTTCATTTTCCCTCCATTTTTCTGTTTCTGTATATATATTGCGTTTTTCCTCATGCAGATTTCTTAATCGACGCAAAATCCCCAAAACTTCCATCTAAACTCATACCTTTTTCTTCTCTTTTCATATATATAAAAAATGGCTTCTTCTTCTTCTAACCCTAATTCTGATGCTAAAAACGATGTCATGCAACTGGTTGAACAGATGCATACGAAGGAAGCCAAGGATGATCACATCATGTGTAATTCCTTCAGCATGATGAGGGGGTTGACTGTCAACAGCATCCAAGGGAACATCAGGATGCTGAAGGATCTTTTGGATGAGCCAGAGTCGGCTTTCAAAGACGCTGTTGCTGAGTATATTGCTCAGCAGCTTCAGTTGAAGGAGGAAATTCACTCCCTTCTTAGTGGTGTTGTAGATAACACCATTAAGAAGGGTAAAGACAAGGTTAAAGCTGCTGAGGTTTTCAAGAACCTTTAGGCACCCATTTTTTTGGGTTTTTTTTTTTTTTGTTGTTTTTGATGTTTTTTATATTTAATAGTAGTTAGTAGATTTCTAATTATAAATTTTTGATGGATATTATTAATATATGATAGTCTTTTCTTGTTTAATCTATTACATGCTCTGCATTTTTTATTTATATGCTTTGCGTTATTTTATTTGAACAACATGCATGATTTGTGTTAAGTATGTAACGGGTGGTTATTGGGTGAGATTTTCAATGTACAACATGCGTTATTTTATTTTGAATAACTTGCGTGATTTTAAGAACATCATGCGTGATTTTTAGAACACATGCATGATTTTTAAATATACACATTTTTAGTTAGGGGTTTTAAATGCGTGATTTTATATGTACTATGCGTGCTTTTATGTATAATAATTAATGGTGCGTTTATTTATTTTTGAATTCATGCGTTTATATTAAAGTTTAAATCTGTTAGGTTTTAATGCGTGATTTATTTATATACGTTGCGTGATTTTATGTATAAAAGTAAGGGTGCGTTTAATTATATGAATTTATACGTTTTATATTAAAGTGTGAAACAGTTAGTTTTTTATGCGTGATTTTATATCTAATATTCGTTATTTTTATGTATAAAAGTAAGTTTGCGTTTATTTATTTCAATTCATGCGTTTTTTTATTAAATTCTAAGATAGTTATGTTTTTGTTAAGGAGTTTATTGATATAATATGCGTGATATTATGTATAAAAATTAACAGTGTGTTATTTTATTTGAATACATGCGGTTATATTAAAGTGTAAAACAGTTATTGTGTGTTTTTTGGGTGTTATTGTGATTTTTTTAAATTATATGCATTTTTTTAATTTTTTATATGCATTTTTTTTATTTAATACATGCGTTTTTTTTTAATACATGCGTTTTTTTTTAAAGTCTAAGGGTGTCCGTGTTTTCTGAGTTTTTTAGTCTATGCGTTATTATTATGTCAAATATGCGTTATTTGTTTAAAGATTTATGTTTTGCGTTTTTATTTGTTTGATGCGTAAATATTTTGTCGTATGCGTATTTTCATTTAAAGGTTAAAAGACTTTAATACCCCTTTTAATGACTCCGCGTGTTTTTCTTAAATTTACTACGCATGTTTTATTTTAACACCGTCAGATATAAAAAAGGCCGCCTATGAACGGCCGAGATTGCTTCGCACGGAAACTGCCATTTGTACAATAACTTGGCCCTATATATATATATATATATATATATATATATATATATATAGGGGAAAGATCCTATGAAAACCCTTTATTTTGTGAAAACGTGAAAACCACTTTAAAACCTACATAACTTCTTTATACGTTAATGTTTATTCATGAAATTTGCGCCAAATGTCTTAGAATTACGTTATCTATAACTTTGGAAAACAATATTTATAAAAAAAAAACGTAAAAAAAAACGTTTTTTTTTTCTTTTTTTTTTCCGTTTTTGGTACACATGTGTACCATCATCACTACTACTACACAAAAACGAATTATAAAGTATAAAAACACTCCTTATGTTAAAAATATATTAAAAACATACTAAAAACAATAAAACATTTATGTTACGAATGATAATTAAACATAGTACACATGTGTAGCAATACTTAAAAAATCATAAAATGTTATTTTTTTCTTTAGATATAAAGATAATAAAACTATAATAATTAGGGTGCAATTTCCTTTTAAAACTATTAGTAACTCATATTAAATTTTGAGTTTTTTTATTGTGGTACACATGTGTACCAAAAACGGAAAAAAAAAATTAAAAAAAATAAAAAAACGTTTTTTTTTTGTTTTTGGTTTTTATAGAATTAAAGATAACGTAATTCTAAGACTTTTGGCGCAAATTTCATGAAAAAACTTTAACGTTTGAAAAAGTTATAAAGGTTTTAAAGTGGTTTTCACGTTTTCACAAAATAAATGGGTTTTCACACGATCCTAATCCTATATATATATATATATATATATATATATATATATATATATATATATATATAGTCAAAAGTTCATTGTAGACCCCTTAAAAAGTGTAGACCCCGTAGACCCCTTTATTGTTCTATAAAACTCACTAAAATAATTAAACTCATTGCTATTGAATTTGGTCTTTATTTTTATTTTTTTTATTTTGTCATATTTCTATCTTTATATTTTAATTTTGGGTTTATTTCTTATGTCTTTTAGTTTTTTCTTTATTTTTTATTTTCTTAATTTGAAATTATAATTTTTAGTGAGTTTTATAGAGCGTCGATTTTTTAAGTTGCAGTGAGTTTTAAAAACAACGGTGAGTTTTAATCTAAAGAGTGAGTTTTGTAATTTGTAATGAGTTTTATAATTTTCAATTAGTTTTAAAGAACATCGATTTTTGGTGTTGTAGTGAGTTTTAAACACAACAGTGAGTTTTAAAACTCAGCAATGAGTTTTATAATTTATAGTGAGTTTTATAGAATAATATACTTTTTTCAACAACAATTATATTTCATTGTCTCCAACAACTTTCTAGGTTTTCTTTTTTGTTTTTAAAAACTTATCGCATAAAAAAAAATCAAACCAACAGCAATGAGTTTTATAATTTTTAGTGAGATTTATAAAACAATATAGGGGGTCTACGGGGTCTACACTTTTTAAGGGGTCTACAATGAACCTCACCCTATATATATATATAGGGAATGGATATAATGAAAACCCACTTGAGTTGTGAATACCTTGAAAACCCTCTTAGAGCCATAGATTTTCATGATCAATGGTTGTGGTTGAAAGAGAATCTGTTACTTTTTTGTAAAGGTTTTAATACCCAAAATGGTATTATAGTAATCTTGTATCTCTTTTCTCTCTCCTACTTTTTCACTTCCAAGACACCAATCATTGTTACATCTCTTCTACTTTTTCACTTACCAAGACACTCATCATTGCTACATATCCCCTATTTTTTCTATTTCTTTTCTCTTTCTTTTCCTTTTTTACTTTCTCTCTCTTACTTTTTCAATGCAAGACATTCGGTGTTACATATGTAAAAAATGATAAATCTCCATATATTATTTGAATTTACATATGTAAAAAATGTTACTGCTATTAAACATTTTGCTAACAGCATATTACATATGTAATGATACTACTATTAAGTATTCTGCTAACATCATTTTACATATGTAAATTATCTGGATATATGAAACAAAAAATGACAAATATATTTTATTAATTTGTAAGAAGCTATTACAATCAACAATAAACATAAACATGTTTTATACGAAATGATTTATAAAGAATATAACAAGTTAACAAAAATATATAAAAGCTAATTGTTCTTAAGTTTTTGATAATCAGCTTCATCTTTGACAAAAAAATCTCGTAACATGCGAAGAAAAAAATCACTAGTTCATATACGTAAATATCATAACATTTTACATATGTAAATTCAAGTAATTTACATATGTAATTTTCATCTAAATTTACGTATGTAGCACATGTAATTTACATATGAAAATTCAAATAATATATGGAGATTTAACATTAAACAAATAAAAAAATTACATATGTAACGTAATTTACATATGTAATTTAAATAGATAAAAAGAGATAACATGTTACAAACATAAATTTACATATGTAAATTTAAAATAGATAATGAGTTATAACATTTTACGTAACAAAAATATATAAAAGTTAACAAAAGTATATAAAAACTAATTATTTTTGAGTTCTTAATAATCATCTAATAATCATCTTCATCTGTATGTTACATATGTAAATTCAAATTTTTTACATATGTAAAATTCAAGTGATTTACAAATGTAAATTCAAATAATTACCATATGTAAATTCAAATAATTTACATATGTAAATTCAAGAAAAAATGTTAAATCAGTTTATAAACGTAAACATCACAACATGTTGCATATGTAAATTCAGATAACTTACATATGTAAATCCAAGTAATTTGCATACGTAGATTTTCGTCTAAGTTTACGTAACGTAGCACAAGTAATTTACATATGTAAATTTAATATATATGGAGATTTAACATATGTAAAAAAAGTATTAGTGCTATTAAAAATATATTTTATTAACTTATAAGTATCCATTACAACAACATTTAAAAACATAAAAAATATATATAAAAGGTAATAAAAATATATAAAAGCTAATTGTTCTTGAGTTCTTGATAATCATCTTCAACTTTGACACAAAATATCTTAACCTACAAAGAAAACAAGTTCATCAATTCATATACGTAAACATCACAGTATGTTACATATGTAAATTCAAGTAATTTACATATGTAGCGCAAGTTACATATGTAAATTTAAATATATGATTAGTGTAAAATGAAACAAACGTAAATTTACATATGTAACAATAAAATGCTTCAGTTTGTAAAATGCTTCAGTTTGTTCAAACATGACAGCATTAATACTAGATGAAGAACCCTCATTGTTGACATTGTCTTGAATATTAGGATCTCCAATGGAAGCTTCTGAATAAAACATATGTAAGTAAATATAAAACTGTTTTGGGGGGGGGGGGGGGGGGATAAGAACAAAGAAAGGTTAAAAAGAAAAAACTCTTAACATACCTTCATAAGATTGTCCATTGTTGATATTAAAATCATTGGATGATTCCGTACGATGTAAATAGTCTTCCAAATTGTGAGGAAACTAATGTTGAGAAGATGACATTAAATTCGGAGGTTGCATTTTTCAGATTTTTAAGGTTTCTTGAAGTGCATTAATGGAGTTAATGGGTGTTCTTGATATGAAAAAGAAGACGAAGAATTAAATGATAAGTGTAAATGAAAATGAAGAAAAGAAAAAGATAGGAAGGGGGTTATCTAGGAGGAAAAGGTGATGAGATGGGGCATAGGAAAAACAAAATTCATAATTGATGAGAGAAAGAGTAAAATACAATCTTACCCTTTTGCATAAGACAAAATAGAGTGGGGTGGATAAGCTCACAACCCTTGGATGGGTTTTTAAAGATTTCACAACTCAAGTGGATTTTCACTATATACTTTCCCTATATATATATATCTATATATATATATATATATCTATATATATATAGGGTGAGGTTCATTGTAGACACTTTCGCATGTGAAATGGCTCTTTTTCACATGTGAAATTTTCTGAATAATAAGAAAAAAGAAAAAAAGGAAAAAGGAAATTAATCACAACCATTAGATCAAGAGATCTAATGGTGAAATAAGGTGTCTACCTGTCTACACTTATGGGGGGTGTCTACAATGAACTTTTCACTATATATATATATATATATATATATATATATATATATATATATATATATATATATATAGGGTTAGGTTCAAATGAGAACTTTTTGTTTTGAGAACTTTTGAGAACTAAATCTCCACCACTAATTTCAGTTGGGGACCACTACAATTCATGGGAGGGGGGTATATGTAAATATAATAGTGGCTTAAAATGGTTCTCAAAAGTTCTCTCAACCAATTAGTTCTCAAATGATCCTCTCCCTATATATATATATATATATATATATATATATATATATATATATATATATATATATAGGGTTAGGTTCAAATGAGAACTTTTTGTTTTGAGAACTTTTGAGAACTAAATCTCAACCACAAATTTCAGGGGGGACCACTACAATTCATGGGAGGGTATACACATGTAAATAAACTTGTGGCTCAAATTAGTTCTTTTTAGTTCTCAAATCAAATTGGTTTCTCAAATGATCCTCTCCCTATATATATATATATATATATATATATAGGGAGAGGATCATTTGAGAACTAATTGGGTTTGAGAACTAAAAAGAACTAATCTTAGCCACTAGTTTATATATATGGAAAACCCCCCCATGAATTTGAATGCTCCCCCCTTGAAAATTAGTGGCCCAAATTGGTTCTCAAAAGTTCTCAAAGAAAAAGTTCTCATTTGAACCTAACCCATATATATATATATATATATATATATATATATATATATATATATATATATATATATATATATATAGGGAGAGGATCATTTGAGAACCAATTTGGTTTGAGAACTTTTAAGTACCATTATAAGCCACTAGTTTATATATATGGAAATCCCCCCATGAATTTGAATGCTTCCCCCCTGAAAATTAGTGGCTCAGAATGGTTCTCAAAAGAAAAAGTTTTTCATTTGAACCTAACCCTATATATATATATATATATATATATATATATATATATATAGAGAGAGAGAGAGAGAGAGGATCATTTGAGAACCAATTGGGTTTGAGAACTTTTGAGAATCATTCTGAGCCACAAGTTATATAAGGAAATCCCCCCCATGAATTTGAATGCTTCCCCCCTGAAAATTAGTGGCTCAGAATGGTTCTCAAAAGTTCTCAAAGAAAAAAGTTCTCATTTGAACCTAACCCTATATATATATATATAGGGTTAAGTTCAAATGAGAACCAATTGGTTTTGAGAACTTTTGAGAACCATTTTGGGCCACTAATTTTCAAGGGGGACCACTCAAATTCATGGGGGGATTTCCATATATATAACTAGTGACTCGAAATGGTTCTCAAAAGTTCTCAAAACCATTTGGTTCTCAAATGATGATCCTCTCTCTCTCTCTCTCTCTCTCTCTCTCTCATATATATATATATATATATATATATATATATATATATATATATATATATTCAATAATTTAACCTATAGCTGGGTAATTTTAACTAGGTTAATAACATGTTTGTAAGTTAGAAACCTCAAACCGTTTTGAAACCTAAGGTTTTTACCGTTTTGTTACCGGTTTGTAATAAATTAAAAATACCATATGATAATAATATATTAGTAGAAGAAAAAGAAGAAAGGAAAAAAAGAAAGAACAAAAAGAAAAATAGGAAAAAAAAAATGGAGAAAGAAAGGAAAAGAAAAAGAAGAAAAAAAACGTAGAAAGGAAGAAAGAAAAGAAAAACTTGTTGATTGTATATATATATAGAATTGTAATATGTAAGAACTATATTTATGTAACTTGTAAATGATACGTAAGGATATTTGTTAAAAGTCAAACATGTCCGGTAAACACACAACTTACAACATCATGACCACAACAAAAGATAGGTACAATCTTCAAAGGTTCAGTTTCATACCAGCACACATTTTCTTATATTAATTGAAAATTCAACCCCCCCCCCACCCCCACAAGCCATGAACACGGATCATGACGGTTATCCATCTGGGCTGTCTAGGAACCGTTTGGCCGCACCGCTACTATATACAACTTTAAGAAGCAGCATTTGGTGCATATTGTGTTACTGGTCATAGCATGATCCTGGACCATAAGGTGGGTTTCGAGCATACCGGTTTGTTACTGGACTAGCTTGAACGCCACGCCTAGTCAACAGGCACCTGAAGTACTGCAGCCTGGTTAATGCAGTCTCAGAGGTGTTGCTTGTGGGTGCAGCTTCCTTTGAGGTCCACAACCGCTCTGGGATGAAAAAATAAATAAATAAAAACCAAAGTATAGGTTGAAATAAGGTGTTTGATAACCAGATAATAACAAGAGCTGTAAAAGAGATGGTAAATAATCACATTTGACAAATCTAATTATTTAAAGAGCTAATAAAACAAACGGCTAAAAAGATATTTTGTGAACAAAAAATGAGACAACCCTAACGAAATTGGGAGTCAACATCTCCAAAATTAGGTTTAAAATTAAGCGTAAATTGGTAACTTTATTTTACCCATACGATAATCAATATTGTTACAGTTGGTATGGAACTCATTCACAAGTAATTATTTTTTGAATCGTGAGATTCTGTCAACAGCAAACTCACGGGACCCACCAGTATCATGCTTACTAGTGGAATCAGGTAAAACGCAGCTTGTGTTGAACCAGTGTAAGATGGATTCGAACCTAAGACTTGTGCTGCTAGGAGTCACAGGCTTACCACTGCACCACCTCCTAAAAAAACTAATTATCTGACCACTCGATATAAAAACATAGTATATGCGTATCCAAACAATAAAACTGATTATTGCAACGACAAGTCAAATACCCCATAAAAGTTCATATGTAGCAAGACTGCAACAAAGGCTCATTTATGCATGTAAGGATGAACTGTGAAAAAGAGGATATAAGGAGAGATGAAGATACCTGCAGCAGCTGCAGCCCGAGGCCATATTGTTTGCTGAACATTTGAAGGATCAGCCGTCTCACTCCACATACAAACTTCTCCACCAATCACAAGTTTCTGCTCAACATAATCAGTTATCCCTTCAAGTGGTTCAGCGTCATAAAAACCATCCCATGTGACATCCAAATGATCGAGATACCAAACCCCTTGATTGCTGTATATGCATTTAAACCCTTGTGCAACTGCCTTTGGACAAACACCAGGGCCCAACCTGACACAACATAACACCACTTCTCTAACTAAATACGAATTTTTAAAACAATATTATAATAGAAAGACAAAAATAATCAGAATCCTCACCAGTTATGCACAACAGTCTTTGGATTGAGCTTCTCAGCAAATGTGTTAAATGTTTCTTCCCTGTGTAGACATAGCTAATATATATTAGATAATTGTAAAATACTGTAAATCACCTCTATCGTGTCTGCTTTTTTGCTATTTTCGTTGACTAATATTTATTGTCCTAATGTTGAGCACTTCTTGTACGCTGCAATGTGGTTACCATTACTTTTCAGTTGAGTTAAGCTTGACTGATAAAGTTAAGTTCAGACCGCCCCGTAAAAGGATAAATTGTGGGATTATTTTGTTTTGGAACAACGGATGTAGTAATTAGTAAATAAAATAAAATGCTAACTTGGTATTAGAAAATTAAAATATCTGACGTACCAATTGACTGGGGTCCAGTTTTTGGATATTGCTATCTCTTGAGCTTTGATCACGAAGTACTGATATGCATCCTTAGTTGTCATGTTCATCTCCTGAAGCCTATATATAGAATCAAGAAATTATATATACCGACCAAACGATGGGAAGACAAGAATATATGATATATAAAGATAAAGGTTTTACCATTGCTTCACATGTGGGGTATATTTCCAACAATCTGCACCAATGTAGATTATGTAAGACAACATATAAATTATTAACATTTAATTATATCATCGTTATTTCAAGAGAAAATATGTGATGTGGAAATTTACTAACCGGTATTGACTTCATCACCTCCTAAATGAAAAAGCTCAAAAGGAAATATATCTCTCATGTCTGCAAAAATGAGAATGTGATAGTAAAATTATATAAATTAAGCACCAGTTAACATCTATGGTAAAAGCTTACTGAAGCTAGATAGATATAGCAAGGGTGATTAATCAGTAACAGAATTTAACCTTGTAGTATTCCAGAAAGCACTTCAAAGGTGAAGTTCTTTGACACATCCAGAGGCTCTCTACATGAAGATGAAGGCCAAAGATCAGGATATCCGGTACCCCTGCACAGAAAGCAGCTCGATTATTGGTTATCAATAAACTAACTTATACCTAACCAATTAGCATATGATAAAAGGGTCAATATGATAACGATTTCTTTACTGTGCTAAAAAGATTTTCATGTGCTTGCCTTAGTTGACATTCACTATGCACAAACATGCTTCAAAGTAGCTTAATTAAGTCTTGCAATGTTTCTTACGTTGTAACATGGTCTACATCGTAGATATAGATTAAGCTTAAATACAATATAAATTAACAATATGGTTAGAAAGACATTCATTAACCAAATTTATTCTAAGGAGTCCATTATTCTGTATAATCAAGAACATGGATCATCAGTCTCATTTACCATGATTCTGCATGACCAGGAACATCAATCTCTGCCATAACATTGATACCTGTCACGAAAAATTCAGTATAATAAAAAAAGTGGACCAATATTAACAAAACTAAATGCAACATAAAAAGTACTACAATCACGTTTACTTATTTAAGCAACTGTATAAAATCCCTATTTCACCTGAAATATCTAACAGGTTTAATGAGTTTTAAATTTTAAACCACATATGATGATCAACTGATCAAGATATACAGAATAAGTGAGAGAATGTCCTAGAATATCAGTGGCATAAATGCTATGTAACCTGGGAAATCAGTATAGAAGATGACAAGATGTACATATATGAATACATAGGAACCATTTGAAGAAGAGCAAACTAATAAAAATATTCACAAATGGGTTGTTAAAACTTAAAGATGTAAAAGATGAAAGAGTACCTCTCATTTTCGCAAAGCTTTACAGTAACATCACCACAGAACATGAAACAAGAAGCAAACTTTTAGTGATAACAAAAAAGCTTGCAAATATTAAAGCGGAAATAAAAGTTATATGTAGATACAAGTGTTGTGAGATCACAAGAACTTGAATAGTTACATTTGTGTACCTTAGACAACATCTTTTTCTTCATAAAATAATATATTATGCATATTAAAATCCAACAATCATAAATGATGGGCACATAGTCTTACCTTACTATTTCAGAAGCATCTTCCACAGTATACCGTTCCCACTTTGTATATGCACCTTTCCATAGCTTTGGATATGCAGGTACTTCTAAAGGAAACGACTGTTCATCTATGATGTGCCAATGAAGAACATTCTACTGAACAGAAGTCACAATATCAGAAATACATGCAGGTATATTCCAATACAGAAATTGAAGGAAGCCTGAGTATAAATTGAAATCGTGAATATTGAAACAGCTAAAGATTAACTTCTTACAAGTTTGACGTATGACATAGATTCGATTATTTGCTTGATTATGTCAATTGGGTAATAGTGTCTTGAAGTATCTGTGGAACAAGGCAAACATTCAAATCTATCTTCCTTTTTCATGTTTTACTCTGGATAACAAGGCCAATTTAACATATTAAGTTTGAAAAGAATGTGTAAGATACCAAGCAAAAGCCCACGAAACTCAAATCTAGGTTTGTCTTTAATAAACCATGGAGCTTTGCATATTTGTACAGACTTAGTTCCATAATCAAAACCACATAATTGGCTGAATGTCTGCAAGACAAGATAAAACACATGCAAAAGAAACAAGAAACAATGTGAGGCAGATTTAAAGCAAATTTTATGACAATGAGCCGGCTATTTTTCGTTGGATGTGATATAATCATGTTTCATTTCTCGGGTTGTAAGTTAATGGGTCAAACTGTAATTAACTAAAGTATAGGTTTAGTTAGTGTGTCAAGTGTAAAATAGTATAGGGTCTGTATTGTCAAAGTTGAAAGTGTACAACCGCTTTCAACCGCCATGACAAACCTATAAATATGTCTGTAAACCTCAGATTTCAATAATTACGAATATTGTGTTTTTCATCTGTGTGTTCATCGTAGTCAAAGAGAGAAAGAGAGTTTTCTACCGAAATCAATTCGTGTAACATCATCATCATCATCGATTTGTCCAACAATCTGGCATCAGAGCCACGTTGTTTCACTGTTTGATTTCATTACGTTGTCCGATTCATCGTTGCGGTATTCATCAAAGTATCGCAATTGTTTTTCTGTTTTGGGATTCAACCGATCGCATCATTTACGAAGTCAGATTTGTTTTTGGTTGTCGCAATCAAGGAGAACAGAGGAGTGTATGATTGGCGAAGTAGCGGGTGCCGAAATTTGTGGGGTGTCGCTGCTATGATCGGACAGAAACAAAGAGGGATGAAATTTTTTTGGACTTGCTGTTTCGATTGAACAAAAAGGAAGTTTGGTTTTTTGAATCAAGTTGAACATAAGAGGATTTTGGTGGATCAAGAATCGCGGACAAGAAAGTCAGACAGGCTGGTCACGATTTTTTGAAGATCATTAAAGTCAGAGATTTATCAAACCAAGAATCCTAATTCCAGGTTTTATTGATTACATTCATGGAATTTAAACTTTGATTAGGAAAATATAGTACAACCATTAGAATATTTAGACTTAGAATTTAGAGAAATCCTAAGTATATTGTTGTTTCTCGATCCAATACAACACAATAATTTTGAAAAATATGACGGACGGGGATAGCAACAAACCAATTGTTGTACATAAGGAAATGGTGTCCTCACCCGATTTCCAATGCCCTATATTAAAATCATTCAATTATACCGTATGGTCCATTCAAATGAAAACCATACTAGAGGCAAATGGATTATGGGATAGGATAGAACCGAACGAAAACACAGAAACGGATGTCAAGAAGGACAAGACCACGTGCGCGTATCTATTCCAAGCACTACCAGAGGAGATGGTGTTGCAAGTAGCAAAGTGCAAGAGCGCTAAGGAGATTTGGGACGCACTTAAGACGCGTCATATTGGAGTAGCACGTGTACAAACGGCACGTTTGCAAACGCTCAAGACGGAGTTTGAGTTGTTGCAAATAAGGGAAGACGAGACGATAGATTCCTACACTACTAGATTCAATCAAATTGTTTCTAAGGCAAGCAGTTTAGGATCAATTATTGAGGAGTCTACGGTGACTCGGAAACTATTAGGATCCGTGCCAAAAAGATTCACTCAAATAGTTGCATCTATCGAGCAATGTTTTGATCTAGACGAGATTACTCTAAACGAAACAATTGGACGTTTGAAGGCTTTTGAAGAGAGGATAAAGTCAAAGAAGGGCGGAACTGGAGAGAACCAGGACAAACTTCTATTCGCACGTCGAGAGAGTGATTCTAATCGTGGAAGGCAGACTGGGAACTACAGAGGAGGAAAGTCCAAGTCATCGCGCAATCAGTAGAAGAACAAGAGGTTCAAGGCGGGTGATAAGAAAGCGAGTACTTCTCAGAAACCACGAGAAAATAACCAAGAGGTTATAGGCCCAAGAAGGATAAGAGTAAGGAGAAATGCAACAACTGTAACAAACTTGGGCACTACGCGAGGAGCAAACGACAAAGCAATCCAATCTTATCGAACAAGATTTGGAACCAAGGCTTCTAATGGTCATAGACGAGGTATTAGAACCATAGTTACCAAATTCGCTCAGCAGGTCATGAATTTCGAATTGGTACGTTTAGTACCAAATCGAATTCGCCAGCGTACCGAATCGTGATGGTACGGCGAACCAAATCCGGCTTAATTGCGTTTTCCAATTGCACTGATTTGTGATTCCGTTTATCCAAATTCACGATTCAATTTTCTCTAATTAGCTCAGCAATCACTTCTATTATAGCGAACCCTAGTAGATTGCAGCAATTGATTTCAAGAATATGTATTGATAGGCACTTAAAATACCCAGTACAATCACCAATTTCACATGTGTTCTTCAAATCAGTTTCTTATTTTCAATTTCTACAATGGAATTTTTTGCAAAAAAGCGCAATACGCAAGGAGATGAGAGTGAGGTTGTTTATGTTTTCTGTTTCTTATGTAATTTTTGTATTTTGTTATTTGACAATTTGGTATTGAATTAAGCAATTTGGTTATTTATATTTTTATTTGGGTACATCGAACCGGACTTTATGGTACACCGTACCGTATCGTATCGAAATGAACCTACCCCCGTCCGTCGAATACGCAGCCTCTAGCGAATCACATACCCGTACCACATTCCCGTACCGTGAATTAGGTAACTATGATTAGAACGCAAGGAAGTCTTCCTTAACGAGAAAGAAGTACATCCTAAGAATTACACGTACACCAATGAGAGTCTTTGGTATTTGGACAACGGTGCAAGTAATAACATGACCGGTGTTTGAGCACATTTCGTAGAATTGGACGAGAGTGTCTCTGGAAATGTTCGCTTTGGAGATGGATCGCGTGTAACGATCAAAGGCAAAGGATCGATATTGTTAGAGTGTAAGAATCGAGAACAAGTAATATCTCAAGTTTACTTCATCCCTAGCCTAAGGAGCAATATCCTAAGTTTAGAACAATTGATTGAGAGCAAGTGTAAGATCGTCATGGAGGATGACACACTATCTCTCTATGACCCAAGTACGGAACTGCTACTAAAGGTTAAACGAGCAAGGAACCGACTCTACCACACAAATTTAAGGGTCGGTTCGCCAACCTGTCTACTTACAAGTTTAGAAGATAAGGCATGGTTGTGGCATGCGAGATTAGGACATCTTAACTTCGAGTCCATCAAAACGATGACTCAGAAAGGATTGGTAAAAAGGATACCAAAAATAAATCACAGCGCAGGTGTGTCAAGCATGCCTATTGGGAAAGCACACGAAAGCTCCATTCCCACAAAAGACTCAGTTCAAGTCAGAGGAACCTTTAAATCTTGTATATGGAGATCTATGTGGTCCTATATCACCACCTACACCCTCAGCGAAGAAATATATATTTCTGCTAGTAGACGATTGCACGAGATATATGTGGGTGTATTTCCTAAAGTCCAAGGACAAAGCCTTTGAGACGTTTAAGGAATTTTGAACCAAGGTGGAAAGTGAAGTTGGAAGAAAACTGAAGATGCTAAGGATAGATAGAGGAGGGGAATTCACGTCTCATGAATTCACCAAGTTCTGTAAGAATAATGAAATAGCCAGACACAATTGACTGCTCCATATTCGCCTCAACAAAACGGAGTTGTTGAACAAAGAAACAAAACTGTAATGTCCATTACTCGTAGTATGATGAAAGCCACAAAGATGCCGCAAGATTTTTGGGCTGAAGCGGTTAGACATGCTATCTACATACTTAATCGAGTACCAACGAAGGCTGTGACGGATAGCACACCTTATGAAGCATTGAAGGGCAGGAAGCCTAAGATAGATCATTTGAGGATCTTTGGGTGCATAGCTTACGCGAAGGTGACCATTCCTAATTTAAAGAAGTTAGATGACAGAAGTGTCCAGATGGTTTACCTAGGATCAGAAGAGGGATCCAAAGCTTATAGGTTGTATGACCCTGTCAACAACAAGATTTGCGTAGGAAGAGATGTAAAGTTTAAAGAGGATGAGACATGGAATTGGAAGGATTATCTAGAGCACTTACATAATGGTAATGCTGAATGGGCTGATTTCATCATACCTGACGGGCAAGTCGAAATTGCTCAAGTCAACCCAACAGAGGAAGCAACCAATTCTGAAGAAGAGAATGAAGATGTAGGCAATCATGAGGATAATTATCAAGCCACACCTCAGTAGAGTTCAAGGATGAGTACTCCGAGGACTTATGCCTATGAACCTAACTCATCACAAGTTACGGTTTATAAGTCACAGAGGAGTTCAGCAAGACCTTTTAAATCATACACCTCTACAAGGTTTTAGAGATTTGAGGGAGATCACGGATAAGGCAAGACCTGTAGATACACGAGGATTGTATGAAGAGTTACTTCTAGTGGAAGAAGAACCAAGAAACTACAGAGAAGCCGCTGAAGACAAGAAATGGATTGAAGCCATGGAGTTGGAGTTAGAATCCATCAATAAGAACAATACATGGAGACTAACTAACTTACTCGAGGGACATAGAGCAATTGGTCTCAAATGGGTATTTAAGACAAAGCGAGATGCTAACTGGAAGATTACAAAGCATAAGACTCGCTTAGTAGCAAAAGGCTATGTGCAAGAACAAAGAGTAGACTTTGACGAAGTCTTTGCACCAGTACACGAATAGAGACGGTACGTCTTATTCTGGTAATTGCTGCTTACAATGGATGGGAAGTACATCATCTCGATGTAAAGTCCACATTCCTAAACGGAGACTTAAAGGAAGAAGTCTACGTTTCTTAACGTGAAGGATTTGTGAAGCCAGTGAGTAGTGAGTGAGAAGAAAGTATACAAGCTATCTAAAGCTTTGTATGGTTTGAAACAAGCACCACATGCATGGAACATCAAGCTGGATCAGACATTGAAGTCTTTGAAGTTTCAGAAGTGTACGTTGGAACATGTTGTCTATGTAAGAAGAAGCAAAGAGTCTACAATAATAGTTGGAGTCTATGTAGATGATCTCATAGTCACGGGAGCACCAAAGAAGGAGATCGGTCATTTCAAGTCACAAATGGAACAAGAGTTTCAGATAAGTGACTTAGGACTCTTAGCATATTATTTGGGTATAGAAGTCATCCAATTAGGGGGTGACATATCAATCAAGCAAACGGGTTACATCAACAAAATCTTAAAGGATGAAAATATGGTTGATTGTAATGAAACCAAGATTCCTATGAGTCCGGGAACAAGGTTCACAAATATCAAAGGAGTAGACCCGGTGGATCCAACTGAATATAGGAGTTTGATAGGATGTTTGAGGTATTTGCTACATACAAGACCAGACTTGAGTTATGCGATGAATTTACTCAGTCTTTTTATGCAAGAACCTATGGAACATCATATGAGAGGGATCAAGCAAATAATTAGGTACATCAAAGGAACCAAGCATCACAAGATAACCTACAAGAAGAACGGAGGAAACAAGATAACTGGTTATAGTGATAGTAGTTATGGAGTTAACACTGATAAGGGGAAAGGAACACTGGATTCGTGTTCTACTTTAGAGATTCTCCTATCACTTGGTGTACGCAAAAACAACAGACGGTGGCATTATCATCATGTGAATCAGAATTCATAGCGGCCACTACAGCAGCACAACAAACACTATGGTTACAAAGATTAGTGGCAGAATTGACCGGATGGAAAGAAGAAAAGATCACATTACTGGTTGACAACATCTCAGCAATAGCACTAATGAAGAATCCTGTATTTCATGGATGAAGCAATCACATTGACACACGTTATCATTTCATCAGAGACTGCGTAGAAAACAATCAAATTTATGTTGAACATGTTAGTGGAGAAATTCAGAGGGCTGACATTCTCACTAAGGCAATGACAAGAGTCAAGTTCATCACGATGCGAAAACTACTGGGAGTTCAAGATCTGAAGATGGAGAAAGATTAAAATGATTTGGGGGTGAAATGTGATATAATCATGTTTCATTTCTCGGGTTGTAAGTTAATGGGTCAAACTGTAATTAACTAAAGTATAGGTTTAGCTAGTGTGTCAAGTGTAAAATAGTATAGGATCTGTATTGTCAAAGTTGAAAGTCTGCAACCGCTTTCAACCGCCATGACAAACCTATAAATATGTCTGTAAACCTCATATTACAATGGTTACGAATATTGTGTTTTTCATTTGTGTGTTCATCGAAGTCAAAGAGAGAAAGAGAGAGTTTTCTACCGAACTCAATTCGTGTAACATCATCATCATCATCGATTTGTCCAACATTGGAAAAATAAATAGGAGGAAATGGATAAAAAAATAGTTTTTAACCAAGTTGGCAAGCTAACTTTTCACCAACTTGGCACATACATATTCTGTTAAAAGAAGGAGTTATTTGGTGAGTTTGTGTTGTAACAGTATTGTAATTTATAGATTTATTTCATTATCCGTTGATATTTTTTCTACCTATAAATTTTTAACCATTAATACGAACTCCTATTTTCATACCTCTAATCCACGCAGTGCACCATAAACTGTGTTTGCCTGCATTAAACATAACATCTATAAACCTTAATTGAAAAAAAAATGAAGAAATCACAGGACACACATACGAACTTACCTCAATGGTAACCTCACCAATGATGGAAAGCCCATTATTCTTCACAACCAATAACGTATAACTCTCATCAACACCTAATTGAAGCTAAAACCACATTCAAAGAGCAGATAATTCACTTTTGGAAGAAGAAAAAAAATTAAGCTACCACAAAAGTTGAAAAACTCACCTCTTCGTCGTCAGAATGAACAATAACGGCAACTTTACTAATATCATAATCCGAATTGCTCGTTCCTCCAAATTTAGAACTTCCGACGTGCTTAAATATAATGGTTTTGTATCTCGCAAACGCTTCTCTAACAATAACTGAATTTCCACCACTGCCAGAGAGGGAGATGGATAAATTAGGGTCCACTACTAAGGTTTGATCACCGGAAGTGAATTCTGACGGCAACGGCCATAGAAATGTGATAGATGAGTCGTCAGAAGGAGAACCGATTGTTGTTCGTATGGTTCGTGAGTTGATGACTGGAGTGAGAAGGAAACATATGGTGAGAATCGTGAAGAACGAGGGCAGTGTTTTAGGGTTTCTAGCAGTGGACATCTTTTTTGGGGAAAGGAGTGTTGACCTCAGGGAGAGAGTGGTCTAGTTCAGAGGGTAGCAAGTAAAGATCCGGTGAATTAAAAAACAATTCAACTCGATTTATATTATTATCTTATTATACATTTGACAAGTTTATTGAATATACATTTGACAATTTTTGAATAAAATATTAACCAAAAAATACATTTCTCATATATAAATAGTGCTTCGTTTAATTCAAATCTTTGCTTTCAGTTCAGCCGGTAGAGGCCAGAACTTTTAACGTATTGATGCTTGGTTCGAATCCATTAGGTATCCATAACTTTCTTAGAGGTTTTACTAAAACCGTTAACTTTTTGGCTGCCTTGACACGTGTAGAACCTTAGACGATGTGTTCTTCTTACTCTTTCATAGCCTTCGTAGCTTGGATGAATCAAAACTCCAGCCCGTCTTAGACGATGTGTCCTTCTTACACGACACCCCTCTTCTTAATCCCCTTCTTGAATCTTCTTCACACAAAACTCCAGCCAGGGGCGGAACTACAGGAGGGTCAAGAGGGTCCATTGACCCTCCGGTGAGCTCAGACTTCTTTAATACGAGTACGATCTTCGTCGTCTTTTTTTATAACTTGACCCTCTCAAATTGTTGTCATATTGATGGTGAGATGAAAATAAAAGAGTAAAAATAGTGTGGCCGGAATATTTTTGGTCGCCGATCGGAGCTAGATGAAGAAGATGATCTTTTGAGAAGAAGAAATGAAAAGAACAGCTTTATTGGGAAGACAAAGATGACAAAATAGTGTTTCTTTTATTTTCAAAAAATAAATTAAATTAAAAGCCGTACAGCGAGCATTTATATCATCTCTCGATTTTTAATTAAATATTTCTTCTTCTTATATTTAATAAGGCTAAGTGTAGTGGATAAAGCCCCATAAAGCCCCACAAGGGGCATTATGCGCCATGTGGACGCTGACTGGGCAAGGGGCTTTATGGGGCTTTATAGTCGGTAGTGGATAAAGCCCCATAAAGCCCACCATCATCATTACCTTATTATTATTTTTTTAACTTTTTTTTAAAAAGTACTTTCATTAAAAATAAAATAAAAGACAACAAAATAAATTAAAACATCACAACTTAAAAGAAAACACGAACGCCTATATATAACTATTAAACGTGAAAATAGGATCTTCGGGGTTGTTGATGTATGGCCTCAAAAAAGCCCAAACGCCTGCGTATATAAAGCTCTTGCCATATTCAGTTTTGTACTCGCTCAACGACCTTCGCAGCACTGAGCTTATACCCTCCGCGCCATATTGTCGCTCGAGTCGTACATAGATATCATTAAAAGTTCGTGCCTTCGATTGCAAGTCCCACCATTTCGCCCTGATAAAGTTCCCGTTTAAAAACACTCCACGTCGCCGTTTGAAGTCATCAATCACGGCATTCCAAAACTCGTTTGGCCGGCGTCCATCATTCCAATTGTGTGCGACGTTAACGAAAGATTGTGCCACCGCTACGTCGTCTTCGGCCTTCCAACTACGCCTATTCATTGTGAATGTTTGTGAAAGTTTATAAAATAGATGGGGTATATATAGTAGAAGAATAGAAGTGAGATGTTTAAAAAAGTGGGGTATTTATAGGTAAAAGAGGGTTTAAATTAAAAAAATTAAAAAAAAAAATCTTTGCTCAACGGTACAAAATTTAGCCGTTGAACGGCTATTTTTTTTTATTCAACTCCTCTAATCGGCGTTATAGGGCTAACGCCCCTCGCCCATTCTCCCTCTATAACGCCCCCATAACGCCCCACCGTAGTGGGGGTGGGCGTTATGGGGGGCGCTATGGAGCCCTTTTTGGCCCAGTAACGCCCCACTACGGGCAGCCTAAGTGTGATTTTTACTTATTAAGTTTTGTGTTTTCTGACTTTAATTTTTATATTTTAAACTTCTAATATTTTAATAAAGTTGGTATATTTATTACCAAAACTAAATTTATATATTTATGCAACATGTAGTTTATTTCTTTAACTATATATTTTATGATTTTTAACCATATACAGAACCAATTTTTATTTAAATTTAATGATAGAAATTGGTAAGAAATATAAAATGTTTATATAAATACTTTGTGCCAAATGTATGTAAAGCGGTGCGCTTTGCACTTCACACCGCGACTCTCGATCTTATCATCCTTGTGCGTCTCACACTTTTTTAAAATCGCGTGACTATAAACGGTAACAGGTTTTGTTTGACGGGCAATGATGAACCATTAGTACACTTTTGAGTAGAAAAAACAAGTTTATATTGTGACCCTCCTGTTAATACGTTCTGGTTCCGCCACTGACTCCAGCCCTTCTTGCGCCCAAATATACAGAGAACGTCTTTACTTGCTGAAGGTTAGCATTTTCTTCTAAATTCCTGAAATTAAATGATGGCGAGGGGGACGAGTTGGGCTTTACGGGTTTGGGCTCTTCTCTTTTCGAAAGTGGCTAAGGTGGTGTTGGAGGTGTCACCCGGTCCGGCCCAATAAACCCTCCTATTGGCGCCGGCCCATGAAGGGTTTTGTTTGTTTGATTTGTTTCTTGTTTTCCAAGTCTTTTCCTAGTATTTAAACACTTGTTTGTTTCTTGAGAACTTGTTGATTGATATTAAATAAAGTTTATTGCTTGGAGGTTATCCATGTTTTCTAGGGCTTGGTTTTGAGCTCCTAGGGTTTTCTTGACATAGTTCAAGGTGTACCTACCATCACGCTATCAAGTGGTATTCAGAGCTATGTCAGATCATCGTAGAAACCATCGTAAATTCGCCGCAGGAGGCAACGATGATGACTATCGTGATCCGAGAGACGAGGAGATCGAAAGATTGCGCCAGAGGCTTCGGGAAGTAGAGATACAGAACAAAGGACGATGGGGAGATCCTAATGAATCAGAAAGAACGGATTCAGTCGTGTGGAACGAAGCCGACTACCACAATCCGTTCGGCCGGCCCTATCATGTTCGACAAAATTCACCGCCGGCGAGAGACCCACTGCGAAATCTGGGATTTCGCATGGAGATACCGGAATTCGAAGGCGGCGTGGAACCGGATGACTTTTTAGATTGGGTTCGTACGGTTGAACGTTTGTTTGACCTCCGCGATGTTCCCGATCACTTAAAAGTCAAGCTCGTCGCAGTCAAGTTAAAAAAGCATGCATCCTTGTGGTGGGAGAATCTCAAACGTAAGCGCACGTATGAAGGTAAACATAAAATTGAATCGTGGGATAAGATGAAACGTTTATTATACAAAAGGTTTTTGCCTGTGACTCATCGACAGGATACGTTTCTAGCATACCACGCATTTAAGCAGGGGTCCCTCCCAGTCTCTGACTTTATTCTCGAGTTTGAAAGGCTTCGTATGAGATGTGGTATTGATGAGGAGGAATAACAATTGATCGCGAGGTTCATCGGTTCCCTGCGAACAGACATAGCTGATGTCATTCAATTACAACAATATTATACTCTTGATGATGTTTGCAGGTTAGCTTCGCGAGTGGAAAAACAGATTAGTGCACGATCCCGACCCACGTACCCTCGGCCCAATCAAAGCCGGGGTACCCCAGCCGTTGCCGCTAGCTCCTCCACAGCCCCTAAGGTCGTCGTTCCCACAGCCCCACCACCTACATCAAACCCGCTTGCGGGGGGCGACACGGTGTTATAAATGCAATGGGATCGGTCACCTTCGTCGGGATTGCCCGAATAAAGATGTCATCGCTTTTGTCAATGACCCTCCACCAACTTATGACGATGACCAAGACGGGCCTTCTGATGAAGAAGGTGAAGTTCTTTACCCGGATCAAGGGGAGGCATTAATCTCACAATGGGTTCTTAGCGCTACCGTAGCTTCTGACGACGATGATACAAGTTGGCTACGGCATAATATTTTCCGAACCAAGTGCACTATCCAGGGTAAAGTATGTGATATTGTAGTGGACGGTGTGACATCCGTCACTTTAATTTTAGATTAAAAATGATAATCTAGGATTTATTACGGCTTATTTAGAATTAATTATGATTATGTGGATTATTTGAATATTATAGTCTCGTAAATGTGAACTGACTAACGAAACGAATAAAATAATTCGTTTGGTTTTAAATTATGAATGTATATGAGTTAGAACCTTTAGAAAAGGTTATACATTCGGTTGGTGATAAATTAGAGAAAATTACGCTAATAATAAATTTGAACCGTGTAAAAACGTCACTACTTTTGGTCTCCGACCAAGTACGACGAAACTGAAAAATAGTTATACGGTTCTGAGCGTAATTTAAAATTATGAATTTTGATATAATTATTTGAATTTATTGGACTCGGAAAAATATCCGTAAAACGCGACATACACTGTGTATTAGCTAGAGATTTATAAAAATTGAAAGGAGATGGGTATGTATGCATGTATTTCGTATATATATGTATATATGTATAAGTGTGTAATACAAGTTATATTAATGGAGAGTTGATATGTTGTGTAGAAATTTATGAAAGTTATGATTACATTATTAAATTTTATAACCTATACACATACATACATAACCACAAGATTATATAAAAAAAAATTGTACACTCTCCCTCTCCCTCTATATGTTTCGGCCGAGACCCCCCCCCCCCCTCACTTTCATTTTCACTTGATCTCTCTCTCTCTCTAAACACACACACATTCAAGAAACCTCTTTGAATCTTCATATCTTCATCCACATTCAAGAACATCCTTTGAATCTTCATCCATCTTCTTCAAAGATTCAAGAACACCAAGAACATTTACTCTCTCTCTAGCTTCAAAGTAAGCAAACATCATCTATATCTTCTTCTTCATCTCAAAACCCACTTCCAAATCCAAGAACCAACATCAAATATTGATAAGTTATGGTGGATTTGGAAGGAATAAGCTTCAAAACACAAAGATTATGTGAAAAACTCCACTCACACACACAAAAATCGTGATGTGTGTGTGTTAGTGTGTGTTTTTGTGTGTTAAGCTTAGTATATGGGTTTGATCATCTTAAAACCTCCATGCATGTTGAATCTAGGTCATAAACTTGAGTTTTATGAAAGATTAAATGAATACTTAAGTTAAAACACAAAGTTTTTGAAGGAAATCTCTAACTAGTGAGTTAGATGATACATGCATGAAGAAAAATCTATGATTTCATGTGATTTATATGATTTTATGTACTTATGATCATATCTTGCTAGTATTTGATCTTATAATTTGTGATAATGATATAAGAAGACATGAAATAAGGGTATGAAACCCTTGGATTTTATTAAAAATCCGAAAATTTATATATATGTATATACATATGTAAATACTTGAAGATTGGAACAAAAATGTTAAATAAAAACAAGATCTAGTGTCACAATTGTAGTAAATCCGCCTCATGGCCGTCAATGACGCCTACATGGTCGGTAACGATTGTCACTAAGATAAACCCCGTGACTATTTCTCATGGTAATTCCGCCTATAATGGTCGGTTATGAGGAAACACGAGTGGTACACCATAAATATGTAATACTTGGAAAATTATAAGAATAAATATGTGAGTATTATATCAAATTGGATAAAAATTATAAAAATTAAAATGAAGGTCAGAAACATTTATGGTAAAAAGTCACCAAATCTTGTAATAAAGACTTGGAGTAAAGAAATGGAGATAAAAGTAATGATTAGAATATGACTTTTTAAAGCCTTTAATGCATTAAATGGATGAAAAATGTAAAAATATGTCAAAAATCCGAAAAATTCTAGTTTGGGTCAGTAAAAGAATAATAATTATCAGTAGATATGAGTTATAAAAATTTTCTAGAATTTTTGGAATTTATTTAATAATTAAAATGGAATTTATATGCTTAAAATTGGCTAAAAATGCTTAAAAATAGAATAAATTGGAGAAATAATATGAAATAAATTGAGGACCTATTTTGGACAGTAGATAACAAATATAAGTGAGAATAATTGAAAACTTAGGTGAAAATGGCACCCGAACCCTTAAAACGATGAAAATTATGCATTAAAACGTGTAAAATTAGTAAAAATAAGGTATAAAATGGGAAAATAATTGAGATCAGTAGCTAAAAGACTTGGAACAGATTTATAATGTTTAGGAAACATATAAAAATGATGTGGAAATAGAAACTTAAGTATTGGAGAAAAATTGGATAAAACCCGTCACCGAAAAAGCCGTAAAAATGGGTAATTTAGCATAAAATAGAGAAAAATTAGAAAATAAGTGCTATAATGTTTGGAATGATGATAATTAAGTATAATAACTTATATTGAGCCTTAGCATAAAATTCCGTGAGTAAAGACTAGTTTCTTTTGCTTTATTTGTTGAAATTAGTCGAATAAGGGCAAAATCGTCATTTTGCCCAAATAAATTGAAAATTCAGAATTTGTCACATTAGTTAAGTAGAATTGCCTAACTAATCTGATCCTAATAAAAATAGGACCAAGATACCTGAATTTGCTTATTTAGAAGCCAAGCTAGTACTTACAAGCAAAGGTGAGTTCACTCGAATCCCTCTTTTAATACACGTTTTTACTAAAGTTAAATTAAAGTGGGATAAAGTTAATTGGGAAAATTGAGTTGACAAATGGATGTGTGGGTATGATTAAACGTAAGTAATGGTATGGACGCTCATAAAAAGATGAGCCTGGCCAAAATTGCAAAGAGTATGGTGCAAAATTGTAAAAAGTATGGTGCAATAAGTCCGCCGTCTAGAATCATTAAAAGAAGCGTGAGAGGTATTGATAGATCTATCGGGTTGACCCCCATACCACTGATCAGTCGCTCTGGTCGCGCAACAGGGTGGTAAATACTTTCGAACATTGGTCTAGCGTTGATTTAGAGCTTAACGTTTAATTGTACATCATAATGCCTAGCTAGCTTATGAACCATACTTGTCGCTAAACTCATTATTTGGTATAAAGTGAAATGAAATGTGGGCAAGAGAATAAGAATAAATGGAAATGTAATCAAGGGATCTATACGGTGATTGTGGAATTAAATTGTGAACTCACCAACCTTTTGGTTGACACCGTTTGTTAATGCCTTTTTTTTAGGTACATGATGCTTGTCTTGAGAGATGGACCCGGTATACCAAAGACGAAGTTGTTGTGTGTTCTCTTTTGTACTTAATGTAAACGTTTTAGTAATGATGATGTAAGGGACCGTAACATGGATGACTATGTTATCCATTGATAAATAAAATGTTGTTTTTATCTTTTATTATATTACTAGTTACTAAAACGCATGGGTTACCAACTTTGAACACCGCCACGTAAGACTTCCGCTGAATTAAGAAAATTGGGGTGTGACAGA
>JBCNJP010000012.1:57670864-57736676 GCA_039602395.1 Deinandra increscens subsp. villosa
AGGAAGAAGTCTACGTTTCTTAACGTGAAGGATTTGTGAAGCCAGTGAGTAGTGAGTGAGAAGAAAGTATACAAGCTATCTAAAGCTTTGTATGGTTTGAAACAAGCACCACATGCATGGAACATCAAGCTGGATCAGACATTGAAGTCTTTGAAGTTTCAGAAGTGTACGTTCGAACATGCTGTCTATGTAAGAAGAAGCAAAGAGTCTACAATAATAGTTGGAGTCTATGTAGATGATCTCATAGTCACGGGAGCACCAAAGAAGGAGATCGGTCATTTCAAGTCACAAATGGAACAAGAGTTTCAGATAAGTGACTTACGACTCTTAGCATATTATTTGGGTATAGAAGTCATCCAATTAGGGGGTGACATATCAATCAAGCAAACGGGTTACATCAACAAAATCTTAAAGGATGAAAATATGGTTGATTGTAATGAAACCAAGATTCCTATGAGTCCGGGAACAAGGTTCACAAATATCAAAGGAGTAGACCCGGTGGATCCAACTGAATATAGGAGTTTGATAGGATGTTTAAGGTATTTGCTACATACAAGACCAGACCTGAGTTATGCGATGAATTTACTCAGTCTTTTTATGCAAGAACCTATGGAACATCATATGAGAGGGATCAAGCAAATAATTAGGTACATCAAAGGAACCAAGCATCACAAGATAACCTACAAGAAGAACGGAGGAAACAAGATAACTGGTTATAGTGATAGTAGTTATGGAGTTAACACTGATAAAGGGAAAGGAACAACTGGATTCGTGTTCTACTTTAGAGATTCTCCTATCACTTGGTGTACGCAAAAACAACAGACGGTGGCATTATCATCATGTGAATCAGAATTCATAGCGGCCACTACAGCAGCACAACAAGCACTATGGTTACAGAGATTAGTGGCAGAATTGACCGGATGGAAAGAAGAAAAGATCACATTACTGTTGACAACATCTCAGCAATAGCACTAATGAAGAATCCTGTATTTCATGGATGAAGCAAGCACATTGACATACGTTATCATTTCATCAGAGACTGCGTAGAAAACAATCAAATTTATGTTGAACATGTTAGTGGAGAAATTCAGAGGGCTGACATTCTCACTAAGGCAATGACAAGCTTATCGATAGCGACCGTCGCGGACGCGATCGCGCGATTTATCGCGTTGCGGCCTTGGTCCGCGATTTGGAAAATAGCGGTATAAAGCGACGCTTGTAGCGTCGCCGGAAGAAACACCGGAGGAATCGCCGGAGCAAAGAAAGGGGACGACTTGGAGTTAGACGGCGATTGAAATGCTGGGGTATAAAGTGACGATTTTAGTGTCGCCAGAAGAATTACCGGAGGAAACGCCGGAGGAATCGCCGGAAGAGTAACCTGAGGAATCGCCGGTGGAATAAAAATGAACGACCTGGAGGGAGTTAGCGGCGATTCATGTGGAAACATAAAACCCTAGTATTTTTATTATGTAAAAGTTACAGTTACACCCCTTCTACTTTAAAAAGTATATAATTACTACCCTTTCATTTAAAAAGTATCTAAATAGGTTTATAAAATACTTAATACATCTAAAAATATTTTCATGTTTCATTAATCTTTTGGTATTTTGTTATTTATACAATATTTATGTTTACTTTTATAATTTTATATATATAATTTTATATTTTTTTTAATTTTATACACTATTCTAATGGGATATGTATTTAAAAGAAATTATGTTATTATATCGCTATATTTAAAATAGCTGTCGCTATTTATCGCTATTCGCTACGTAGCGTATAGGTAGGTCATCGCTATTTTCCGCTATTCGCTATCGATAAGCTTGGGCAATGACAAGAGTCAAGTTCATCACGATACGAAAACTACTGGAAGTTCAAGATCTGAAGATGGAGAAAGATTAAAATGATTTGGGGGTGAAATGTGATATAATCATGTTTCATTTCTCGGGTTGTAAGTTAATGGGTCAAACTGTAATTAACTAAAGTATAGGTTTAGCTAGTGTGTCAAGTGTAAAATAGTATAGGATCTGTATTGTCAAAGTTGAAAGTCTGCAACCGCTTTCAACCGCCATGACAAACCTATAAATATGTCTGTAAACCTCAGATTACAATGGTTACGAATATTGTGTTTTTCATTTGTGTGTTCATCGAAGTCAAAGAGAGAAAGAGAGAGTTTTCTACCGAACTCAATTCGTGTAACATCATCATCATCATCGATTTGTCCAACATTGGAAAAATAAATAGGAGGAAATGGATAAAAAAATAGTTTTTAACCAAGTTGGCAAGCTAACTTTTCACCAACTTGGCACATACATATTCTGTTAAAAGAAGGGGTTATTTGGTGAGTTTGTGTTGTAACAGTATTGTAATTTATAGATTTATTTCATTATCCGTTGATATTTTTTCTACCTATAAATTTTTAACCATTAATACGAACTCCTATTTTCATACCTCTAATCCACGCAGTGCACCATAAACTGTGTTTGCCTGCATTAAACATAACATCTATAAACCTTAATTGAAAAAAAAAATGAAGAAATCACAGGACACACATACGAACTTACCTCAATGGTAACCTCACCAATGATGGAAAGCCCATTATTCTTCACAACCAATAACGTATAACTCTCATCAACACCTAATTGAAGCTAAAACCACATTCAAAGAGCAGATAATTCACTTTTGGAAGAAGAAAAAAAATTAAGCTACCACAAAAGTTGAAAAACTCACCTCTTCGTCGTCAGAATGAACAATAACGGCAACTTTACTAATATCATAATCCGAATTGCTCGTTCCTCCAAATTTAGAACTTCCGACGTGCTTAAATATAATGGTTTTGTATCTCGCAAACGCTTCTCTAACAATAACTGAATTTCCACCACTGCCAGAGAGGGAGATGGATAAATTAGGGTCCACTACTAAGGTTTGATCACCGGAAGTGAATTCTGACGGCAACGGCCATAGAAATGTGATAGATGAGTCGTCAGAAGGAGAACCGATTGTTGTTCGTATGGTTCGTGAGTTGATGACTGGAGTGAGAAGGAAACATATGGTGAGAATCGTGAAGAACGAGGGCAGTGATTTAGGGTTTCTAGCAGTGGACATCTTTTTTGGGGAAAGGAGTGTTGACCTCAGGGAGAGAGTGGTCTAGTTCAGAGGGTAGCAAGTAAAGATCCGGTGAATTAAAAAACAATTCAACTCGATTTATATTATTATCTTATTATACATTTGACAACTTTTTGAATAAAATATTAACCAAAAAATACATTTGTCATATATAAATAGTGCTTCGTTTAATTGAAATCTTTGCTTTTAGTTCAGCCGGTAGAGGCCAGACCTTTTAACGTGTTGATGCTTGGTTCAAATCCATTAGGTATCCATAACTTTCTTACAGGTTTTACTAAAACCGTTAACTTTTTGGCTGCCTTGACACGTGTAGAACCTTAGATGATGTGTTCTTCTTACTCTTTCATAGCCTTCGTAGCTTGGATGAATCAAAACTCCAGCCCGTCTTAGACGATGTGTCCTTCTTACACGACACCCCTCTTCTTAATCCCCTTCTTGAATCTTCTTCACACAAAACTCCAGCCCTTCTTGCGCCCAAATATACAGAGAACGTCTTTACTTGCTGAAGGTTAGCATTTTCTTCTAAATTCCTGAAATTAAATGATGGCGAGGGGGACGAGTTGGGCTTTACGGGTTTGGGCTCTTCTCTTTTCGAAAGTGGCTAAGGTGGTGTTGGAGGTGTCACCCGGTCCGGCCCAATAAACCCTCCTATTGGCGCCGGCCCATGAAGGGTTTTGTTTGTTTGATTTGTTTCTTGTTTTCCAAGTCTTTTCCTAGTATTTAAACACTTGTTTGTTTCTTGAGAACTTGTTGATTGATATTAAATAAAGTTTATTGCTTGGAGGTTATCCACGTTTTCTAGGGCTTGGTTTTGAGCTCCTAGGGTTTTCTTGACATAGTTCAAGGTGTACCTACCATCACGCTATCAAGTGGTATTCAGAGCCATGTCGGATCATCGTAGAAACCATCGTAGATTCGCCGCAGGAGGCAACGATGATGACTATCGTGATCCGAGAGACGAGGAGATCGAAAGATTGCGCCAGAGGCTTCGGGAAGTAGAGATACAGAACGAAGGACGCTGGGGAGATCCTAATGAATCAGAAAGAACGGATTCAGTCGTGTGGAACGAAGCCGACTACCACAATCCGTTCGGTCGACCCTATCATGTTCGACAAAATTCACCGCCGGCGAGAGACCCACTGCGAAATCTGGGATTTCGCATGGAGATACCGGAATTCGAAGGCGACGTGGAACCAGATGAATTTTTAGATTGGGTTCGTACGGTTGAACGTTTGTTTGACCTCCGCGATGTTCCCGATCACTTAAAAGTCAAGCTCGTCGCAGTCAGGTTAAAAAAGCATGCATCCTTGTGGTGGGAGAATCTCAAACGTAAGCGCACGTATGAAGGTAAACATAAAATTGAATCGTGGGATAAGATGAAACGTTTATTATACAAAAGGTTTTTGCCTGTGACTCATCGACAGGATGCGTTTCTAGCATACCACGCATTTAAGCAGGGGTCCCTCCCAGTCGCTGACTTTATTCTCGAGTATGAAAGGCTTCGTATGAGATGTGGTATTGATGAGGAGGAAGAACAATTGATCGCGAGGTTCATCGGTTCCCTGCGAACAGACATAGCTGATGTCATTCAATTACAACAATATTATACTTTTGATGATGTTTGCAGGTTAGCTTCGCGAGTGGAAAAACAGATTAGTGCACGATCCCGACCCACGTACCCTCGGCCCAATCAAAGCCGGGGTACCCCAGCCGTTGCCGCTAGCTCCTCCACAGCCCCTAAGGTCGTCGTTCCCACAGCCCCACCACCTACATCAAACCCGCTTGCGGGGGCGACACGGTGTTATAAATGCAATGGGATCGGTCACCTTCGTCGGGATTGCTCGAATAAAGATGTCATCGCTTTTGTCAATGACCCTCCACCAACTTATGACGATGACCAAGACGGGCCTTCTGATGAAGAAGGTGAAGTTCTTTACCCGGATCGAGGGGAGGCATTAATCTCACAACGGGTTCTTAGCGCTACCGTAGCTTCTGACGACGATGATACAAGTTGGCTACGGCATAATATTTTCCGAACCAAGTGCACTATCCAAGGTAAAGTATGTGATATTGTAGTGGACGGGGGGAGCTGTGATAACATGATTGCAACAACCGCTGTCGAGAAGTTGGGTTTGAAACTTCATGCACACCCGGACCCATATCAATTGACTTGGTTAAAGAAAGGTAATCTCCTCAAGGTTACTCATCGGTGTTTGGTGGCATTTTCCATTGGCAACAAATACATTGACGAGTTGTGGTGCGAGGTCATCCCGATGGATGCCTGTCATATTCTGTTGGGGCGCCCGTGGTTGTTTGATAGGCGGGTAAAACATGACGGCTATCGGAACACATATAGTTTCAAAAAAGACGGCTTAGCTATTACCTTAGCACCCTTTAACCCAAGGGAAACACAGACTAAGGCCCTAATTTTGTCTAAATCAGAGTTTCTGGGTTGCGCCCTCCAGCCGGAACCGCCGTGGCTTTTAGGCCTTGTCATCTTCGAAGAGAACCAGCCGGCCCCATCGCCACCGGCTGCGGTTCTGCCGTTGCTACAAGAATTTTCTGACCTTTTTCCCAACGAGATCCCACCCTGTCTGCCATTAGAACGGGAAATACAACATTGTATCGATTTCCAACCAGGTCCTAGTATTCCAAACAAGCCAGCGTACAGAATGAACCCAAAGGAATTTGCAGAACTACAACGACAAGTCACCGAATTATTAGAGAAAGGGTTTATTCGGGAGAGTAAAAGTCCTTGTGCTGTTCCTGCGTTGCTCGTCCCGAAACCCGGCGGTGCCTATCGAATGTGCGTTGACAGTCGAGACTGTCAACAAGATAACTGTCAAATATCGATTTCCTATTCCTCGTTTCGAAGACCTGCTCGATCAGTTGCACGGGTCTACTATTTTTTCAAAGATTGACTTGCGCAGCGGATATCACCAAATCCGCATGCGTCAAGGTGACGAGTGGAAGACTGCTTTTAAAACCCGAGATGGCTTATATGAATGGATGGTGATGCCGTTTGGATTATCGAATGCCCCGAGTACGTTTATGCGACTTATGAATCATATTTTTCGGGACCTCATTGGTAAGAGTTTGGTTGTTTACTTCGATGATATTCTTATTTTTAGTGGTTCTTTGGACCAACATCTCCGACACTTGCGTGAGGTGTTCCTTATTTTGCGGGAACAACGCCTTTTTGCAAACGAAAACAAATGCCACTTTTTAACGAGTGAAGTCACTTTTCTGGGTTATCTAGTTTCGGGCAACGGCATTCGTATGGACGAGGGGAAAGTGGCAGCCATCACGTCTTGGCCCACCCCAATAACCTTGCACGATGTCCGCAGTTTTCACGGGTTGGCATCGTTTTATCGGCGGTTTATACAAAATTTTAGCACAATTGTCGCCCCTATGACGGACTTATTAAAGAGTTCAAAATTTGTGTGGTCCAAGGAAGCACAAAAGTCGTTTGAGGATTTAAAGGCACTTGTCACGCAAGCACCCGTGCTCGCTCTCCCAAACTTTGATGACGTTTTTTCAGGTTGAGTGTGATGCCTCCGGTATTGGCGTCGGGGGCGTTCTTAGCCAAAATGGACGACCGGTCGCTTATTTTAGTGAAAAACTTAATGAGGTGCGACGACGCTACAACACTTATGATAAAGAATTTTATGCCATTATTCGTTGCCTCGAGTTTTGGCGACATTATTTGCTACCCAATGATTTTGTCCTTTTCTCGAATCATCAAGCCTTGAAGTATATCCAGGGACAATCCAAGTTGAACCCGAGACACGCTAAATGGGTTGAGGCGTTGCAAGCATACTCGTTCACCATTCGTCACAAAGCGGGCTCGTCAAACCAAGTCGCCGACGCCCTCAGTCGGCGCCCCTCTGTTCTCGCCACGTTCGAGCTTCTAGTTCCGGGTTTCACTTCGTGGCGCCACCTATACAGTGACGATCCTGATTTCCGCACTCCGTGGGCACGCACGGGGACTTCTCCGTGGGGCTTATTTCATAGACGAGAAGGGCTGTTGTTTCGGGGTTCACTTTTGTGTGTCCCGCAATCGTCCTTTCGCGACGCCATTATTCTGGAATGCCACAAGGGGGCCTTGGCTGGACACTTTGGCCGCGACAAGACCGTTGCACAGGTTCGCGATCGTTTTTATTGGCCTCGGGTGGAAGCCGATGTTACGAGGTTGCTTAAGCGCTGCCGTGTCTGTCATATCGCCAAAACAACACACACTAATCAGGGGCTCTATACACCGTTACCTGTTCCGCAGGGTCCTTGGGAGGATGTTAGTTTGGATTTTGTCTTGGGATTGCCTCGTACCCAACGACAAAAGGATTCGATTATGGTTGTTATGGATCGATTTTCTAAAATGGCGCACTTTGTACCATGCGCTAAGACGTTTGACGTCTCTCAAGTCGCCCGCTTATATTTTTCAGAGATAGTTCGTTTGCATGGCATTCCCAAAACCATCACTTCTGACCGCGATGTCAAGTTTGTGGGACATTTTTGGCGCACTTTGTGGAAGCGTTTGGGGTCCAAGTTGCAATTTTCAAGTTCACATCACCCGCAAACCGACGGTCAGACGGAGGTTACAAATCGCAGTCTCGGTAATTTGCTTCGTTCTTTAGTAGGTGACAAACCCAAGCAATGGGATTTAGTTTTACCTCAGGCGGAATTTGCGTATAATCGTTCCTCTCATAAGTCCACGGGGAAGAGTCCGTTTTTTATTGTTTATGGTCGCAACCCTTTTACCCCAATTGACTTAGCTCCACCCGCGGATATGTCCACGCTTAGTACTGATGGTGATGTTCGCGCGGGTCAGATTCAGGAGTTGCATCAACAGGTGAGAGCTCACATTGCCAAGCATAATCTATAGTACCAGGCGTCTGCAAACAAACATCGTCGCCCTGTTATTTTTAATGAAGGAGATTTAGTGTGGGTCCATCTTCGTCGGGAACGATTTCCTCATGGTCGTTTTGGCAAATTGCATACCCGGGCTGACGGCCCTTTCCGGGTTTTGCGACGCATCAATGACAATGCATATAAGATTGACTTGCCGGGGCACTATAATGTTTCTGCGACTTTCAATGTGGCTGACCTTTCGCCGTATGAGGGGAGCTTAAGTGATGATGACTCGAGGACGAGTCCTTTTCAAGCTGGGGAGGATGATGGCGAGGGGGACGAGTTGGGCTTTACGGGTTTGGGCTCTTCTCTTTTCGAAAGTGGCTAAGGTGGTGTTGGAGGTGTCACCCGGTCCGGCCCAATAAACCCTCCTATTGGCGCCGGCCCATGAAGGGTTTTGTTTGTTTGATTTGTTTCTTGTTTTCCAAGTCTTTTCCTAGTATTTAAACACTTGTTTGTTTCTTGAGAACTTGTTGATTGATATTAAATAAAGTTTATTGCTTGGAGGTTATCCACATTTTCTAGGGCTTGGTTTTGAGCTCCTAGGGTTTTCTTGACATAGTTCAAGGTGTACCTACCATCACGCTATCATTAAAGCCTTTGAATCTACACGTCAATGTTTTCGTTACGATTTCTTAGGTTGAAGTATCTTATACAAATTTTCTTTCCTGCTTCTGATAGTATCTACCTTTTCAAATTGTGGCTTATAGTTGTTAGGGTTTCTAGGTTTCTTGGTTAATCTTGAGGGTGAATGAAAAACAGGAATCGATTGTCGTTCATGGTACTGATGCTTATCTCATACATATGATTTTGAGGTATCCTAAATTTAACTGACAAGATGGATGGATATAGCTAATTTACTAGTCTCCATTATGATGTTAGTTGTTAAGATTTGTACTTCTATTTTTTTCTTCTTTTTCCTTCATCTGTTCACTGCGTTCATTATTCTTGGAGGGATTATATATTTTGGCTTTTTTTTCTTCTGATTCCTCCTATCTTCTGTGCATTATCCCTAAATTATTTTACATTTACCTGTTTTTTTTTCAATGTGAAATTTTATTATTCGCCTTTTTCTTTTTCTTATTCTTTAAACTGTCAACAGGTTTTGAATCCCTTCTCTACGGTTGGTATTGTTGTTTCTAGGTTAGTATTTTGCATTATCTAATTTCTTGCTTTTAATGTGTTATCGTTATTTTGTCTATGTATCTATAGTTCAAATTGTTATTGTTGGCCTTAAAGATGAGTGACCTTTGATACTTGAGAATTTCATAATTTCATGTTTGTATACTTTTTTCGAGGCAAATTTACCCATTAAAAAATTCATAGCTCTATTTTGTAGGGGAGAATCGTTTGTTGAGTTAAGAAAAAAATAAGGGAAGAAACGTTAGATGAGCACAAAATCTTGCTTCTGTTTATATCCTTGCTGTTACTTTCATATTGGCTTTGATTTTTTTTGTTTATTCACGCCTTAATTTACTACTGAAATTATCAATCTTATGGACAGAATTGGACTTCTAATGTGTATTTAGTTTCGATTGTATATACCTATATTAAGTATTCAGTTGCCTGTTTTGTGAGGTTTTGACTACAGTTCTTGGTGTTATCCGTATTTTTAGCATCTTAAAGTTTATAAATTTTTTTTTGTGTTACCTAAAACAGATTTTTTATATAACAAAGGAAGTTGTAATGTCTGATTTATTTTGGACTTCCATGTTTTCGGTTGTATTATAACTTTCGCCATCTCATTTGCCTATTTGGTGAGACTTTGGCTTAACCTAATGGGATATTCAACTAAATTTGGTAAAATTTTCCCCTTTGTCATTTACCTCCCTTCTTTTGGTCAAATATCTGTTCTGCAAAGTGTTGTGTTGTCTTTTACATGGCTTTTCAGTCACAATTTACTTTGGTTCTTCACGTGTATAGCTGGTAAGGAAGATATAGTTTTTTTGGGAGTTATTTCTTAATTAGTGTTGCGTCTTTATGGGTCAATTATTTTATATGTCTTTCTTTTATGCCTACTATAAGACTGAGTCTCATGTGCATTCCTGTGATTTCTTTATGTCAAAAAGGGAGAATGATTACGTTTCGCTTCTCTGTTCAAACTATTAGATTTTTTTATGTAACCCCATTGCTTTTTACACCGGGAATTTTTTTCGCCCGTTTTCCATGGTTCATGGCCTAATTTTTATGTGCCTAAAGATGCTTATGTTTTTATTGAATTTATATTCCTATATTGTAAATCTATATGTCAGCTTTGTTGTTAAAGGTTGTTTCTTTAACCTCATTATTGTACTGCCTTTATATTTATACAGTCATTTGTTTTGTTTTAGTACTTTAATTCAACAAAAATGGTTAACCATCGGCTTTCTCGGAAAAGTAAACCTCTTTCGGCATCCTCTACTGCTAGGATTCATTATACACAGCGTACGAATGCTTTGAATCCTAATGAGATCTCTAATGTTGTTACCGTTAACACCCCTTTGGCTGAAGTAATCTCTTCATATCACCAATATCTATCTTCAGCCTCAAATGCTACATCTTCTAATAACTTATCTGCAAACGCATCTGAAGAACTGCTTTTGGTTGATGGAATTCCAATTTTCCAACAATCTGTTAATAGATCTTCCAGTTACCTGTATTTAGGTCAGTGTGATCAGGTGTGTGAGTTTTGTGGTGCTTATTTCTGGTATCTTGAACGTGTAAAGTCTTCCCCTCTTCGTGAACGTCCTAGGTATTCTATATGTTGTAGAGGTGGAACCGTACGTTTACCATTCTCATCAGATCCACCTGAGTGTTTAAAGACTTTATTTGAGAATGCCCACTTTCAGTCCAATATACGTAGGTATAACTCCATGTTTTCCATGACATCATTTGGTGCTAAAGTTGATGATGAGATAAATCAAAGCAAAGGCCCTTTTGTCTTTAAGGTACAGGGTCAGATCTCGCATAATTTTGGTTCGTTGACTCCTCCTGATAATAAGGGTCCTAGATTTATGCAAATGTATGTGTATGATACCATGCACGAGGTTAGTAATAGATTAAGTATCTTCGATATCACTGATGACGATGGCATATATTCTAAGACCGTCAAACTTCTTATTGCAATTCTTGATAAGACAAACGGTTTGGTTAGACTACTTAGGACTGCTTGTGATATATGCATGTCATCACCTGTTCTTGATTTTGTGATCCGTTTATACGATGGCAAGAAACAGAAATCTTACAACCCCCCTTCTCATGGTACTTTGGGTGCTATAATCTGTGGTGACAACATTCCTAGGGATTTTGATGTCATTATTCATAACAAAGGGGGTTATGCTGAAAGAGTTAGTAAGCTCAACCCGAACTATATGGCCCTTCAATATCCGCTTCTATGTCCTTACGCTGAACATGGCTAGTATCCTGAAATGAAGCTCCCTACAACTAATAGTCGTCACAACAACCAACTAAGTATGAACATGTTCTACAACTTTCAAATTCAAGATCGTGAAAACCGTTACAGTCTTCTGCTACGTGGTGGTAGGCTTTTTCAACAATATTTGGTCGACGCTTATGTCTCCTTTGAGCAAAATAGGCTTGAATACATACATCAAAACCAGTCTGTTTTCCGTATAGATTTCCTTCACGGCCTGTATGATGCGGTTATTCGTGGTGATACGTGTGGTAAATTTGTAGGTAGAAGGATTCTGTTACCTTCATCTTTCACTGGGGGACCCCGTTATATGTACAAGCATTACCAGGATGCACTTGCAATATGTCGTGTGCATGGTAATCCCCAGTATTTCATTACCTTTACCTGCAACGCAACCTGGCCAGAAATTAGAGATTACCTAAATTTAGCACCAGGTTTAAGGCTAGCCGGTAAGGATAGGGCTGATGTCATTGCAAGAGTTTTCCAACTCAAGGTCCACAGCTTTCAAAAGTTTCTTAAAAATAAAAAACCATTCGGTGATATTACTGCAGGTAAATATATTTTGTACTTTCATATATTTAACATACGTTTTAACAATTCGTTAGTTCTATAGGGGTTCCTTCTAAAGCCATTCTTCTTTTATTCTACTTAGATCTCTACACTATCGAATTTCAAAAGCGCGGTCTTCCTCACTGTCATATGCTTATATGGGTTGCAAAGAAGTTCCAGATTATCGAACCCAAAGATCTTGATGCTTATATTTCTGCTGAAATTCCTGATTTCCGTACTGACCCGGAACTTTATAAAATTATTACAGAGTCTATGATGCATGGTCCTTGTGGACCACTTTGGCCAAAATCTCCATGTATGAAAGATGGCTCTTGTAGTAAACATATTCCAAAGGAATATGAGGTAGAAACACGTTTTGATAAGAACGGCTATGTCTATTACAAGAGATCCCATTTGTAATGTCCAATTTTAAGGGGTCGTATTCCTTTGGATAATAGGTATGTAGTGCCTTATAATCGATTATTGTGCCTATATTTTGATGCACATATCAATGTCAAATATTGTGGGTGGAATATGCTCATAAAATATCTATTTAAGTATATTTCAAAGGGTGTTGATCGTGTTCGCTTCGCAATTACTAAAGAACCAACACCAACTGACCCTTCAAAATCTGGTGCATCCAAATGTATTGACGAGATAAGAAATTTTGTCGATGGTCGATTTGTTTGTCCTCACGAGGCTGCTTGGAGAATTCTTAATTTCCCGATTCATCACAGAAATCCAGCAGTTCAGGTATTAGCAGTCCACCTTGAAGGTATGCAGAACATTTCGTTTAAAGATTCTGACCGTTTACAAAGCGTCATTAATAATCCTTTTTTGAAAAAGACTACTTTGACTGAATGGTTAGCGAATAATGTTAGAGATCCCTCGGGAAGATCATTGCGTTATATAGACTATCTATCACTGTTCTGGTGGGACACAAGAAGTAGGTCTTGGATACGCAGAAGTAGTAGGAAGACACCCGCAATTGGTAGACTCATATATGTGCATCCTACTTGTGGAGAGACGTTTTACCTGCGAATGCTACTAGGCTGTCAACATGGTTGTACATCTTTCGACGATATTAGAACCGTTTGTGGCCGGATTTGCCCTACCTACAGAGGTGCCTGTGAGCGCCTAGGTCTGTTAGGTAACGACATCGAGTGGGACTCGGCACTCTCTGACGCAGCTCATTCCGCAACCTCAGCTGAATTACGAATCCTTTTTGTTCAACTTCTACTGTTTTGTGATGTTACAAATCCTATTGCTCTGTCGGAAAAATTTTGGGAACGAATGAGTGACGATATTGTATATCGGTTTCGTAATTCTTCATTCTCCAACACGTCTGATATCAATCCTCAAACACTACAAAATCATGCCCTTTATGCACTTGAGCTCCTTTTAAAATCAAGCTCCGGCTCTCATTCCTTATCGACATTTGGCTTACCTTTGCCGCCTTCTGACCTTCTTTCCTCTTTAGACAACAGACTTATTGCTGAGGAGACAAACTATGATCGTGATTCGCTTAAAGTTTTATCAGATAGGATGTGTTCCAACATGAATTTTGAACAGCTACACATCTTTAAGATGATCACAGGTTCTGTTTTCACACATAAACAACTGCTCCTTTTTGTCTACGGCCATGGTGGCACAGGAAAAACTTTCTTGTGGACTGCTGTAATTTCTGCACTGAGATCTTCCGGTCTGATAGTCCTTGTTGTTGCCTCTTCAGGAATTGCATCGTTACTGCTACCCTCGGGTCGTACTGCTCACTCACGATTCAGAATTCCCATCGATATCATGCCTGAGAGTTTATGCAACATTAAAAAGAATACCCAACTTGCAGATTTATTATCGAAAACAAGTCTTATAGTTTGAGACGAGGCACCAATGACAGATAGAAAATGCTTTGAAATGTTAGATAAAACACTTGGAGATATTCTAGAAAAAAAGGATCTTCTGTTTGGAGGGCTGTCAGTCGTCCTTGGTGGTGATTTCCGCCAAACCCTCCCAATAAAGGCCAGAGCACAAAAGAATGAAATAATATCATTGTCTATCTCAAAATCTAGCCTTTGGGAACATTTTATTCTTGTAAGATTAATTGAAAGCCTCCGTGTAACCCGTTCACCTCTCAATTCAGCCGATAGAGCCGCCTGTTCTGATTTCTCTAAATGGCTTCTAGCAATTGGTGATGGTATTATTGGTTCTGAAGAGGGTTCTTCTGGTTCAGATACAAAGTTTGTTAAAATCCCCTCATCATTTCTTATTCCACAATCTCAGACATCATTACTAGACCTTATATAGTTCATTTATGATGACGATTTCTTCAATAATCCTATATTAACCTCTTTATCAGATCGAGCAATTGTCTGTCTAAAAAATACCACCACTGATGAGATTAACAACATGGTTCTTGGTATGTCTCCTGGCCAATTTTTTGATTACTTAAGCACTGACTCAATTGTTCCACATTCTCAAAACCATACCACCTCATTGTTTAAAACTAAAAGAAAACTGTCCAATAATGTTGCTACGTAACATAAATCAAAGCTCAGGCTTATGTAATGGTACACGACTTATTGTTTCTCGCATTCTTCCAAATATCATTGAGGCTAATGTCCTAACTGGTGTCTCAATTGGAACTCGAGTTTACATACCTAGAATTGACTTCGTTCATAATAACAAAGAACTCCCTTTTATTTTTAAACGTCGTCAGTTCCCGGTACGTACCTGTTACGCAATGACAATTAACAAGAGCCAGGGTCAATCATTAAATAGAATTGGCGTTTATCTTCCTGAACCAATATTTGGGCACTGGCAGCTTTATGTTGCCCTCTCGAGAGCAACGTCTCCAAAATCTTTGAAGATTCTAATTAAGCCAGATGGAGACAGTCCAGTTGACACAACAAAAAACATAGTTTACACAAATTTCCTTCAAGCTCTAACCTCTAATGAGGTCGTCCTTTCAATACTTGTCATACTTAAAACTTCTAATTTTTTTCACCATTCTCTTTTATGTGGTTTCTTTTTTTTTTCAATAATATATATATATATATCTATTAGGCCTTCATATATGTTTCCTAATTACCAATTTGTTTTCAGTTTTCCTTATTATACAGCTTTATTCTTTACTTTATGTACTTTAGATTATGCTGTATAATTCATGTTACTACTGTTGTGTTTCATAATTTTGAAACGCGATTACAATTTATTTTCTTCTATGCTACATTACATTAACTTTTCTAGACCATACCATCTCCTAAAATTTATTTTCCAACACCCATATCTATTGTCTTAGGCCTTTCAGCTGCTGCCTTATTTTTTTAGTTTATTAACACACTTTAATAATTTCCCACTTAACACCCAGCCTATCTTCAAACTTTTTAAACCTACCTACATAATTAAATATCTCTTAATTTATATAGTTAAACAGTATGTTTCATTCTTCGTTTATATTTCAAACTGTTACTAATATAGATACATTAACTTATTACATTTCCCACTTCTATGCCTTAAAATACTTTTTCTTAGGTTACTTTAAATGGAAATCATTAATGTCGCTGACATTACTAAGGATACACGAGGAACACCTATTGAAATACGTGTTGTCAGAAGATGGTCAACACAGCTTCAGCCAGATGAAACCTCATATGTTTTTGTTGATAAACATGTATGTCCTCTTCATTTGTATTATAATTTTCTCCATCTAATCTAACTTTTGTTTCGACCATAATTTCTAGGGTGACGCTATCCAGATTCATGCTGTATCGTCTTATAAAAATGCTCATCGTCATCAGCTAGAACTCCTCGGTTGTTACAGAATTTCCAGCTACATTTGTGCTGGCCCACCATCATATCTAAAACTGATCGACCATCCTGTATCACTGAAAATTGGTGCTCCTGTTGTTGCAACTCCCATAAACGATTCACAATTTATCCTACAACATACTTTCAGTTCAAAGACTATGATGATTTGGTTCCATCAGACCCCAATGTTGATATTATAACAGGTATATATTGTATAAGTTCTATATTCTGTTCTCTTAACTAAAGTCATAACTTTTCCCAGATTACATCGGTATCCTGGAACGAATTGAAGATGGTGAAACAAAATTTCATGATCCTTTCGTTCGGCTTACACTCAAGAATCTAAGGTCCCTCTGACTTATACCTACTTATATTTTTAAGAAGCAGTTTATGTTACATGAAACAATGTTCTTATATTCACTTGTACTTATACACTCACTCTCACAGCCTTCGTACATTTAGCTATGTGACTTCTCATATATTACTATGTTTATCTCCATTTATAGATACTAACAATAACAAACACACCAATTTTTATAAACTTAAATAGGGGCAACCGGATCAGGGTATCACTCTGGAAAGAAATCATCATTTCTTTGGAAAGGTTTGATAGAGAGGCGTTGGATCATGCCAGTCAACCATGCATAATTGCAGTCGCTGCTGTAAAAGTTCTTAAGCCTCAAGGTAATATATGTATTGTTTATGCTATATTTTTCTTATAAAATTATTGTTATCCTCTTATAAGAAATACGTTTTACTCAATTTTATATAGGTTGGCTTCAGTTAAATTCAACGGCTGCAACATTTGTTTACATCAATCCAGATATTGAGGCCGCATCAAACATGCTTGCTGGGTACATCTGTCCAATTTTATCTTAAATTATATTAGTTTCTTCTCACCTCCTCAACAATTAAACTACTTATCTTTTTTTTCTCAGCCTGAGAGACGGTTCAGCAGCTGGTCTCTATAACAGACCAATTTCCATAACCTCAACCTCACTAGGAGTAAGTGATTGCCTAATGTGTAGGAATTGTTTAGAACTCCATTATCCTTGTTTCTCTTGATAGTCATGACACTGCTTAGTTTCGTGAGCCCCCTATTCTGCGTGTATTCGACATGTATCTTCCATGCAGCCTCAATTCCATGCATTTGCGGGACAATAAGCTATATAATCCCTAGTGCAATCCAATCCACAATAAACAGTTGCATTTGTGGGAGTCTATTTGAACCTTTGTGGAGATTCTAATTGCGCGTTTCTTCCAAATTTCAGTCAATGACGAAGGGTACTACTAGCAAGACTACGAGAAGAATGCGTCAAACCGTTGACAACCCAGAAAATAGCGCCGATGTTACAAAGAATGCTGACGAGCGGAGTAATGATGAAGATGATAACTCATTTCTTAGAACATGGAATGTAGCAAAAGCTAGATCAGAAGAATGAACGTCTCAAGTTTTGTGAAGAATCTACACTGGCAACGAACTGTGCATTCGTTGGTCGGTCCAGTTCGTTGGTTAGGTTATCTATAAATAGGTTATTTTGTGTAGATTTGTCAAGTTTTTGTGTGTGCAATTAGTGTGTAAACTACGAGATAATTTATGTTTGACTAAGTTGTATTCGGTTTGTCCAATATCAATGAAAGTCATGGTTATTTAGCTTGTTTGTGTGTCGATCCGTACATCCGTTTTCAAGTGGTATCAGAGCAGGTTTGACAAGCCTAGCTCGATATTCACATCTTTTGGTAATTTTCTTCACAAAACTAGTCATTTTCTCAAATTTTTACTCACTTTTATTTAAAAAACGAGTCATTTTCGATATCTAGTTGTTCTAAATCATTTTAAATGTGAAAATGATCATTTTTGGTTGAGATTTGAGTGTCCAAATTTGCTGTTTCGAAAAAATTCAAATTTTCAGTTCTAGTTCCAGTTCGTTACCCGACTCTCCACTTCGTTCCAGTAACCGTCACGAACTCACACTTCGTTTTGGTAACAGTCACAGACTCGTAATTCGTTTCTCACTTAGTTGAAAAATTATCACGAACTCTCACTTCGTTACAACTAAGTAACACTTCGTTGTTTCACTTTGTTGTTTCACTTCGTTAAGTGGTTCGTCTCTCTGTTTTGTATCTGACTTCATAATTTACTTCGTTGAGAAGCTCGTAAGTCACTTCGTTACACTAATTCGTTGGTGATAATTTCAGTTCGTGAGTTGATTTTCACTTCGTTGGTCAAACTTTCACTTCGTTGAGACTTTCACTTCGTTATTCACTTCGTTCGAACAAATTTCAAGAAGGTCAAAATGAACGAATTACAAGCCTTTACTGCGATCCAATCCTCAACGAAAGCAATGTTAAATTACGATAACGAGACTGGAACAAGCCAAAAGGTTCCAAAGCTTCTAAAGTTGGAGGATTATCATAATTGGCGAAAGCGGTTTGAATCTTACATCGGTACCTCGGAATGTGATTTATGGATTGCTATTGATGAAGGTTTTACTTACCCAACTGATACAAACGGGGCTCCAATTCTTCAAGGGAATTTGCATATAAATCAAATGGCGAACTATACTCTAGAGAAAAAGGTGTATGGTGCGTTAATGATGTCATTACCTAAAGAGTTACTCCATCAATTCAAAACATGCAAAAATTCAAATGAATTGTGGATTGCTTTAAAAGAGCGATGCGAGGATATGAATAATATAAAAAGAGTAAGAAAAAGGTGTTGAGAAAGGAATTCAACAACTTCAAACATTTTCCCAATGAAAATGTTTCTGATATGATTTCTCGTTTTTGTCACCTTTTGTCTGAGATGGAAGTGGTTAGTATTAAAAAGGTGGATGGTGAGCTTAAGGAAGAGCTTTTGAAAGCTTTGCCTGAAAAGTGGGAACCGTATGTTTTATTACTAACTCATGATGAAGAGTTCTCCAAGATGACTTTTCTACAATTAATTGGAAAGTTGCAAGCTTGTGATCTGGAAATGTGAAATGTTAATAGAACTCCAGCACAGGTTTAGAATCCGGAATTATACTATGGTCAGAATGCAGCAACTATTTCTGGAAAAGCAAACAAGAATGCAAGTGTAGTACCGGCTACTGCTTTTGTAGCTGGTAATGTTTCTGGAGGTAGTTCAAGTTCAAATTCTGGGGATTTTAAATCAAAAGGTTGCAATGTAACATTTCAAGCAAGCACAACTACTAATGCAACCCAATTAGTTTTGTCTATTAACACCATGAAAGATTATATGGCTTTGGCATCGGCTTTGATATTATCCTATTATGGGGTGATTACTAGGAAGGTTAGCAATGCAGAATTAACTTAAGAAGAGTATCCGGATTTGTATTCAAACTTCAATAATAGTGCTGATGATGAAGAGTTTGAGGTATTTCCGAAAGAAAAAGGCGATGAAGCTGAAGTAGAATTAAAGAAGAAAGAAGCTGAGATGCCGATTGACTCTGTCGCTAAAGAGACAAAGCAATAAGAACAAAGGAGGAACTGTTGATGCATAATATGGCAAGATCCTGGATCAGGCAAAAGATTACAGAAGAATCAAAGTTTATGAAGAAAACCCTAGTCTAGCCGAACTACACCCGAACTATGTACGAACTGGCACCCGAACTGCCAGTTCGGACAAGGTCCAGTTTGGGTGATCGGGTATCTATATATAGTAGAATGTGGCTAGAAATTTTGTAACGAGTCTTTCTGTAACATGTCCTTGGTTTGTTGACTGAAAGATTGAGTTTATTTACCTTGTTATTGTTTGTTTCGTTTACATAAATGGCTTGAGTTGACACAATCCACCGCTACACGCTCTTTCAAGTGGTATCGGAGCAGTTCGGTTGCTACTCAGCTCGATACTAGTCATTTGTCTTGTTAAACGAAGTGTTTTTGGAGTTTTCATCTCAAAAACGTTCATTTTCAAAAATTCAATCATTTCAAAGTACTTTTCATGTCAAAATGTTCATTTTCGAGTCCTCCTGGTTCTTTTGATCATTTCGTTGCACGAAAAGTCCATTTTTTGAGAGTTCGCGAGGCTGTGAAATTACCGTCATCCAAACCACCAGTTCGTCTGAATAACTGCTCTGAACCAACAGTTCGTTTAAGTTCGCATACTAGTTCATATCAAGTTCGGTTAAAATCTCTTGTTCGGATCAAGTTCCGATTGTGTTCGGATGGAGTTCGTCTGAAGTTCGAATCAAGTTCAGATAGAGTTTGGATAGACTTGTGACTAGTTAGTTCGTTTATAGTTTGGACAAGTAAGGTTAAGATTCAGTTCGGACGTAGTTCGGTTGTAGTTTGTTTGACTTGTGAGTTCGTCTTCGGTTCGTCATAAGTTTGGACAAGTTAATTTCAGTTCGTGTTCAGTTCGGATAACCAGAAGTTCAAAATTTTCAAAATGTCGGAATTACAAGCTTTTGCGGTGATCCAATCACAGATGCAAACACTGTTGAATTATGATGATGAAATCGGAACAAGCCAAAAGGTTCCTAAGCTTTTCAAGCTCGAAGATTATCATATCTGGAAAAAACGTTTTGAAGCATATGTCGGTACTATGGATTGTGATCTTTAGATTGCAATGGATGCTCTGTATGTCTATCCGGTTGACAACAATAATGTACCTATCTTGCAAAGGAATCTGAATTTGACTCAAAAAGCTGATTACACATGTGAAAAAGCTTTGCCGAAGGAATTGCTACATCAATTTAAAACGTGCAAACATTCTCATGATTTGTGGACAACCTTGAAAGAACGATGCAAAGGAAATGATCAATATAAAAAGAGCAAGAAGAAGGTTTTGAGAAAGGAATTTGATAATTACAAACACTTTGATGGTGAGGGTGTGCTAGAGTTGATTTCAAGATTTTGCCATCTTTAGTCTGAAATGGATAATTGGATAATGTTGAGATAAAAAAGGAAGATGAAGAATCAAAAGAAAAATTACTCGAAGCACTTCCACCAAAGTGGGAACCCTATGTCTTGATGCTTACAAATGATAAAGAATATTCAACATTGACTTTCTTGAAGTTGTTGGGAAAATTACAAGCTCGGGATTTAGAAATGAAAAATGTAAACACTACTTCTGCTGAGGTTCAGAATCCTGACATATATTATGGTTCAAATGCTACAACAATATCAGGAAAATCTGGGAAACATGCAAATACTGCACCAGCAACTGCTTTTGTAGCTGGTGGTGTCTCTCATTCTGCAAATGTATCAAATTCTAAAAGTTATGAGTGACACGGTTGTAATGTTTCAATACAGCAAGTAACACTGTGAATGCTAGTAAAATGGCTCTTTCTGTTACAACAACATAAGACTATATGGCAATGGTGTCTGCTTTGATTAATGGGGTCATTACGGGAAAAGTTAGCAATGCTGAACTGACCGAAGAAGATTATGATCAACTTGACCCGGATGATTTGGAGCTTATGGATATTAATTGGCAGTTTTCCATGTTTGCTCGCAGGGTGAAGAGACTTCTTAAGAAAACCAGATGAAAAGATCTAAATTCTAGTGGTCGCATTGGCTTTGATAAATCGAAAGTTAGGTGCTACAACTGCTTAAACTTTTTCTATTTTGCGAGGGAATGTTCTCAACCCAAGAAGCAAGATTATCAGAAATACACTCTAAACACAACTGAATCTGCATAAAGTAATGCTAAGTATAACACATCAAGTTCAGGGAGTACTTGTCACACCCTGTAAAATTTTGTGTCGGGATGTGAACCAGCGTTATCACAGACAAGGTCAAGAACGTACTCTGGATGATTCAACAACTAGAGCCGTTTGGAAGTTGATAATTGTTTGGAGTAAATTGGAGTTTTCAAATTCATTACGCAGCGGATTTTAAGTAATGAGTTACACAAATTGTTTTAAGTTTCACAAAACAATAGTTTTCAAAAGATTTTTGAGACATGACATCGTCAGATGTTATGCCAAGAAAATCTCCAACGGCTACAATCCTACTCCAGAATTTATTGAAAGATCCTAAATGCAACAGTCATCAAAGCAGGTCCAGATAGGTAACAGCAGAAATGTTAAGCACCTGAGAATTCACATAAGAAAACGGTCAACAAATAATTTTGTTGGTGAGTCACACAGGTTTAAAGTAGCTAGCTTTGAAAAGTATACAAAAGTTGTTATGAAAGTTTGTTTATGCTATTCTTTGACAAAATCAGATAAGACTTGTTGAAATGTTACCATATACCCTGAATTCCGAAACTGACTGATTACCCACTCTTGGCATCTTTGTCCAGCGGATACCGCAAAAGTAAGATATAACAATTTGTACTCTTTGACTAATAAAACGGAGTCATGATTGGAGCGACCGAATCAGAGCAGGGGCGTTAACCCAATAGATCTATTCAAACGTTACCGTTTCATATGATAATTAATCGGATTCAGTTAATAGTGGGGTTTGGTTATAACATGAATAAACATGAAATAAAAGGTGTGGACGGCCGAAAGGCACATGTAACAGATAGGTTAACAAAGTCTAATTGTCTAGCATAGTAAAAGTAATATGAATTCTCCCCCAAGTAATTGAAAACAGTTAAAGAGAAAAGGGGCCGTGAAAAACTCACATGATTCAGTGATGGAAATCGGTAGCACGATCAATGAAAATGCAAGCCTAGATAATTATAAGACGTGCAATATAATAAGTAATTGGGTTGACATTAATGTCACTCCAATTAGGTAGGTCAAGTCTTGACGTCATGGTAGCCTTAGGGTTAAGTGATTTGAAAAGTCAAAGTAAGTGTATCCGGTTAAGTATTTATTTGGAAATAATGTAAAGTATATATTTTTAATTAAATAAAATATATAAAAATTCCCAAATAATATTTAAAGATGGTAAATATTTATGTAAATAAATATTAAGTCAAAATGAGGGTTTTCATATGAGAAATTGATTAATTTCGACTAAGTAGTTGAAAACCGGGCGATTTTACGGTAACCGCCGATTATACGATATTTATCCGTTTAAGTTAGAAATCAATCAAGTTTAATAAAATATGATTACTTTCTGTCCAAAATGTCTATATAAATATTTCAAGTGTCGGTTTGCACTAGTTTGTCGGTTTTGTGTATTTAGTGTCGGTTTTGCCGTTTTGGTTCCGTTTGCCCGTTTAATGACACCGTTAGGTTCCTAAATTCACCATAAGCATTTGTAAACATGTTTTCATCATTAAAATAACCCTATGAGTTCATTTGGACCAGATTTGAGTTTTGTTACAAAAATGGAGTTTCCGGGTTCGTCGGGTGTCGGTTTTAGTCCCGGTTTGTGCCCAAATTCAAGTAATTTATAAAGGGATCTTTTGGCTATGTCCTAGGTTCACTTTAACCATCATAACCTACTGTTAAAAAGTCTAAACTTTCTGGTCAAAACGGATCTTTGGTAAAAGGCACTTTCTAGGGTTTATAAAGTGTACTTTTGTGTGTAAAAGGTTCCTATGGTGAGTTTAAGTACAAGCAAACTTTATAAGGTCTAAGATATCATGTCTTGGCTATATTTTCTGTTTAAAAACGTGTCATAGGCATCAAGGGGTCCAAAGTTGCAAGATCTACACATATTACATGATAAATACAAGTTTAATGACTAAAAATGCAAACTAGGCAAATACTTGTGTAAAAGTCTAACCAAACTTATTCTTGAACATAATAATGTAAGTAAATACTAACATGAGTTTCTAGTAGCAAGATCTATGGTGAAACATGAAGATGAACACAAGTAAGTAAGCTTTTAAAGTTCAAAATGGTGTTTAGACAACAATGTGAGTCAAGACTTGCTAAATGGAGTGATCTAGTTATGAAAGAATACTAGTAATACTTGTTAAGACAAGATTTAGTTAGAAGAAATGAAGATGGAACCTTGTTAGAGGATGGAGATGGCCGAAAATGATGATGATGATGATTATCCTTGAGTGTTCTTGCTTCCTAGTACCAAGAATCATCAAGAACATGAGTGTTTGAGTAGAAAATTAGAGAGAGAGTAGAGAGAGAGAGGGACTTACGGTTCTAGAGAGAGAGGAGAGCAAGAGAAGTGTTCTTGAGATGTGTTTGTGTCAAATGGGGGCTAGGGTTAGAATATGATGAATATATATGAGTGTTAAAGGAAAAGGAGAAGTATTTGGTTAGTTGGTGGTGTGGTTTCGGTTGGATAGGAACCGAGAGAGAGAGAGGACGGTTAGAGGGAGAGAGATGGAGAGAAAAGAGTGTTAGGAACTTGGTTTGTTAGATAAATATCTAGTAAGGTAGGAGGGTTTATAAAAGTTCAAGTTATATGTGTGTGTGTGTTGTTTACGGGCCGAGAAAGAGAAGCAAAGGGTCTCGGGTTCGAGCCCTTTGTTTGGCCGGTTCTAGTGTGCTCCAAGGAGACTCAAGGGACATGAAATCTTGTGTTAGTTGGATGTCTATGGGCTGCAATGTTTGAGAGGGAATGAGTGGAACATGGAGGGAAACTAGTGACCATTGGTCCATAGTTTTGGTTGGTTGTGGAGACAATTTCTTACAAGTGTAGTCCTAGGTTATAAAGGTGGTTGGGGGATGATGGAACAAGGCAATGGGGAGGTCAAACATAAGGTACAAGCAAGTAACTAACAAATTAACTTGTGATGGTGGGGGTTGGTTGTCTCGTAACCGGCCAAGGAGAAAGGGACGGTCACGGGTTCGAAACCCGTGGGTGACCGGTCGCGAGGAGGAGAAAACGGGAGGGAGAGGAGAAAAGGAAAGGTGACGGGTTGGATATACGTAAAGGAACGAGTAAAAAGGATTAAACGAATCGAGTGTAACGAGTGTTTTATAAAAACAATCATTCACGACGTTTTGAAACGATAAAACGATAATTATTGTGAACTAAAATAATACAAGGGTTTATACTTTGAAATCTTACGTTGCATGCATATATATATTACATGCATGTAAAAATACAAGTGTCGTGAACGTTAGTAAAGTTTAATAAATTGCTTTGGACGTAAAATATATCAAAGTTTACGTAAGGAATGGATCACAAGTCTCTTTTCGTTGTCATTGTCTAAACACATTGTTATTTGGTTATATAATTGTTAATATAAGTTATATATATGAAATGTGTGTCATAAAATGACAAAGGTTGATAAAATGTAACTTATAGTTTAAATGAATTAAGTGAACGTAAAATGGAAATGAAAATAATGATAATCCACAAGATGATGGGATCATGTTTAACGTTTACCACATAGTTTGGTAATTTGAGAAATGATTTCGGTTAGTCGCTTTATTATTATTGAAATTCCAGCGACCATTCCGTGCAAAGAAGTCTTCATGTTCAATTATTGTTTACAACATGGATCAAGGCTACGTCAAGGCTATATTCCTATTGTATAATGAATGTAATTATGATAAAATTGGCACGTTGCAAGTAAACAGTTACGTAACACAGTTAACACATAAGTATATATTATCGTTTTAAGTCCTTGGAAACTTACGGGTTGTTACATCCTCCCCTAGTTGGGAGAATTTCGTCCCGAAATTCAGCTTGTCATCATGGCTAAGCGGCTGCTACAGGAAAGAGGTGGGGATACTTGGCGCGAAACTGGTCTTCGCGTTCCCATGTGAATTCAGAACCACGGCGGGAGTTCCAACGAACTTTAACGAGAGGTATGCGTCTATGCTTCAATTTCTTGACTGCGCGGTCGACGATCTCGGCTGGTTCTTCAACGAATTGTAGGGATTCATCCAAGTGTATCTCATCGAGGGGAGCGGTAAGGTCTTCTTCGGCAAGACACTTCTTCAGATTACTGACGTGAAATACGTTGTGAACGTTACTAAGCTCGGGCGGCAGAAGTAATCGGTACGCGACAGGTCCTACTGTTTCAATGATTTCGAATGGACCAATGTAGCGAGGATTTAACTTGCCACGTTTGCCAAAACGTATGACACCTTTCCACGGGGATACTTTCAGTAACACTTTATCGCCTTTCGCGAAGGATAAGGGTTTACGACGGTTATCAGCATATGACTTCTGGCGATCACGGGCGGCTTTCAAGCGGTCACGAATTTGAGTGATTCTTTCGGTGGTTTCAATCACGACTTCTGGGCCTGTCAGTTGGCTGTCACCAACTTCGAACCAACAGATAGGTGATCGGCACTTTCTTCCGTACAATGCCTCAAAAGGTGCACACTGGATGCTAGTGTGGTAACTGTTGTTGTACGAGAATTCGCACAATGGCAGATGTTCATCCCAGTTGTTACCAAAATCAATAACACATGCACGCAACATATCTTCGAGAGTTTGAATCGTTCGTTCGCTTTGACCGTCAGTTTGCGGATGGTAAGCCGTACTCATATCGAGGCGAGTACCAATGGCTTTGTTCAAAGATCTCCAGAAGTGAGAGGTAAAACGACCATCTCTGTCGGATATGATAGAAATCGGGGCTCCATGTCGAGAGAATATTTCCTTCATGTACATCTTCGTTAGATGCTCTACAGAATCTTTCTCCTTCATGGCGAGGAAATGAGCAGATTTTGTCAAACGGTCGACAATTACCCAAATGGAATCGTTACCCTTGCGGCTCTTGGGTAACTTGGTGATAAAGTCCATGGCAATGCATTCCCATTTCCACTCGGGGATGATGGGTTGGACGAGTAATCCGGAAGGCTTCTGATGCTCGGCCTTAACTTTGGCGCAAGTTAAGCATTTACCAACGTACTTAGCGATTTCCGCTTTCATGTTCGGCCACCAATATAGCATACGCAGGTCGTGGTACATCTTATCGGCTCCGGGATGAATGGAATATCGGGTTTTATGGGCCTCGTCAAGAACTAGGCTCTTGAGATCTCCATAGACGGGTATCCATAGACGATTAACGAAATATCGCAATCCATCAGGTTTGGTTTCAAGGTGTTGCTCCATGCCACGGAGACTTTCGTCTCGGATGTTTTCGTCTTTCAAAGCTTCAGTTTGGGCTGCCAAAACCTGAGTGGCGAGCCCGGTATGAATGGTCATGGCAAGAGATTTGACACGAAGGGGTTTGACACGTTCCTTCCTGCTCAAGGCATCGGCAACGACGTTAGCCTTTCCAGGGTGGTACAGGATTTTACAGTCATAGTCGCTGAGCAGTTCAATCCATCGGCGTTGTCTCATGTTCAACTCCTTCTGATCTAAGATGTGTTGAAGACTCTTGTGGTCGGTATAAATCTTACATTCAGTACCGTAGAGATAGTGTCTCCAAATCTTAAGGGCGAAGACGACGGCTCCGAGTTCCAAATCGTGAGTAGTGTAATTCTTCTCGTGAACTTTTAGCTGTCGCGAAGCGTAAGCAATGACCTTGTCTCGTTGCATTAAGACACAGCCTAAACCTTGATGTGAGGCATCGCAGTAAACACAGAAATCTTCACATCCTTCTGGTAAGGACAGTATGGGCGCGTCACACAGCTTTTGCTTCAGTGTCTGGAAAGCTTGTTCGGCTTTGTGGTCCCACACGAATTTCTTGTCCTTTTGCGTTAAGGCGGTCAATGGTTGGGCTATTCTGGAGAAGTTTTCGATAAATCTTCGGTAATAACCGGCGAGTCCAAGAAATTGTCGTATCTCGGAAGGGTTGGTAAGCGGACTCCAACTCTTGATAGCTTCAATTTTTGTAGGATCCACGTGGATTCCAGCTGCGTTGATTACGTGGCCTAGGAAATGCACTTCTCGTAACCAGAATTCGCACTTTGAAAACTTGGCGTACAACTTCTCGTTCTTCAACAGCTCCAGAATAAGCTTCAGATGCTTCTCATGTTCGTCCTTGCTACGCGAATAGATCAAGATGTCGTCAATGAAAACGATAACGCATTTGTCGAGGTACGGTTTGCAGACACGATTCATCAAATCCATGAAGACGGCGGGCGCGTTGGTTAGTCCAAAGGGCATAACGAGAAATTCGTAGTGTCCATAGCGCGTACGAAACGCAGTTTTCGCAATGTCTTCTTCACGAACTCTTAGTTGATGATATCCAGAACGAAGATCGATTTTCGAATAGTAACTGGAACCTTGTAACTGGTCGAACAGGTCGTCGATTCGAGGGAGTGGATATCGGTTCTTTACGGTAAGCTTATTCAGCTCGCGGTAATCGATACACATCCGGAAAGATCCATCCTTCTTTTTGACGAATAGAACGGGAGCGCCCCAGGGAGAGAAACTGGGTCTGATAAAACCTTTGTCAAGGAGTTCTTGCAACTGATTCGACAATTCTTTCATTTCAGACGGGGCTAGACGATAAGGGGCTTTTGCAACGGGTGCAGCTCCGGGTACCAGATCAATGTGGAATTCTACTTGCCTTGAGGGTGGCAAGCCTGGAAGATCATCGGGAAAGACTTCAGGGTAGTCTCGTACGATGGGAACGTCCTTAAGTTTCTTCTCTTCGGGTTGGCTAGCGGTAATGTGAGCTAAGAGGGCAGGATATCCCTTGCGCATAAACTTCTGGGCTTTCATGCAGGAAATGATATTCAACTTAGTCCCACTACGGTCTCCTTGAATTGTCAAAATCTCACCGTTTGGAAGGGGTATTTTGACCTCTTTCTCGTGGCAAATGATTTCCGCACGGTTTTTAGTTAACCAGTCCATTCCAATAACTACGTCGAAGCTTCCTAATTGAACAGGCAATAGGTCGATAGGGAAGTGATGACCGGATAGGTCCAACGAACAATTTGGGAAGAGTTCATCGGTTCCAATTTGCTTACCGTTGGCTAACTCAACTATATACTTAGTGTCCAATTTAGTTGGGGTGACATTAAGAAAGTCTCTAAATTCACTAGCCACAAAGCTTTTGTCGGCACCGGTATCAAATAGTACAGAAGCATAATGATCATTGAGTAAAAACGTACCCGTTACCGTGTGTGGGTCCTGACGAGCTTCAGCAGCATTGAGGACGAAGGCTCGTCCCCGAGCAGGTTCACCTCCAGGTTTCTTGAGTTTTGGGCATTCATTCCTGAAATGACCAGTGCTACCACATTCGAAACAGGTGCCCACGGGGTGCGTTTTGTTCGAACGGTTGGGACAGTCACGGTAGATATGGCCTTTCGCCTTGCAGTTTCTGCAGTAAATGTTGCTACAGTCCAACGTGTGGTGCAAATTACATTTTCCACACAGGGGTAGACTCCCTGTGTAACCGGACTTCTTCGCATCAGGGGCCGGTGCGGTTGCAGCATAAACCTTCGCAACTTCAGATGATTTTCCAGCAGAATCAGATGGTTTCCTCCCCTTTCCATCATGACCGCGTCGGCGTTTGCGGTCGGATCTCTGATGACCAGTGGGAACAGGGGATGAGGGTACAGCTTTGGGTTCAGCGGTCTTTCGAGCAAAAGACAAACCCTGACGATTTGCTTGGTACGTCAGATTATGAGCCAAGCGGACAGCATCTTGAAGTGTCACGGTTGGTCCTAACTCGTGGCGCACGTCTCGACATACTACTTACATTTACAAGGTAAAATAAAAGTAAGACAATACGCATAACGAATATAAGTCAACACAGACGACATATATATATGTAACCACATCATAGCATAACACATTCTAACATAACATAGCATAACATTACATCACGTCTAACAGTAGAGTCATAAGTAGCATACACACCTACAACATACGATACTTGTCCTACAATAGTTCGTACACGATTACAAACATTGTCGGGGTGATATTACAGTTTTCACCAATTACATGTTACAATACATCATAAACATATAAATAGGGCTATAGTTCCCCAACTACTACAACTCCACTAGAATGGTCCTCGCTCGATCAGGTCAAGGATGTCACGAATCTGGATGATGGTGTCGAGCAGCAACCGGATGATCTGTGCGAAATCCTCTGCAGTAGGGGCACCAGCAGCAAGAGTCTGGACGGCCTGGCGTGCCGCAGTCGCAATGCCAACTGCATCTGACAAGTGTGCGTGAAGGGTATCAAGGGCATGGTCCTGGGTCATGACACGACTCTCAAGAATGGTCAGGCGAGTCTCCAAGGCAGTGATGGCAGCAGGTGGTGCAAGACGGTGAACAGTGTCGTGAAGGCGACGAATCTCCTCGTCACGACGTGCAATACAGGTAAACAGCGATAAGACCAGGGACTCAACAGGGACACCCGTCAAGATAGGTGATGGTGTACTGACTCGAACAGGCGGGGGTGAAAGCGGCGGTGTGTCAGACGCGACTGAACTAGCAGGGGTGCGAGGGGTAACCGGTATCTCAAAGGTGTCAGTAATGGTGGACGACTCACCGATCTCGAAGGTGCTATCAGAAAACTTCACCCGTTTCTTGGGTGGAAGAGGCTCAGACTCAACTGGTGTGTCACAAGGCTCGGGCGATCGGGACCGTTTGCGGGACGGTTCCGAGTCACATACAGGGTCTACGGTACGCTGGCGGCTGCGGAGGATCGACTTACGCGGAGTGAGCATACGAAGAGGGCCGGTCGGGGTGGAACGATAGGGACGAAAGGATGGTACGCGTTCAGGCGAGGGAAGGTCAGATGCAGCAAGCGTCACGACTAATGAATCTCCGTTCCCGTCGGGACCTGTCTCAGTGATATCGACTGTGTAGGGCGCATCTTCTTCCTCGGGGTCCTCCTCTGGCTCTGTGTCCTCCTCATCGGGGCCTTCGAGTACACTGGTGGGTGATCGCGGGGAAGTCGGGGCTTCAGTGGTACCAGGTGAGGCAAGCGTTTCGAGATCGATGCTGAACTCCATCTCCGAGTCCGACGATAAATCGATGGGTCCGTTGGTTGCCATGCTGCGACAAAGTTTCCAAGTCATGGTGATAATATATATATATATATAATGTGCTATGGATAATACTCTAATGGTTGGGGGAATGCAAGTTGTAATGTATGCAAGTAAGTTTGACAGAGCTTAGGTCATAGTCTAGACTCTAAACATGCAATCTAGTTCTATAACCTTGGCTCTGATACCACTCTGTCACACCCTGTAAAATTTTGTGTCGGGATGTGAACCAGCGTTATCACAGACAAGGTCAAGAACGTACTCTGGATGATTCAACAACTAGAGCCGTTTGGAAGTTGATAATTGTTTGGAGTAAATTGGAGTTTTCAAATCATTACGCAGCGGAATTTAAGTAATGAGTTACACAAATTGTTTTAAGTTTCACAAAACAATAGTTTTCAAAAGATTTTTGAGACATGACATCGTCAGATGTTATGCCAAGAAAATCTCCAACGGCTACAATCCTACTCCAGAATTTATTGAAAGATCCTAAATGCAACAGTCATCAAAGCAGGTCCAGATAGGTAACAGCAGAAATGTTAAGCACCTGAGAATTCACATAAGAAAACGGTCAACAAATAATTTTGTTGGTGAGTCACACAGGTTTAAAGTAGCTAGCTTTGAAAAGTATACAAAAGTTGTTATGAAAGTTTGTTTATGCTATTCTTTGACAAAATCAGATAAGACTTGTTGAAATGTTACCATATACCCTGAATTCCGAAACTGACTGATTACCCACTCTTGGCATCTTTGTCCAGCGGATACCGCAAAAGTAAGATATAACAATTTGTACTCTTTGACTAATAAAACGGAGTCATGATTGGAGCGACCGAATCAGAGCAGGGGCGTTAACCCAATAGATCTATTCAAACGTTACCGTTTCATATGATAATTAATCGGATTCAGTTAATAGTGGGGTTTGGTTATAACATGAATAAACATGAAATAAAAGGTGTGGACGGCCGAAAGGCACATGTAACAGATAGGTTAACAAAGTCTAATTGTCTAGCATAGTAAAAGTAATATGAATTCTCCCCCAAGTAATTGAAAACAGTTAAAGAGAAAAGGGGCCGTGAAAAACTCACATGATTCAGTGATGGAAATCGGTAGCACGATCAATGAAAATGCAAGCCTAGATAATTATAAGACGTGCAATATAATAAGTAATTGGGTTGACATTAATGTCACTCCAATTAGGTAGGTCAAGTCTTGACGTCATGGTAGCCTTAGGGTTAAGTGATTTGAAAAGTCAAAGTAAGTGTATCCGGTTAAGTATTTATTTGGAAATAATGTAAAGTATATATTTTTAATTAAATAAAATATATAAAAATTCCCAAATAATATTTAAAGATGGTAAATATTTATGTAAATAAATATTAAGTCAAAATGAGGGTTTTCATATGAGAAATTGATTAATTTCACTAAGTAGTTGAAAACCGGGCGATTTTACGGTAACCGCCGATTATACGATATTTATCCGTTTAAGTTAGAAATCAATCAAGTTTAATAAAATATGATTACTTTCTGTCCAAAATGTCTATATAAATATTTCAAGTGTCGGTTTGCACTAGTTTGTCGGTTTTGTGTATTTAGTGTCGGTTTTGCCGTTTTGGTTCCGTTTGCCCGTTTAATGACACCGTTAGGTTCCTAAATTCACCATATATGCATTTGTAAACATGTTTTCATCATTAAAATAACCCTATAAGTTCATTTGGACCAGATTTGGGTTTTGTTACAAAAATGGAGTTTCCGGGTTCGTCGGGTGTCGGTTTTAGTCCCGGTTTGTGCCCAAATTCAAGTAATTTATAAAGGGATCTTTTGGCTATGTCCTAGGTTCACTTTAACCATCATAACCTACTGTTAAAAAGTCTAAACTTTCTGGTCAAAACGGATCTTTGGTAAAAGGCACTTTCTAGGGTTTATAAAGTGTACTTTTGTGTGTAAAAGGTTCCTATGGTGAGTTTAAGTACAAGCAAACTTTATAAGGTCTAAGATATCATGTCTTGGCTATATTTTCTGTTTAAAAACGTGTCATAGGCATCAAGGGGTCCAAAGTTGCAAGATCTACACATATTACATGATAAATACAAGTTTAATGACTAAAAATGCAAACTAGGCAAATACTTGTGTAAAAGTCTAACCAAACTTATTCTTGAACATAATAATGTAAGTAAATACTAACATGAGTTTCTAGTAGCAAGATACTATGGTGAAACATGAAGATAAACACAAGTAAGTAGAGCTTTTATAGTTCAAAATGGTGTTTAGACAACAATGTGAGTCAAGACTTGCTAATGGAGTGATCTAGTTATGAAAGAATACTAGTAATACTTGTTAAGACAAGATTTAGTTAGAAGAAATGAAGATGGAACCTTGTTAGAGGATGGAGATGGCCGAAAATGATGATGATGATGATTATCCTTGAGTGTTCTTGCTTCCTAGTACCAAGAATCATCAAGAACATGAGTGTTTGAGTAGAAAATTAGAGAGAGAGTAGAGAGAGAGAGGGACTTACGGTTCTAGAGAGAGAGGAGAGCAAGAGAAGTGTTCTTGAGATGTGTTTGTGTCAAATGGGGGCTAGGGTTAGAATATGATGAATATATATGAGTGTTAAAGGAAAAGGAGAAGTATTTGGTTAGTTGGTGGTGTGGTTTCGGTTGGATAGGAACCGAGAGAGAGAGAGGACGGTTAGAGGGAGAGAGATGGAGAGAAAAGAGTGTTAGGAACTTGGTTTGTTAGATAAATATCTAGTAAGGTAGGAGGGTTTATAAAAGTTCAAGTTATATGTGTGTGTGTGTTGTTTACGGGCCGAGAAAGAGAAGCAAAGGGTCTCGGGTTCGAGCCCTTTGTTTGGCCGGTTCTAGTGTGCTCCAAGGAGACTCAAGGGACATGAAATCTTGTGTTAGTTGGATGTCTATGGGCTGCAATGTTTGAGAGGGAATGAGTGGAACATGGAGGGAAACTAGTGACCATTGGTCCATAGTTTTGGTTGGTTGTGGAGACAATTTCTTACAAGTGTAGTCCTAGGTTATAAAGGTGGTTGGGGGATGATGGAACAAGGCAATGGGGAGGTCAAACATAAGGTACAAGCAAGTAACTAACAAATTAACTTGTGATGGTGGGGGTTGGTTGTCTCGTAACCGGCCAAGGAGAAAGGGACGGTCACGGGTTCGAAACCCGTGGGTGACCGGTCGCGAGGAGGAGAAAACGGGAGGGAGAGGAGAAAAGGAAAGGTGACGGGTTGGATATACGTAAAGGAACGAGTAAAAAGGATTAAACGAATCGAGTGTAACGAGTGTTTTATAAAAACAATCATTCACGACGTTTTGAAACGATAAAACGATAATTATTGTGAACTAAAATAATACAAGGGTTTATACTTTGAAATCTTACGTTGCATGCATATATATATTACATGCATGTAAAAATACAAGTGTCGTGAACGTTAGTAAAGTTTAATAAATTGCTTTGGACGTAAAATATATCAAAGTTTACGTAAGGAATGGATCACAAGTCTCTTTTCGTTGTCATTGTCTAAACACATTGTTATTTGGTTATATAATTGTTAATATAAGTTATATATATGAAATGTGTGTCATAAAATGACAAAGGTTGATAAAATGTAACTTATAGTTTAAATGAATTAAGTGAACGTAAAATGGAAATGAAAATAATGATAATCCACAAGATGATGGGATCATGTTTAACGTTTACCACATAGTTTGGTAATTTGAGAAATGATTTCGGTTAGTCGCTTTATTATTATTGAAATTCCAGCGACCATTCCGTGCAAAGAAGTCTTCATGTTCAATTATTGTTTACAACATGGATCAAGGCTACGTCAAGGCTATATTCCTATTGATAAATGAATGTAATTATGATAAAATTGGCACGTTGCAAGTAAACAGTTACGTAACACAGTTAACACATAAGTATATATTATCGTTTTAAGTCCTTGGAAACTTACGGGTTGTTACAGTACTTCTAACTCTAACCCTAAAACTGATCATACTAAAGTTCTTGTATCTCAAGAAGACAAGACTTACAATTGGGGTAGTCAATTCACTGATTCATCTGCATTGATTTTTCAAACATGTGCAGGATGAAGATGCTATGGCTGAATCTACTCTTGAAGGGGATGAAACACGTGACATCACAGAATCAGTTGAAGATGTTCATACATTGCTTAAAGAAAAATTTGCTTTCATGGCAAATACCATACATGAGCATGATGATTCTGATGAAATTTTGTTGTTGAAGAAGGAGGTAGAAGTGCGAATGAAAGAAAAGGAGGATTTGATCAAAGACTATGAAGCTGCTAAAATGGAGGCTCAAGATGCAGCTAATGACTTTGAAGTGCTATTTCAACGAAGCTATCCTTTACAACAGAAGTATGAAAAAACACATAAGAATGCTATGGATGCAGCTGACAAGATAATTGCTTTGCAAGAAGAATTGAGGAAACTATTTGATGAAAACAACAATCTCAAATCAGAGAATGGAGCTTTAAGAAGAAACAATCTCAAAGACTGTGTGTGGCTTTAATGGTTGATACTTCGAAGGTAGTAAATTCTTCTTCTCAATGTGATACTTGTGCTCAATTTGCTAAATCTAAGAGTGATCACATAGATGAGAAGTCCAAACTATTCGACCAAGTGTCTGTTACTGAAGCAGACATGGAGATTTATAAGACCCGATGGGAGGAAACCACTAAGGAATTGATGTCTGTACACGAGCAATTGTGTATTTAAAACTATGATTTTACTAAGCAATCAGAAATGCCCGTGTCGGCTCAAAAGGAATTGGCTAATCACCAGAAGATTGTTTCTGATTTAAAGATTGAAATTTTTGAATTGACTAACAAGATTGATACTTTTAAAATTCCATTGTCATTCACAAATTTTATTTTTAATCATGAAAAGGAAAATGTGTCAGAAAACCTTAGCCAAGTTCCTGCCCCAGTGGTCATAATAAACAACCCATCTTGTGTTCCAATCAATGAAAAATGTGATTGTACTTCCTATAAGAAGGAAGTATCTATTCCATCAATTCAAACACCACTGATAATCAATCAAAAGAAAAATCTGCTCTTGATGTCGAAGTTGATGATCTGTTTTACAATGTTTTTGATTTTGACAAAATTGATGATTTGATTTTTTATAACGAACCTGAGTTGTTCAAAACTGTTTCCAACAACACTCAGGATGAGCTTATTTTTAAATACAGATTCAGGAAATTAAATCTGAACTTACAAAATTAAGTGCATATGAGTAGGTTAAGATTGCTCGAGAAAAATCAGTTAGTGGCAAGAAACCAAAGAATGGTGGTATTGGCTTTGACTCTAAAGTTAAAACTTTTGAACAAGGTTCAAGTTCAAAACCATCACAGTCTTAGTCTGAAAAATCTCATGTCAAAAATAAGTCTGTTGTTTTTTATAAGACTGAGAAATGGACACTTATCGCTTAAAAGGGAAAATCATGTATAGCGATAAGGATCTGACATCATGTATAGCGATAAGGAATTCCTGTTAAAAAAATGAATCCACACTTGATAGATAAGGTCTTCACGGGTGGTTTTGGTCCTAAATATGATCCTAAATATGTTAGTATGCCCATTAGGAGGGGAAATGGGAAAATCATTATTCCAATGGACACACTAGATTCGGAACATTCTGATCATCATTCTGATAATGGTGGTTTGGTTAACCGAGTTAAGAAATCTGTTAAAAATCACCAAATGTTTCTCAACCACTGAAAGCACACAAACTGAGTTTTCATGATAATTCAAATTTCAAAAGGCCAAATCAGTTTTTTAAGAAATCTCATTATCATGATGATGATTCTATGATGACTTTGGCTATGGGCCATATCCTCAAGGTTATGGGAGGGGTCCTCATTGGTATGGTACTAGTCTAATGGGACATGGTGGTCGATGGGGTGGTTATCCGAATGGTGGATACTTTCATGATGAATTTTATTCAGAATGTAGAAATGGCTATGAATCAGGTTTTTATGATGATTTCAGTGATCATCATGTGTCTCAAACTCAAAACAAATTTTCAAAATCTAAGAAATCAAAAGTCATATAGAACATTGTTAATGATGACACGGTTGAAGAGATTGTTATCGACCGACGCCGATGTTTCAAATGTAAAAAACCATGGTCACACATAAAGAAACTGTCCTTTCAAGAAGGATAAATCTAAAAAATCTGAAGGTGAATTTGACGGTTACCAATCAGATAAACTTGCGCCCGCTAGTACACCAAAGCGTGTCAGATTTGTCGATTACAAAGGTGTGGTTCATTAAGATATGGAATCATTTGTTTCTGATTTTCAAAAAGTTAAGAATTATAAGAAACAAGATGATGATTCTGGAAAGATAAAATTGATTTTGAAACGTTCTGAACCTATCTCGACCAATTAGCAGAGTGACAAGTGGAAACCTAAGGGTACATCCACTGCTGGAAAAGATTTTGTTGAAGATGACGGTCAACCCAAAGCTTCGAGCTTGGGTTCTTCCCGATCTAATTAATTGGCTTAATGTGTGTAGGGAGCTACGCGACAACCCATGAGTAACCTATGGCTTGTTGACAGCGAAGCGTCCAGGCACATGACCGGTGACATTTCCCTTTTGCAAGACGTTCAACCATTTTAATGGAAGGAATGTTACATTTGACAGTGATAAAGGAGTTAAAATTACGGGTATTAGCCGACTAAGCAACGATGCAATTACGTTTGAGCGAGTGGAGTATGTTCAAGAATTAGAATATAACCTGCTGAGTGTGTCCCAAATATGTGACAGGCATTACACAATAGCTTTCACTGGGACGGAATGCTTGATTTTGAAGCCGGGTTATGAGATTCCTGAAGATTGCATGGTAGTGAGACCACCTCGTTTATCAAAACTGTATGTCCTTGACATGAATTCAGCAAAAGTAAATGTGGTTGGTCAGTGTTTGATGTCCAAATTTTCCAAGAGAGAATCTATTTTATGGCATCGATGCATGGGTCACACACACTATCGTAAGATGAATGAATTTGTGCGTAAGGATCTTGTCGAAGGGGTTCCGAAGCATCAGTTTATTTTTAATGATGTGTGCGTCCGTTGTAAGAAGGGAAAGCAGCAAAGAAAATATCATCCATTGAAGAAGTACCATTCGATTGATGTCCCGTTAGAATTACAACATATGGATTTATTTGGTCCAGTCAACAGATGTAGCATTTCCGGACACTGGTACTCTTTAGTCGTGACTGACGAATATTCTCGATTTTCGTGGGTGGATTTTCTAGTTACAAAGGATGAAACATCGAGAGTCCTTATCAACTTGATCAACACACTTGAGTCATTTTACAAGTTGAAAGTTAGAAGGATTCGAAGTGATAATGGCACGGAGTTCAAAAACACTGCTTTGAGGTTATTTTGTCTATAAAAGGTAATTATACATGAATTCAGTACACCTTACACACCTTAGAAAAACGGTGTTGCGGAACGGAAAAATAGAACAATAATTGAGACGGCAAGAACGATGTTAGTTGATTCGCATTTTCCAGAGAACTTCTGGACTGAAGCGGTCAATACAACGTGTTATGTGCTAAATCGAGTACTAACAGTGAAACGGATCGGTAAAACTTGTTACGAGTTGTTGAAAAAGCACAAGCCGAATCTCAAACATCTGGAGCCATTTAGGTGTCCTTGCACAGTTTTACGGTCAGCTGGGAAGTTCGATGACAAAGTATTCGAAGGATTCTATGTTGGCTATTCGAACTAGAAAAAAACGTGCTTACAATAAACAAACTGGTGTAATGGAAGAGTGTGTAAATGTAGATTTTCAATCATATACTTTGCCACCCAAAGGAGTTGGTCCATACTGGATGTTTGACTACAAGCATATCTTTGATTCACTTGAGTCAAGAAGTGATACACCCGATGATCATCTTACAAATGTTTATATCAATCTACAAGATGAAGTTCGAGTGATGAATATTCCGTCTGCTACAGATGTGCTTGATCCTGAAGATTATTTGACTGAAACAACTATTGATACCACAATTGTTGCTGATGAATTGTCTTCTGATGACGAGCACGAATTTCATGAAGCTGTTTCTAAATAGGTTGAGATTCCTATCACATAAGATGTACCTACTACAAGTGGTGCTGGAGAAGTGGTGGTGGATGCTATTCCAACTGATCCACAACCTGAAACCAGTACAAGTAACAATGTTGTGGTGGAGGAAGATCATGTTCCTGATTTGGGAGAAACTATAATTGTTCCTCTTCATCAGACACTCTGAATAAACACCTATCATCCACAAGACAACATCATTGGTGATTTAGATGATGGAGTGTGTACGAGATGACAGATTGAGAGTAGTGCTCTGCTTGTAATAAGAGAATAGACGTACATCAAGCTTTAAAAGATGGCTCGTGGGTGGAAGCAATGCAGGAAGAACAATAAACAATTCCAGAAGCTCGGCGTATGGCACTTAGTTGATTTTCCAAAAGGTAGCAAAGAGTCATGCGGTACCCGTTGGGTATTTAAGTGTAAACGCGACGACTGAGGGGTTATTTTTAGAAACAAGGCTCGTTTGGTTGTTCACGGTTTTTCCCAGGAAGAAGGGATAGACTTTAACGAAGTGTGTGCACCGGTGGGTTTAAAGTTCATCAGATGGATGTCAAGAGTGTGTTCTTGTACGGAAAAGTCAAAGAGGAAGTTAATGTCAAACAACCTCCGGGATTCTACGATCCTGATTATCTGGAGAAGGTTTTTAAGTTGGACAAAGCGCTATATGGTCTGCATCAAGTTCCTCGAGCTTGGTATGAGACCTTGTCCATTTATTTACTTGATAACGGGTTTAAGCTTGGGTTGGTGGACTGCACTCTTTTCTGCGAGAAAACGGGAGGATACTTGTTATTGGTACAAATCTACGTCGATGACATTATATTTGGTAGCTCAAACGAACAAGTTTCGAAAGATTTAGAGAAGTTAATGCAAAAAAGGTTTGAGATGAGTTCCATGGGGGTGATGTCGTTCTTTTTGGGTTTGCAAGTAAATCAGTCTGAGAAGGGTATTTTTATTCAGCAGACAAAATACGTGCATGATGTGTTTAATCGATTCAAGATAACTGGTGTTCGTGTTCCGGGTACTCCAATTCAGCTGTCTCGTGGTCTGTGTCCTAATGAAGATGGTGAAGAAATCGATGCCACTCTTTATCGTGTCATGATAGGATCTTTAATGTATTTGATAGCTAGCATACCAGATATAATGTTTGATGTTTGTTTATGTGCCAGGTACCAAGCATCTCCAAGGATTTCACATTTGAATGCGGTGAGAAGAGTTCTAGCTTATCTGAAGGGTAACACAGATCTCGAGATCTAGTATCCTCATGATGATAAGTTTGACTTATCTGCCTACTCAGATTCTGATTACGGCGGCTGCAAGATTAATTTCAAATCCACAACGACTGGCTGTTAGTTTCTAGGTGATAGGCTTGTGTCATGGCAGTGTAAGAAGCAAACATCGGTAGCCACATCCACTGCTGAAGCTGAGTATGTTGCGGTTGCAAGCTGCTGCTCTCAGGTTTTGTGGATACAACAACAAATGAGAGACTACGGTTTGCAATTTCTTACTACTCCCATACACATAGATAATTATGATGCTATCTGTATCATTAAAAATCCTGTGCACCACTCAAAGACAAAGCACATTGAAATCAGATATCATTTTATTCGTGAGTGCTATGAGAAAAAGTTGGTTGATTTGCAAAAGATACACACTGATTTCCAACGAGCGGACCTTTTTACTAAAGCTTTGATAAAACCTGATTCAAATTCCTTTTGCAAATCAATGGCATACAACAATTTCCCTCCATGTAATTGTCGGTTGATCAATTTTTGTTTTTCCTTACATTTTTGTTGTTATTTTTCCTTTTCTTCATTTGAAAAATCCAAAAATAGTGTTTCTGTATTTGGGGGAGAAAAATCAGAAAAGCATAAAAAATTGAAAAATGCTAAAAATTAATAAAAAAAAATGAAAAATGCCAAAAGTTAAAAAATTTTTAAAAAATTAATATGAGAAATTGATCCGACCTAGTGAGAAATGATATTACATCAGTATATACAGTATCGCCAATGAATAAAGTAGGAATAAAGGCTGTAGGTACTTGTTTGGTTTGATGAGTGCGTTAAGGCATGTTAGAGTATGTTCCTATGCTACAATGTGTCTCGTGTATTGTATCTAGATTATATCTAGATTATAGCGAGTTATGAGTCAAGCAGTCAACATACCTTGGTGGCCGTACCAAATGGTCCGCCGTACCAATCGGTACAGGCGTACCAATTGATCCGCCAGTTGGTACGCCGGCCAGTATGTTGTGACTATAAATATTTAGTTTTAGAGAGAGATCAGAAGTTCTGTCATTCCTATCACTCTTAACTGTGTGTCTCTCTCCCTCTCTAGAATCCTTGTAATCTCTCTAAGTGAATTAATAAAGCAAAACTTTATTTTCATTGTGTTCATTGCGTTTGATCGAATCATGCAGTAGTAAGATCCGTCCGTGAACTAACAAGTGGTATCAAAGCAATCCAGGTTGCTCTACTGCTGTGTTTTGATCAATTTTCGAAATTCTAGTGAGAGAAAGTTTGGGTTTCTTTGGTTTTTTATCATTTTTTCTAAATTCCGAGTGTTTCTGGTGTGAAAACTGATTTCTGAACGTTCCTAGAGTATTTTCGTTGCTTAATGTTCCAAATTCCAGTCCAAATTGTCAAAATTAAAAAAAATCAGTCGAATCTGTATTGGTACTGTAAAGGATAGATTATGAGGCTTGTAATATTAAATAGTTTGGGCTGGGCTTAGTGGGTTTCATTAGATTAGTAGGCTAGTTTTATTATTATGTTTAGGCTAGTTTACTATTGGATATGGGCATGGGCTTGGGTTTATGATTAGGGTTTAAGAGCCCAATAGTAAACTCATGGGATGGCTATATAAACCCCATGAGTTTACTATTCAAGGGGGTGCTTGAGTTTACGATTTTAGAGAGAGACAAGAGTGATTACGATTCTGTATTTGTACCCGACAAGTTCATCTTGTGTGCAATATAAGTTTTTGATCGTTTGATCATCGTATTCTTCGTGTTTCTTCTCTTCTCTATCTTGAATCAATCATAAACGAGGATTCCGCACTCGTTTGTGATATCAATATCGTGTTTTGGGAGATTTCCTGACCTACAATTGGTATCAGAGCCAAGAATCACAGATTCGAGGTTCTCACGATATTGGATTCAAGCTTTTTCCAAAAAAAAAAAGATTTGATGATTTGAAGATTTGAAGATTTGAAGATTTGAAGATTTGAAGATTTGAAGATTTGAAGATTTGAAGATTTGAAGATTTGAAGATTTGAAGATTTGAAGATTTGAAGATTTGAAGATTTGAAGATTTGAAGATTTGAAGATTTAAAGATTTGAAGATTTGAAGATTTGAAGATTTGAAGATTTGAAGATTTGAAGATTTGAAGGTGTGAAGGTTTATGATCAAGGCTTGAAGGTTTGAAGGTTTATGATCAAGGCTTGAAGATTTGAAGGTTTATGATCAAGGCTTGAAGATTTGAAGGTTTATGATTAAGGCTTGAAGATTTGAAGGTTTATGATCAAGGCTTGAAGATTTGAATGTTTATGATCAAGATTTGAAGGTTTAAGATCCAACACAATCATAAACTGAGTTTACTATCGGAGTTTACTATCGGAAGTTTGAGTTTGCGATTAAGGGTTATCGGAATCGAGTTCACGACTGTACTTAATCGTAATCGGTGTTTACGATTGCTCTCGATCGGTAACGTGTTCACGATCAGGAGTTTACGATCCGGAGGGTTTTCGACAGAGATTACGATCGGGAACAGTGTTTACGATCGGAAACAAATTTTGCCGTTTTTGCCGATTTTTCTAAATTTTCAGAAGCTGCTTATCTAAAGAAAGAAAATGAGTTTAGTGGTTGAAGAAAATAATTTGGTTGAGAACGAGGATGATTTCGTAGCTAAAGTTGACAATACTAAGATATGCCCCAATCCTACTTGTGCACGTTTAATTCCTGGACTCAGGCAAATCTGTAAAAATTTTCAGTCAGAACTGTTTGAGGTAAAATACGAAAGGAGTTCATTCAAGGGTAGATGGCAAAAGAATGAGGAGAATGTAAAAGCTCAGAAGCTAGACATAGTGAAATATCAAAAGCTAGCAACGGAGAAGAGTATTTTATATGATCAGGCTAAGATTGAGATTGGCGAGCTAAAGAAGCAACTGGATGAACTGCAACAAAAATATAACGAGCTGCAGGTTAAGTATGATTGCAATCAGGAAAGAAATCAGCGAATGCTCGATGCAGGGAAGGAATTGTCACATGCAGTTGTGACCGGCCAAGTTGGGAAAGATAAAACTGGGTGTGGGTCAGAAAAGTCTAATAAATCTCTGTCTGCAAACATCATTATTCCTCCACCAGTTCCCAGAGACATTATAGGAATACTTCTTAGTGAGGAACAAGTTCAACGAACCATGTCTGATTATAAAGAAGCTGCTCCTCCTATTGATAGTGTCTTGGTTGGAATTACACCATTGACTCAAGAGGAAATAGACAACGAGGCAAACATGACATATGCTGAAGGGAGAATAGAGGACGTATCAAGAGATGATGCTGAGTCTGATGAGGGTGGGATAGAGTTGAAACCATACCCTGAAATTGAAACCCCATACTTCAAGGTAATTGACAAAGTCGAAAGGGAAAAGGTGATCTTGACGACACGGCCTGAGGGGAAGATCTTTATGACATCTGGATCAATGTTTGATCAAGAACCAGATGTAGGATATGAATTACCGTCCTTCTCCTCCAAGTTCAAAGGCATAACCGATGGAGTGATAAGCGAACCTAAAGTTGAGAGGCCAAAGATCACCATCAAGCATCCGAGTATGAAGCCAACAGCTGGAGTGAAGAATGAAAAACTCAAGGGAGTAGCTGTGTCTCCCATTTCTTCAGTTGCTTCATGCAGTTGTAAGTGCAGTTGCAAGAATGGTGCTTCTTCATCAGGAAATCCAGAGAGCACAAAGACGATGAGGACAGGTTCAACACAGGCTTCTAGGATCTAGCAGAAAGTCAAATCTGGAGTTGCAGACAAAGCAAAGAAGCAGGCACAAGGCAAACCAGCTCCATATATGCCACCAAAGACAAATGGGTACACGTCTGACTTCTATCTAAAGAAGCAGACTTGCTTTAATTGTGGCATTGCTGGTCATATTGCTAGAAACTGTCTTTATCGCCACTATGAACCCTACTATCCGCAAAGTCAAAGGGCTTCATCTCAGGAGTATGTTGAGTCTAAGCCCATGAAGGTGGAAAAACCTAAGGCAATGAAGGCTGTTACTCCTAAGGTTAAACCCTCTGATCAACATTGGGGTGCTGCCAAAGCTGAAAGAAAATCTTTAAATCAAAACAACAGTTTTCCAAGTTATCAAAATTTCCAAAAACAGGTGAAGAAACCGTTTTCAAAACAACCAAAGCTTGAGAAACCCAAAGTTACCCCTCCCAAGGTAACTAAAACTGTTTTGAAAAATGAATCTAAAACAAAGAAGGTTGAAATACCTAAAGTCACAACTCCAAAGGTGACTAAAACAAATGTTAAATCACCTGGAACTTGGAAACCGAAGGCTAATGCAGCTACAACCGAATCATCCCAACTTCCTGATTTTTCAAAAGGAATGTTTTTAAAAGAAATTTCATTCACTGATTCCTCAGGAGTACCCAGAAAAATAATGGCCTGGGTACTATTAGCTAACTAATCTCTCACTCTGTGCAGGAACGATCAAGGAGGATTATCACTAATGTTTTTATTACTAATTTGTTTGTTGATAAGTGATTGTTCCAGGCACAAGTTTAGGAGACGTATCTTCATGTCATGTCAAGTAATCCATAAATGGAAGGTATGTCTCATTGAGAGGTAAAAGGTCAAAATCAGCATGAAAGGTACTGTTCTTAACTTGGTTGTTTGAATGATGAGGCAGCAAAGGGTCTTTTGAGTCAAACCTATTTCATTAAAGTTTCAATTAAGCTGTTGATTGATTATGTGTTTGACTTCAAATGCAATGAAGTGTGCATGTCATGAAACCCAATTTTCTAAAATTTTCAAAATCAATACTTTGAAAGTTAGCTTGGCCAGATGTCTTCAAAATTTTGTGTTTTGTTCTTTTAAGTGTGTTTGTGTGTTTTATCTTTATTGTTTAAAAAAAAATGAAAAAATGATGTTCACAAAATTGTGACATTAAAAATCAAAAAGCAAGGGAAGAAATGGAAAAGATGAAAATGTTGACCCCTCAAAAATAGTGTGCTTTTCAATTTTTAATTGTTTGTGTCTTGTTTTTGAGAAGTTTAGGGGAAGTAAAATGAATGTCTGGGTTGGAGATGGCTGACACGCGTAAGGCGGAAGTGAAAGGCAAGCTCCACGGTGATATGCTCGGTAGGCTCGACCTAAACTTATGACCTCCAATGAAAGTGCAGTGAACTTAAAAGATATATATGTTTAGTTTCCCATCCCAGGTTGCATGGTTTAAAAGACTGAGTCCCGGCAAAAATGGGTTGAGAGTGGTAATTACCTAGTATTCACTCTCTCACACGCCATGTCTCTGCTGTCGTGACTACACCACATAATCAAAAGAAAAGAAAAAGAAATGAAAAAGAAATAAAAAAAATGAATGAAAAAGAAAAGAAAATGAAAAACAATCACTCAGTTGGTCTTCTTTGCGTGCTTAGCGGCCGACCTGATCACCAACTGATGGTTAATGAAAATAAGTGGTAGTCATAGCCGTGGTGCATGGTTCCTCAAGTTGGGGGTTTGTGAATCCTCAATAAACTCTGAGGTTGGGTAGGTTTTGCTGTGTACGCTTGGGTGTGGGGACAATTAAACATGACGGTAATAATGTACTATATTAAGCATGACGCATTAGGTTGGGATTAAACGGGTTTGAGTTTAAAGCGGATAAACATACCGGCAATCACCTGGACTAGTTGAGTAACTGAAGCTGAAAAGGGTTCCTCAGTCAGATTCATACGGTTTGATCCCTCGTAAACTTTCTCATGTTTGATATTGGTAAGTATTTGTTTGTTTTTATCTTTCGTGTGTGAGTCGTTAAGTTCTTTTTGGTGTGTTTTCGTCTTGGCCAGGTTGATTTGAGAAGTCAAAATGTGTTTTTCATGGGTTTTAATGCATGACAATATTCCCCCGACAGATCTTGCCAAATTTTTAGGGGAAGGAGTATGGGATAGTATTATCCGAAGGGAACTCGAGGATGATACTTATTATCTAATGGAAAAGACTTCCTCCGTCAGATCTTGACAAATTATTAGGGGAAGGAGGGAGGATAATAAGTATTATCCGAAAAGACTTCCATAATACATAGTATCTGAAGGGAACTCGAAGATAATATGTATTATCTCAGGGGAAGTCCTTAGCTGAGGGGAAGTTATCAGCTAAGGGGAAGTCTTTAGAGGTCTTGGGTTCAGGGGAAGTTTTATAGAAAACCCGTAATCTATATTAGGGTTTTTGGTTAAAATTATGTTAATTTGAATCAACTGAACAGATGATAATTACCTTCTAACCCAAAGACCAATCATCAAATGTCTGGTGGAGTATATTTTTTTTCAAATGTGTGTCAGACAGGTTGATGATAGAAAGATGCTGCTGATGCTGCTGCTGCTCAAAGTTAAAGAACCAGCCGGACAAGACTTCCATCTGGAAAAGCAACTGTTCAGGGGAAGTTGTTGGTGTCTTTACAAGTCTTCAAAAGTTTCAAAAGAGCTTCAAAGAAGATGTTCACATGTTTAGTGGAAGCTGAAGATTTCAAGTCGATCTTTGATGAAGAAAATGAAGCAGAGAGCAGTCAGAGATCATGAAGATCCAAGTTCAACAATCAAATTCTTCAAAGTTAGGGGTTTTCAAAATTTCAACCCTCTAATTATTGAAGATTCAAGACAGTTACCGAAGATTCAGCAAGAACCAATTCATTCATGAGAAGCAAGTCAATGAGAATCCTCCATCTCATTAACTTGTTCATTTCAAGAAGTTCAAGCTGATGCTGATCAAGAGGAAGTCCCAAGTGCCCGTTATGAAACCTAATGAAGATTTTTGCGGAAATAATCTTCATCAGCATCTTTACCAGCCAGTCAAGAAGAAGATTTTCAAAGATCGAAGACATTTAATATCACAAGCCTAGGGGAAGATTGTAAAGGATAGATTATGAGGCTTGTAATATTAAATAGTTTGGGCTGGGCTTAGTGGGTTTCATTAGATTAGTAGGCTAGTTTTATTATTATGTTTAGGCTAGTTTACTATTGGATATGGGCATGGGCTTGGGTTTATGATTAGGGTTTAAGAGCCCAATAGTAAACTCATGGGATGGCTATATAAACCCCATGAGTTTACTATTCAAGGGGGTGCTTGAGTTTACGATTTTAGAGAGAGACAAGAGTGATTACGATTCTGTATTTGTACCCGACAAGTTCATCTTGTGTGAAATATAAGTTTTTGATCGTTTGATCATCGTATTCTTCATGTTTCTTCTCTTCTCTATCTTGAATCAATCATAAACGAGGATTCCGCACTCGTTTGTGATATCAATATCGTGTTTTGGGAGATTTCCGGACCTACAGGTACGCCGGATGAATATGATGGTACGCCAAATGATCCATTGGTACGCTCCTTGGTACGCTAGGCAATCTTCATAGATTTATGGTACGCTGAGTGTTGGTACGGAAGACAATCTTCAACAGTGGTACGCGACGGTTACTGGTTGGTCCGGAGGCAGTTACGCCATACCAAGGTGGCACGCTTAAAATTCTGGTACGCTGAGTTGGTTTGGTCTGGTTATTGGTACATTGAACGATTGGTACGTTGGTGGTCCGCTAAGAGTGTTTGGTACGAAAGTCGATAGTTTGGAACACTGAGACTAGTTTTGGTACACTGGCATAAAAGTTGTGTTCACTAAAACTGACGCAACTTGAAAACCGTCAAGAGTTACGGGAGCTAAAACTAGCCAAAAGGACGGTCTCAGAGAGATCTACACTTTACTCTCCCAATGGACAGTACCCTCCGATTTGACCCCCAAAATCCGCTTCTAAGACCTTCGTTTTTGGGTTTAAAGTCTTGACATTCGATTTTTAACTTCAAAATGAGCGATTTTCAAGCATTTTCAGCTGCTCAAATTTCAATGCAAACCATGATGAACTATGATAACGAGATAGGAACAACTTAGAAGGTTCCTAAGTTGTTACGATTGAAGGATTATCACAATTGGAAGAAACGATTTGAATCATACATCTTTTCTCAAGATGTTGATTGTTGGATTCCGATTGAAAAGGAATATGAGTACCCGATGATAAGTCCTAGAAAGCCGAAGATGATAAGTGATTTTGATTCTGATGAAAGGAAATAATCTGCAAGAGAGAAGAAAACTTATAGCTTTCTTACAATGGCTTTACCTAAAGACTTGATGCATCAAATTAAGAATTACACAACTTCTAAGGAATTGTGGGATGCTATTGCAGAAAGATGTTAGGGTAATGAGCAATATAAGAAGACCCAAAAGAAAGTTTTGAAGAAGGAATTTGATAATTTTGGACATTGCGAGAATGAGAAAATTTCAGACTTGATTGCAAGATTTTCACATTTAATAAACGAACTTGAAGTTGTGCAAGATACAAAAGAGAATGATGAATTGAAAGAGAAGTTTCTGGAAGCCTTACCTGATAAATGGGAAAATTATGTTATGATGTTGACTAATGATCCAAGCTAGTCAGGTTGGACATTCAATCAATTGACAAGCAAATTACAAGCTCGTGAAATGGAAATGATTGTGAAAAAGTCAGCAAGTCATGTTGTTCAGAATCCTGAATTATAGTTTGGAGAGAATTCTGCTACCGTGAATGCTAAAGCAAAGTCACATCCTAGTTCAAGCTTTAATCCAGCTCCAACAGTTCTTCTTGCTGGAAAGACTGAAAATTTTGGTTATTCTCTAGGTTGCAAATTCACTATTCCTGATAAGTCAACAAACAATTCTATTCATGTTCAAACAGCAGAAGATTTGACTACAATGTTCTTTGCTTTCATATCATCTTCTTCTGGGTCAATTTTTAGCCAAATTGGTAAATCTGGTTTGTTTGCAAACGACTTAACTCAGATGGATGATGATCAGTTGCATAAGTTAGATTTGGATTGGCAGTTTGCGATGCTAGTTGAACGAGGAAGAAGATTTATGAAGAAAATGGAAATAAATCTATTATTCAAGGCGAAAAACTTGGTTTGGATAAGTCGAAGCTTAAATGTTACAAATGTTCCAAGTTAGGACATTTTGCTCATGAGTGCAACCAATCGTCATCTGAAACGTGTACTTCGGATAAGCATGATCACAATAAAGAAGTTAAAGCTATGATATCTCAAGCTAACGAAGCTTATGATTGGTTTAAAGATTTTCCTGATGAATCTGATTTTATAGCTACTGTGCAAGTGGAATCCAGTGATTCTGATTCTGAAGTTAGTGGTTATGAGTCAACGTGTGAATTTTGTACTCAAAAGGATAGAGAGATTCGGAAATTGGTTCAAGAAAAAGAAGGATTGATTGTTGAAAGAAAGCTGAAGGAAGAAGAGTTAGATAGTTATAAAGAGAAGTGTGCAGTTTCTGATGAGATTTTCATGGCAAATGAAAAGTTGGTAAAAGAAAAGAGTGTGTTGATGGAAGAGTTTGTAGAGCTTAAGATAAAATTGGATGAGATGATTGTTATAGATCAAGAGCAAATTTTGAAGTTACAAAATGAAAATATAGAGTGAGTTAAAAATGCTGCAAAGTGAGAGACTGAAGCAAAAGATGTCATTGAAGATTTTGATGCTTTGTTTAACAAGTCAAAAGCCAAATTGGGTTCGCTTCAGCAGTCATATGATGAACTTCAGAAAGCTCATGATGAAGTTACTACTCTGGAAAATGATCGTCAAGTGGAACATTCCAAATTACTAGATAAAGTCACAAATTTGAAACATGACAACAATTTATTGACTAGAAATGTTGAGATTTATAAAGGACAAGCCGATAAAGTGACACAAGAAGTGTATGTTCACATGATCATATGAGACAAGAAAAGTTTTTTTTCAACCAAGCTTCGGAACAATTAATTGATTCAGAAAAGTTTTTTTGTGAAGCACAGAAGAAAATATCAGATTTATATGTTGAGGTGTTAGATCTTAAAAGATAATTAAATAATGTGAAGAATTCACATTCATTCACAAGCTACTTGTGCAATGATGATAATTTCAAAAAGGTATTTGGAAGCAAAGAATACAATCAGATTCCACATCCAGTTATTCAATCTGATCCTCTAGCTGATCTTAATTCTTCTGATCCAAATGGAGATTTTTCTGAATTTGCTACTGAAAAATCTGAAAAGAAGAAATCAAAATCATCTGATAAGAAAGTGAAAAGTGAGAAAGATGAAGTGAAGTTGTCTGAAGACCAAGTTGCTGCTGAATTGGTAGACACTAACAACTTGAAAGGTATTGAAGCTCAATTTACCCAGGTTGCTCAAGCAGGTTTTTCTAAATCTCAAATTGAATTGTCAAAGTTACCCGGTTACAAACGATTTTGTTTGGGTAATAATAATCAGAGTCTTGAAAAGAATGCCATGAAGAATATGCCCAAGAAGACTCCAAAGGAGAAGAAAGATACCAATCTTGAACAAATCTATCATTTGGCCCAAGTATTCATTTCTACCATGGAGAAAGGATTCGGGGGAAAACAAAAGAAGAAGGATTCACCTGAAAGTTCTCCGAAAGAATTTTCATCGTCTGGATCAAATTCAACACCTCAAAGTCCTACTTCCAAATGGGTGCATGCGAATAGGTTTCAAGTCTTTGATGATTATTCTGACAGTTCTGATTCTGATGATATGTGTCATCCATTTCAGGAAAAACGGGTACCAAAACGATCATATCATTTGTGTTATCAATGTCGCCGAAAGGGACATATGGCACACGATGTCCTGAAACTGTCAAAAGACCATTTGCTGATAAATCTGCCACGTTTATTGATGAATCAGGCAGAATTTTTACTAAGTCAACAACTTCCAAAACTAAATCTAAAAGGAAACAATTTTTCAAATTTGATTCAAGTGTTGGTGGCTCATCACAGGATGATGACTCAGTTAAAACAGAAAAAGCAAAAATGCAGTGGCGACCTAAGGTGGTCAGCAAGGCTGCAAATGATTTTGTTGAAGACACTGGCCGACCAGAAGCTGTGTGCTTCGGGTCCTTTGAATACTAATCATTTAAATCCAGTGTGCAGGTACTTCAAGAAGACCTGTCGGTGATTGTGAAGTTCAACCTTCAAGCAGTTGCTGATAGTGGAGTTTCCTGTGTAACTTAAATTCAACGATTCATCTTACAAAACTGAAAGTTTTTTTTTTGAAAGCTAAAAGCTGAAAGGTATCAGTATCGATTGGTCAATTTTCTTTCTTTTACATTCCGTATGTAGTTTAGGGGGAGAAAATTAAAAAAAAACCCAAAATAGTGTTTTTGTGTGTTTGTTAAAATGAAAAATCCAAATATAGTGTTTTTGTGTGTTTGTTAAAATGAAAAATACAACAATAGAGTTTTCATTTTAAAGGGGAGGGGGGGGGGGGGTGGAACGGAAAACTACAAAAACATTGAAAAACAGAAAAATACAAAAACATTGAAAAATGAGAAATTGTATTCGACATAATTGGGAAATGATGGTACATCGGCTTACGTGTCTGACTCATGGATAAACTAGATGAAAAAGCCATAAGATCATTGCTCGATGTGCTTGGTAGGCTCAGCTTTAAATCAGAAAGTATTCAGATGTGATATACACTAAATACTAATGCTTGACCAAGTGGACAACATCTTGAAGCATATGTCAAGATATTGAAAAGATGTCTGAAAAAGAAAAATGAGAAGTCACTGTGTATACATGTGTTCATTTTGCAAAGATTTAAACTTGTTTGATTTTCTTTATTTTGTCAAACGATCGGACTTTCTCTGCGTATCGAAAGATCGACCTGATTGATGTTAGTTTGACGTTCTGCTTTATTTTCTTTGGTGTTTCGTACAATTCATTGGACTTTCTCTGCATGTCCATAAGACCGACCTGATTGTTGTTGAATTATACAATTTCAACTTGTTTTTATTTTCTTACTTTGTTAGATCCGAGGCCTTATCTGCGTATTGAAAGATCGACCTTAAGGTAGACGATTTAACACTCTTATTTATTTTTACATGGAACACAGTTGACTAGATCATGAATCAAATCACTGTGTGTCAAATCACAAGTAAAATCACAAAGTGTGACAAACAAATACATATCTGAGTATGTCTGATATTGTGGGGTACACTGGTCCAAACAAATCTAATCAATACCTTAACATATCCAAATGTTATGAGTATGATTTTGCCAGAGTTTAAGATGGACAAATTATACCAGTAATCGACATGACTTGTGTGCAGAAGTAATTGAAATTGAAGTGTAGTTAAACATGTTATGTTCAATATGATCCCAAGTCGTGATCTTTCTCGCAAAAGACAAAAATAGTGTCTGATTCAGTATTGCATTTATGTTTCATATCTGAAAATTCTAAAAAGATTTTAGGTGTGTTTTAGCAAAAACTTAGGTAAATCAAAAAGATTTTCGGTGTGTTTTGATATAAAGTTTCAAAAATCCAAAAAGATTTTGTTTCTTATTTGTTTTCGACCGATCGATACAAGATACAAAATCATGATTTCAAATCTATATATTGGATTCTCAAAGAGAAGTTTTGCGCGAAGATTTAATTAATTTCAAAAAAAAGAAAGCCGCGTTTCTGTCTTCTGAAATTGCAGGTTTTGTGTGACAAGACTCAAGCATGGTGAAAGGGGGAGTATGAAGTATCTTTCACAAATTGCAGGTTTTGTTCAAGTTCTGATCCATCCATGCAAGTTCTTTTGCTGACAAGAAATTTCCAAGTTGAAGATCGGATGCAGCGATGCTGAAGATTGAAGACTAAAGTTTAGTTAGCATAGATACACTACACGTTAAAGGGGATTTTGTTAGAGCATAGTCCTATGCTACAATGTGTCTCGTGTATTGTATCTAGATTAGAGCGAGTTTGTGAGTAAACCAGTCAACATACCTTGGTGGCCGTACCAAATGGTCCGCCATACCAAATGGTCCGCCGTACCAATTGGTCCACCAGTTGGTACGCCGGCCAGTATGTTTTGACTATAAATACTTAGTGTTAGAGAGAGATCAGAAGTTCTGTCATTCCTATCACTCTTAACTGTGTGTATTTGAGTGTCTCTCTCTATCTCTCTCTAGAATCCTTGTAATCTCTCTAAGTGAATCAATAAAGAAAAGCTTTATTTACATCGTGTTCATTGCGTTTGATCTAATCATGCAGTAGTAAGATCCGCCCGTTAACTTACAAGGAAAATCTGATATACGCTACTATGATATAAACCTAAATACCTGCTTGATAATAGTGATGTTACATCATGAAGGGTATTGTGTAATTTTGGCAATAAAATATGTAAACAACAAAAACAGAACAAGAGATGTTCTGGTGTATGCTTGCTTTCATTTTGCAAAGATTTAAACTTGTTTGATTTTATTTATTTTGTCAAACAAGCGGACTTTCTTTGCGTATCGAAAGATCGACCTGATTGTTATTCGTTTGACGTTCTGCTTTATTTGTCTTGGTGTTTCGTATAATTCATCGGATTTTCTTTGCGTGCCCACAAGGCCGACCTAATCGTTGTTGGATTATTAAATTTTTGTGTTGTCTTTTATTTTTTTGGTTTTCCTAAACAATCAGACTTTCTCTGTGTGCTCACAAAGCCGACCTGATTGTTGTTTGTTTAGGGTTCTACTTTATTTTTGCATGAAACGTCATGAACGATAAATCTCTGTTGAAGGTCAAATTCTGTCTAATAATACAAAAATAAAATAAGTCATATTGCCAGTATTCCGGATTGTGTGGGCTTTTACATTATCTGTGTTTGATTAATCATACTTTTTAACATATCAGAAAGCTATAAAAATTTATCTGCCTAAACTGAAACAAATTGAAAAGTTGTATTCTCTGCCGACTTGGCTTGCATGCAGATTAAATCTGAAATCGAAATGTGTCTGATGCATTATGACTGATATGATCTCGCTTCTGGATGTGTCTCACAAAAAATTGAAGTTACTTGCATTTCAAGTTCTGTTTGGTTTATTGCTTATTGGAAAAATTCAAAAAGATTTTATGTGTGTTTTAGCATAATCTTGTGATAATTCAAAAAGATTTTCGATGTGTTTGAAATTTTTATAAAAATAAAAAAGATTTTGTTTCTGATTTTATTTTCGATCAACCGATAATGAAAAGTATCAATATTATGTCGGTAACAACCAAACAGATTTGGAATCATGAGACTCGTCATGAATTGATCAAAGGTTTGTGTCAAATTCATAAAATTTGAGATCTTTGTGTATCAATTTGAAAGTTCTTCAAAAATCGTTTAAATTAAAATTTTTGAAAGTTGCGAAACTGCAAGTTCGGATAACCGAATTGGGAGTTTGGATGATCCGAAGCACCAGTTTGTAAGGGTTTGTTTCATTTCAAAATGATCCAAAGCCTGAGTTCGGACACGTTCGGAAGAGTTCTTCCGATCCGAACTGCCAGTTCGGACAGCCGAACTGGACTGTCTATAAATGGCCGAATCACCTGTTCGGAAGCATATTCACTGTTACTCAAAATTGCCGAACCCTAGCCGAACCTTTGCTCTCAAAACAAAAATCTCATTTACTGCATTTTTGTGAGATTTGCGACCATATTAAGGTAGCTAATTGTATTCCGAGTGCAGGGGTGTGTTCTGTTGTCATTTTTATCCATAAAAAGTGGTCGAATCTGGTTAAAACCGTTGTCAGTTATTTTCAGTTTCTAGATCTAAAAATTAACCCACTTAGAGTTGGTTTTAGGTGATAAAACTTGTATCATTGGATTTGCCTTGATAAACCGCGTCTAGGTGTAGAATGGTTTTGCTTGATTCTGTCTGGTTGGATGTTTGATCGATTAAACGTTTCGGTGATGCATAGATCTGAACTTCGAGTTCGTCAGCCAAACTGGGTGTTCGGATCCAGTTCGTTAGAGTTCGGACAAAGTTGACCAAGCAGTTCGGACGTTGACCAAAGTCAACGTTGTCTTTTGACTGAATCCAGTTCAGATCGAGTTCGTTTTACTAAAGTCAGTTCGGATGTCATAATCCAATTTGGATCCAGTTCGTATAAAATTGATTTTTGAACAAAAAGTCGATTGTTTACGCGAATGATTAATAATTGACGAATTTGGTGAACATTTTTGTTAATCACATTGAATTTAACGAACTTTTCATTTTATGTGTTTTCAGAAATGGCGAACGATCTAAAAGTTGGCAAGAAACTTAATATATTTGCTCATCTGAGCATTGCCAGAACGGAGCTTTCCAAGTTCGGTGGTTCCGGGATTTCGATCTCTTACGGCATTCAAGGATTCACTACGCTATGCGTATCGTGACATTATCACTGAGTTCTGGACCACTGCTAGAACAGTAACCGATGGCCTGATCAGAATATCTGGAACAGTTCAGAATAGAACGATCGAATTTACTGAAGAAGATGTCAAGAGGGTACTGAAGCTTACTGATGATACTACAACAGTACCGTTGGAATTTGATCAAGAAGATAATGTGGCATTATTATAAAGACTATGGTATGGTGAAGATCCAAGCAGAGACTGGATTTACAAGTTTGAGTTCTGTGTTCCCTACAAGTTCCAGATACACATTCTACTACACTGTTTGGGAAATTGGATTGCGAGTCATGACGAAATTGGTTCGAAGATGTTGTCAATGATGAATGCTCTAATCCTAAACCGTCCATACAATTGTGCCAGGTTAATCTTCTATTACATGAGAGATAACCTGACTCAAAGGCCCAAGAAAGCATTATTGTACCCGAGGTTTACTCAAATGATCGGTATCCGACTTTGGTGAAGAATGAAGATCAGAAGATGAACTTGAAACATATGAGTGCGACCAGTGTTGGTACTTTTACAACGTATCAGAAGAAGAAACCAGAAGATTACCCAAAGTTGAAGAGATTTAATTGGTCATCTTGGAAATGTCAACTATATTGCACCAGCTGAAGGTGCACCTCGTCACGAGGAAGAGAGTTCATCTGATGAACTTGATTATAGTTGGATGGAGCAAAGAAACCAGCAACCACAACAACAGAAAGTTAAACGACCGAGACGACAGACACAGACACCTCCTGTAGTGTCAGAACCTGCAGTATCTGCACCAATTGCATCTGAACCAGTTGCAACTGAACCTACTGTCACTGAACCCGCTGTCTCAGCACCTGAAGTCCGTGCGACTGTCGATGTGACTGAGACGCCTGCAGTGAATATCCCTATCGATGAAGAAGAGTCTGATGATGATGAGTTTAGTGATATGGCTAACTATGAGGATGTTTCAGACACATATAATCCATTTGTGTATATTAAGGTAAAATCAAAGAATGTTCGAGTAAGAAAGGGTAGTGACGAATATTTTTCTTACCGAACAAGTCTGAACAAAAGCAACGAACGATACATGGGTCGTGTGTATGAAGATGAAGACTTCCTCGTCTTCATTGACACCATCAAAAAGGAAGAAGTCGATTGCTGCTGGTGGCCAAGGTCGTAAGATGTTAAGAAGTTTAGATTTCATGTTACAACGACTTGTCGGTGCCGGTGGATCTTCAACAGTTGGTCCAGATATGTCTATGCCTGAGACTACTTCAACTCCAGTTACTTCTACAGCAGAAGCTGATATATTCACAGAGTTGGGTCAGTCGGGGTTTTGAAGGATATTTTGGGATTGTCAAAGTCTTCAACAGCCAGCACAACACCTTCAGCAAGTGTTGGTGCTCAATATGATCAACCGCCAATGGGAACAACATCTACTCCAAAATTCTCAACTGCCACTGCAACAACATCAACTCCTACCACACCAGATGTTAATTTTAGTGTTTCTCAAGGGTCAATATCCTTTTCTCAAATGGATTTACTCAACACTGCTCTTTTGGATTGTCAAACCAAAATTGAAGAGCTGAAGGCTAAAGAAGCTGAGAAATCATAAGTGATTGAAGTGTTGAAGAGAAAACTTAATTGATTGCAGAGTTAAAAGAAAGAGATGAGTCTTTGCACAGAGATTATCTCCAGTTAAAAAGTGGGGAAGCAGCCAAAGCTCAAGAGATAACAAGATTGAAAGCGTCCAGTCTGAACCAGGATGCTCTAATTGCATAGATGAATGAGCAGATTAAATTCTTGCTTGAGAAGTTTAAATAGTTCAGGATGCAAAGATGATGGGCTGCAATATTTAAATGATGACCTTAGAATGAGGACCTGGAAGGTAACACTGGTGGACGTCCAAGCCCAACTGGAGCTTTTAGCTCGGGTGCTGGTACTTCTGCAGCCCAAGGGGAGTCTGATTCCAGGGAAGCAGTACCAATCACATCAGTCCCGTCGAATCAAGCTGCGAAAAGCATACACGAGATCGGTACAATACTTGAAGATGGTGATTTTGTCTGTGAACTCAACCAAGCTCAAATTCAAGAAATCTTCGATTTAAACGACGAGGAGAGGAAGAGAACGGCCGAAGCTGAACCCGAAATAATGAGTCATAAGAATAAGAAACTGAAGATGATATATTTGATGAGGAGGTTAAGGTTGAAGATATAACTGAGGAGGAGTATCCTGATCTGTATTCTAAATTCAACAACAACAACTCAGCTGATGATGACTTTGAGGTATTTCCAAAGGAAAAGGGTGATGAGGCTGAGGTAAAACAGAAGAGAAAAGAAGCTGAAAAACTTGAAGACCCGATTGCCAAAGAGGTTAAGGAACAGAAACAACGATGGGTTTACAACGATTACATGAAGATATATAAAGCCAACTATGTTCCACCTCCAAAACCAATCAAACAGAGAAGGCATGTGAGATTTAAGGGTCAGGTGTCAGGTGAAATAATTAGCTGGATGTATGTAGCAAGTCTGAAGTGTTATGGGATTAAACGCCAGCATGGTATTTAATACTTTAAGCGTGCAACAGACTTTAGTTGTTAACCTGTTTGGGATGTTCGGGAGCTTACAAGAAAACCTTTTTGTAACTATGGAGATGATTGGAAGGGTTTATACTTCAAGCATCAGGTAGAGAAAGAATGTAACAATGGATTTCAATATTTGAAGCCTTAAAGACCGAAAAGGCGTGAACATCCGATAAAGATACATCAGAAAACTGGGAAGAAGCTGATAGTGCTAACTTTCAAGAAGAAGCCTAATGTGATGAAGAAAGTTCCATTGATGAAGATGTAGTTGGATTTTATCAAGAACTTGAAGTGGTGGTACTACAATGAAAAGACAGGTGAAGCTGTGATTGTGCTGGAGGATAATAACAGACTTGTGAAGGCGTTTGACCCGATGTGGCTGATCAATTTATCGAGGGCTGACATATATGAGTGTACCATAACCAGAGTTGTTGAACCTTGTTCTCCATATGGAAAAGGAAGAGGAGACTCAGATCCGTCGATTTTGTATGGTCTGAGCACGGTAATTAGGGCAGATGTGAGAGCTTCTCGACCTCACACATTGAAACCTACAATGAACTTAACTGGCACTATATGCGATGAATGGAACCGCCAAGCTGGAAGAACGAATGAGTCATCCGGGCACCGTAAGAGGTATGAGGGAAAGAGAAGGGACCGTGATAGAGATCGTAGGGGTGATAGAAAGAAAGGCAGAGATGAGAAGGGCAGAGACTATAGGGGAGAAAGGCCTACATGTTGAAAGTGCAACACTGTTGGTCACTTTGCAAACCAGTGCACGAAACTTGCACTTGTTATCACTGTGGTGAGAAAAGGCACAAAATCGCTGACTATCCAAAACCCAAGGATGCTGCCAAAGACGAAAACAGGGGCAAAGACGGCAGAGGTCCAAAAGTTAAACCTCGCCTATTTATCATGGCTGCTGAAGAAGCTCATAGTAGTGATGATGTTATATCTGGTATGTTCTCTATGAACAATGCGTTTGTTAGTATATTTTTTTGACTCTGGAGCCAATAGAAGTTTTGTTACCACATTGTGTATACCCAAATTGAAATGTGCTTTACATGCCTTAGACAGGCCCTACGTTGTAGAAATTGCTAGTGGGTAGGAGATTAACCTTCATGAAATTATTAAAAGTTGCCAACTAAGAATAGATGATGCCTTATATGATCTTGAATTGCTACATATGGCTTTAAGTAAATTTGATATTGTACATGGTAGGGATTGGTTGACCCGCTATCAGGACAATATACATCGTGATGAGAAACTTGTGGAAGTAGAGTTGTCAAGAGGGCAAGGTGCAAAGTATCGTTAGAGATCGCCAAACACAACCTTTAAAGTTAAACTCGATGCTTAAAGCAGAAAGTGTATAAGGAAGGGATGCCAAGCTTTCTTCCCTAATTTAGTAGAAGCCCCTAGAGAGGACAAGGTTAAGGATGTACCCATTGTCTCCGAGTTTTACGACGTGTTTCCCGAAGAACTTTCGGGATTGCCACCTGAACGACAGGGGGAGTTCCGAATTGAGCTTACACCAGGAACAAATCCGATAGCTAAGGCGTCGTATAGGCTTGCACCATCGGAGATGTAGGAGCTGAAGAGCCAATTGCAAGATCTTCTAGATAAAGGATTTATCTGGCCTAGCGCTTCACCTTGGGGAGCACCTATGTTATTTGCAATGAAGAAGGATGGGTCGATCTACCGTGAACTTAACAAGTTAACAATCAAGAACAGATACCTACTTCCTCGCATAGATAATTTGTTTGATCAGCTCCAAGTGGAAAGTTACTTCTCAAAGATCGACTTAAGATCTAGGTATCACCAAGTGAGAGTTAGAGTGGAAGATTACTACGTCAAAGTTCACCTTTGGCCACGGAAAAAAACCGTGAACAAAGGTGTTTGGAAACGTCTTTTTCTTCCATATCAATCGACACCAAAGGTCCCGTCACCTTATGTATCCTACGGCCACGTTACAATATCAGTGGCTGAATCCACATACAAGCGTGGCTAAAGGGTACCAATATTTGTTGTTGTAATCAAACAGTTCTTCCGGAAAGCGTGGCCAAAGGGTCCCAACGGCCACATGTGTTTGTTTAACGTGGCCTTTGGTATTATATGGTCACAGCTATTTGTATTTTAGCCACATACATTATAAAACTACGTGGCCAAAGGGTTGTTGAAATCATACATTTTGTCCCAATACGCGTGGCCAAAGGGTGGCAACGGCCACATTAAAATATCAAAAGCGTGGCCTTTGGTATTATATGGTCACGTATATTTGTGTTTTAGCCACATATTTTATAAAAATGTGGCCAAATGGGTTGCTGAAATTATAATTTTTGTCCCAATACGCGTGGCCAAAGAGTGGCAACAACCACGTTAAAATATTAATAGCGTGGCCTTTGGTATTATATGGTCACGTATATTTGTGTTTTAGCCACATATGTTATAGAAAAACGTGGCCAAATGGGTTGCTGAAATCATACATTTTGTCCCAATACGCGTGGCCAAAGGGTGGCAACGACCACATTAAAATATAAAAAGCGTGGCCTTTGGTACTATATGGTAACGTATATTTGTGTTTAGCCACATATATTAAAAAAAAAGTGGCCAAAGGGTAGTTGAAATCAGGTTTATTGTCTCAATACGCGTGGCCAAATGTGGCATTTGGTATTTTCTGTCTTTCATATAGATATATATAATCAAGCAATTATAGATTCATCAAATTTTGTTTTTCGTAATTATAATTAATTAAACTGCATACAATTAATTAAACTGCATATATATGTCTATGAGAAACCTTAAAATCATAATATAATTAATTATACATACATATACACTAAATAAACTTTAATTTTTATAATAATTATAATTTGGTCGGGTTAGTCTGGCTCCTTGTAAGTTTTTTCATCATCGTCACGCTCTGCAAGTTGTTTGATGCTATGTACTGTACCTTCAGCTTTGTTTGCACATTATTTACCTGGAGTAACATAACGTGACGAATAAAACCAATAAGATATATATATATATATATATATGTGTGTGTGTGTAGTTAAAGTTAATTAATTAATTAAAGTGGATACGATTAATTAATTGATTCTTCAAGTACTTCAATTTTATTATCAAATGGAACAAACCTTTGATTTAATTTCTTATCATGATCAGCATTGAACATTTGGTCCTTTGGCCATGCAATAATATACTTACTGCTTTTCTTCTCTGCAAGCTCCTCAATTGTTATATTTTCTACTGGGTATGGTAAATATTCATGTTCCTTCGAAACCTTATAAATGGAAACTCTACGGCAATTAGAAGGTAGTGGAACTCCATGAATCATCTCATTTGTTAATGCTGGCAATAATTTAGCCTTTGTGTGACAATCCGACTTTTCAGGTCATTTTCCGATATTAACTGAACGTAAAACGTATTAAATGTTGTGTGAACATTTATGTGTTGACTTGTTGACTTTAGCAAATTAGGGTTTTGTGTGATCAATCACTACGAGCGTGCACGGAAAATTAAACGATTGAAATTCTATGTTAATTGTGGAATTAGAATATATAAATGAGTACATACATGATTTAATGATATTTTTGATTTTGTGTAATTAAAGGATTTTAATTACAAGCTATTAATAATATAGTTATGTGTGACTTAAATATATAATTTATGAGCTTTAAATCTCTAGGTTATGATTTTATGTGAATTTAAATGGAGAATTGAAAATTAGTATTCATAATTTTATGTAGTCAATTAAGTTTATACTTTCTTATTAAAGTTATAAAAATTATATATTTTGACGTTCCTCGTATATTCGTTGTTTATTTGTTCCTCCGTTAACCTCCGTTAGAGCCGTTAGCTTTTATAAAAACCTCAAGGGCTTATTTTGTCATTTAACAAACATGTTTCCATTCATTCAAAACATGGAGGGAACTATTTTACCATTACCTCAAACTTGGTTCCTATATTGTAATTAGAGGAGGGACTCATTCTGCCATTCGTTCATAGTTAATTTAATTTCATTTAAAGCTATTAAAATCGGAGAACACGTAAATGACGGTCCTCTCCCTCTTTGCGTAACCGAACACCGCCATCATTCCTCCATCGGTTTCGACCGATTCCAATCACTCATCGGTTACCTTGGAGGCTATCAATGGAGATAAATGATACGCATATCACTGAATCCATCCACAAATCAAACACACAACTCACTGTTGCTCTCTCGCCCTCTCTGTTTCTCGTCGCAACAAGAAACCAAACCGCAACACTTAAATTCTGGAAAATTCTCGCTAATCAGTCACTGGTTACCATTGTTTTATACGTCCTTGTGATCGTGAGTCCCTGAGGAGCAACCAGGTGCAATCGAATTCGAGATTCGTAATAGTGCTCAGTGTTCGTGGTTAAGCCTCAGATTCGTTTTCGGCTTCGAAATCATCTCGTAATTCATTCCTGACACGAGGTAACTTTTCCTTCATGTTAATCGCATACTTTTATTGAGTTTAATTGTATTTTTCGCGATTTTCTGGTGACCGGAATAAAACTCCGGCCACCGGAGTTCCTGAATGAAGAAGATGACTTCTGGTGGGTACGGGTTAAAAGGTTAAGCATTCTGGTTTATTACCAGACGCCAATCTGGCAGGATGGTTTGGTCGCTGGGTTTTGTGCGAGAGGTCGTGAGTTCAAAACCCGGCCTCTGCGTTTTCTTTTCCTGTTTTTCGTTTAGACCCGTTTCTAGCCGCCCTTACTGTATAAAATACTTTGTTCCGGATTCTTAATCAAAAGGCAGCCTTGGCGGAGTGGTTTGGGTGTTGTACTGTGAATGGGGAGGTCGCGGGTTCGACCCTTGCGACCTTCATGTTCTTTCTGTTTTATTTTTAATTGTTGATCTAGGGGTTGGTTCAAACTAAAACTTGTTTAAAACAATTTCTTAAGAATGTTTAAACCCGTAAAAATATATTGAGACATTCACACCTCGTAAATCATATTTAACTTGTCATTTTAAATTAAAAATATAGTTTTAACATCTATAAATATATATATATATATTGATATAAAAACTTTGGGTTTACCTCAAAAGAGAAATATATATATATATATATATATATATATATATATATTGTGTGGAATATTATAAATATAAATATACATGACGTTGGCTTAAAACGAAGTGATCTTTTGTGTAAACCGTGGAATGTTTTACAAAACTATTTAAAAACGTCGTTTTGACTAGAAGCATAAAATACTCGGTTTGATTTATGATTCACTATAAATCATAGTACATCTTCAAAATAAATATTCAAAACGTCAAAATTTAACATATTTATGTATATATAGTCATATCTTGTTGAAACCTTGTTATTAACGTCACTTGAACGTTTAGTTAAATATATATATATATATATATATATATATATATATATATATATACACACACATTATATATATTTATTTTTGGAGTATTTGAACTTAGAAAATATATATTAAAGTTATATATTGGATTTTCTCGCGTTACTTCGATAATCGCTCGGATTTGGCACACGTGCCATCCTAGACTTGTTTTGAATTCCACGATCCTTCGTTTGTGTCGTTTATGTTAGACTTATAGGTTATAGAACACACACTTATACATTCATGCTCGTTAGGTGATTGATTGCTTGCACAAGACTCGTTCTTGCTACTTGAATTAACTGTTTATCTGGAAACTTTGCTGTGCAACCTAAGGTGAGTTTCACGGCCCCATTTTACTATTTTAAATCTTGTTGGGGGAGATTAACATGCATGATTTACACAACTGGGATAATTAGACTTTTATATATCGCTTGAAGTACTTGTAGCACACTGATACAACAAAGTCCTTCTTATGGTACCGTTAGTATTAATGACGATAGCGGGAAATATATTGTAGTACTACTGGGTCTGACAAACCCCACCCGGGTCAGTCGCTCTGGCACGATTGGATATCGAACGGGTGTTATATTCGTCATAACACAATAAGGCAAACTATAAACAACTATTAGCTTCGGTGACCATCAACGTGCGAAGTTTCATGTATATAGCCTAGCTAGCTATTTGATATATATTAGTTATTATGCTCTTACAACTTGACGTTATTGAACGGTCAATCTTAAACTGAACTTGAAATGTTACTGAACTGTTAAACCTATGAACTCACCAACCATTGTGTTGACACTTTAGCATGTTATTTCTCAGGTCGCTAAACTGGATTGATTGCCACGAGCTAGGATGCACCACTTATGGATTATGATTACCATGCATGCATATTAAACTTTAAAACTTTTCAAACTGATTTTTCTTTTGGGTTGCGCATGTTTTAGCGCTTGAACATTTATTACAACATTTGTGGTTTACGCTTCCGCATTTCTAAACGCATTTACTTTGGTTTATATTACATTGCATATAGACTGTTCGTATGGCTAATGTGTTCGATCCTGGTTTGTAGGGGTTGGTTCAAACTAAAACTTGTTTAAAACAATTTCTTAAGAATGTTTAAACCCGTAAAAATATATTGAGACATTTACACATCGTAAATCATATTTAACTTGTCATTTTAAATTAAAAATATAGTTTTAACATCTATAAATATATATATATTGATATAAAAACTTTGGGTTTACCTGAAAAGAGAAATATATATATATATATATATATATATATTGTGTGGATTAATATAAATATAAATATACATGACGTTGGCTTAAAACGAAGTGATCTTTTGTGTAAACCGTGGAATGTTTTACAAAACTATTTAAAAACGTCGTTTTGACTAGAAGCATAAAATACTCGGTTTGATTTATGATTCACTATAAATCATAGTACATCTTCAAAATAAATATTCAAAATGTCGAAATTTAACATATTTATGTATATATAGTCATATCTTGTTGAAACCTTGTTATTAACGTCACTTGAACGTTTAGTTAAATATATATATATATATATATATATATATATATATATATACACATTATATATATTTATTTTTGGAGTATTTGAACTTAGAAAATATATATTAAAGTTATATATTGGATTTTCTCGCGTTACTTCGATAATCGCTCGGATTTGGCACACGTGCCATCCTAGACTTGTTTTGAATTCCACGATCCTTCGTTTGTGTCGTTTATGTTAGACTTATAGGTTATAGAACACACACTTATACATTCATGCTCGTTAGGTGATTGATTGCCTGCACAAGACTCGTTCTTGCTACTTGAATTAACTGTTTATCTGGAAACTTTGCTGTGTAACCTAAGGTGAGTTTCACGGCCCCATTTTACTGTTTCAAATCGTGTTGGGGGAGATTAACATGCATGATTTACACAACTGAGATAATTAGACTTTTATATATCGCTTGAAGTACTTGTAGCACACTGATACAACAAAGTCCTTCTTATGGTACCGTTAGTATTAATGACGATAGCGGGAAATATATTGTAGTACTACTGGGTCTGACAAACCCCACCCCGGTCAGTCGCTCTGGCACGATTGGATATCGAACGGGTGTTATATTCGTCCTAAACAAAACAAGGCAAACTATAAACATTGTTAGCTTCGGTGACCATCAACGTGCGAAGTTTCATGTATATAGCCTAGCTAGCTATTTGATATATATTAGTTATTATGCTCTTACAACTTGACGTTATTGAACGGTCAATCTTAAACTGAACTTGAAATGTTACTGAACTGTTAAACCTATGAACTTACCAACCATTGTGTTGACACTTTAGCATGTTATTTCTCAGGTCGCTAAACTGGATTGATTGCCATGAGCTAGGAATAACCACTTATGGATTATGATGACCATGCATGCATATTAAACTTTAAAACTTTTCAAACTGATTTTTCTTTTGGGCTGCACATGTTTTAGCGCTTGAACATTTATTACAACATTTGTCGTTTATGCTTCCGCATTTCTAAACGCATTTACTTTGGTTTATATTACATTGCATATAGACTGTTCGTATGGCTAATGTGTTCGATCCTGGTTTGTCACGCTCCCTGCGGCGCGTAGTCGCGCGTGGGATTTTTGGGGGTGTGACAGATTGGTATCAGAGCCGGTCGGCCAGTGTGCCAGCGAGGACGCTGGTCCTCTAAGGGGGTTG
>JBCNJP010000012.1:57737176-57773364 GCA_039602395.1 Deinandra increscens subsp. villosa
ACATTCATCCGGCGTACCAATACAGATTCGACTGATTTTTTTTAATTTTGACAATTTGGACTGGAATTTGGAACATTAAGCAACGAAAATACTCTAGGAACGTTCAGAAATTAGTTTTAACACCAGAAACACTCAGAATTTAGAAAAAATGATAAAAAAACCAAAGAAACCCAAACTTTCTCTCACTAGAATTTCGAAAATTGATCAAAACACAGCAGTAGAGCAACCTGGATTGCTTTGATACCACTTGTTAGTTCACGGACGGATATTACTACTGCATGATTCGATCAAACACAATGAACACAATGAAAATAAAGTTTTGCTTTATTGATTCACTTAGAGAGATTACAAGGATTCTAGAGAGGGAGAGAGACACACAGTTAAAAGTGATAGGAATGACAGAACTTCTGATCTCTCTCTAACACTAAGTATTTATAGTCACAACATACTGGCCGGCGTACCAACTGGCGGATCAATTGGTACGCCTGTACTGATTGGTACGGCGGACCATTTGGTACGGCCACCAAGGTATGTTGACTGCTTGACTCATAAACTCGCTATAATCTAGATACAAAACACGAGACACATTGTAGCATAGGAACATGCTCTAACATGCCTTAACGCACTCATCAAACCAAACAAGTACCTACAGCCTTTATTCCTACTTTATTCATTGGCGATACTGTATATGCTGATGTAATATCATTTCTCGCTAGGTCGGATCAATTTCTCATTTTAATTTTTTAAAATTTTTTTAACTTTTGGCATTTTTCATTTTTTTAATTAATTTTTAGCATTTTTCAATTTTTTATGCTTTTCTGATTTTTCTCCCCCAAATACAGAAACACTATTTTTGGATTTTTCAAATGAAGAAAAGGAAAAATAACAACAAAAATGTAAGGAAAAACAAAAATTGATCAACCGACAATTACATAGAGGGAAATTGTTGTATGCCATTGATTTGCAAAAGGAATTTGAATCAGGTTTTATCAAAGCTTTAGTAAAAAGGTCCGCTCGTTGGAAATCAGTGTGTATCTTTTGCAAATCAACCAAATTTTTCTCATAGCACTCACGAATAAAATGATATCTGATTTCAATGTGCTTTGTCTTTGAGTGGTGCACAGGATTTTTAATGATACAGATAGCATCATAATTATCTATGTGTATGGGAGTAGTAAGAAATTGCAAACCGTAGTCTCTCATTTGTTGTTGTATCCACAAAACCTGAGAGCAGCAGCTTGCAACCGCAACATACTCAGCTTCTGCAGTGGATGTGGCTACCGATGTTTGCTTCTTACACTGCCATGACACAAGCCTATCGCCTAGAAACTGACAGCCAGTCGTTGTGGATTTGAAATTAATCTTGCAGCCGCCGTAATCAGAATCTGAGTAGGCAGATAACTCAAACTTATCATCATGAGGACACCAGATCTCGAAATCTGTGTTACCCTTCAGATAAGCTAGAACTCTTCTCACCGCATTCAAATGTGAAATCCTTGGAGATGCTTGGTACCTGGAACATAAACAAACATCAAACATTATATCTGGTATGCTAGCTGTCAAATACATTAAAGATCCTATCATGACACGATAAAGAGTGGCATCGATTTCTTCACCATCTTCATTAGGACACAGACCACGAGACAGCTGAATTGGAGTACCCGGAACACGAACACCAGTTATCTTGAATCGATTAAACACATCATGCACGTATTTCGTCTGCTGAATAAAAATACCCTTCTCAGACTGATTTACTTGCAAACCCAAAAAGAACGACATCACCCCCATGGAACTCATCTCAAACCTTGTTTGCATTAACTTCTCAAAATCTTTCGAAACTTGTTCGTTTGAGCTACCAAATATAATGTCATCGACGTAGATTTGTACCAATAATAAGTATCCTCCCGTTTTCTCGCAGAAAAGAGTGCAGTCAACCAACCCAAGCTTAAACCCGTTATCAAGTAAACAAATGGACAAGGTCTCATACCAAGCTCGAGGAACTTGATGCAGACCATATAGCGCTTTGTCCAACTTAAAAACCTTCTCCAGATAATCAGGATCGTAGAATCCCGGAGGTTGTTTGACATTAACTTCCTCTTTGACTTTTCCGTACAAGAACACACTCTTGACATCCATCTGATGAACTTTAAACCCACCGGTGCACACACTTCGTTAAAGTCTATCCCTTCTTCCTGGGAAAAACCGTGAACACCCAAACGAGCCTTGTTTCTAAAAATAACCCCTCAGTCGTTGCGTTTACACTTAAATACCTAACGGGTACCGCATGACTCTTTGCTACCTTTTGGCAAATCAACTAAGTGCCATACGCCGAGCTTCTAGAATTGTTGTTGTTCTTCCTGCATTGCTTCCACCCACGAGCCATCTTTTAAAGCTTGATGTACGTCTATTGGCTCGATCTGGGACAAGAAGCACGAATGGAAAACTTCATCTTGAATACCATATTCTCTTATTGCAAGCAGAGCACTACTCTCAATCTGTCGTCTCGTACACACTCCATCATCTAAATCACCAATGATGTTGTCTTGTGGATGATAGGTGTTTATTAAGAGTGTCTGATGAAGAGGAACAATTATAGTTTCTCCCAAATCAGGAACATGATCTTCCTCCACCACAACATTGTTACTTGTACTGGTTTCAGATTGTGGATCAGTTGGAATAGCATCCACCACCACTTCTCCAGCACCACTTGTAGTAGGTACATCTTATGGGATGTGAATCTCAACCTATTTAGAAACAGCTTCATGAAATTCGTGCTCGTCATCAGAAGATAATTCATCAGCAACAATTGTGGTATCAATAGTTGTTTCAGTCAGATAATCTTCAGGATCAAGCACATCTGTAGCAGACGGAATATTCATCACTCGAACTTCATCTTGTAGATTGATATAAACATTTGTAAGATGATCATCGGGTGTATCACTTCTTGACTCAAGTGAATCAAAGATATGCTTATTGTCAAACATCCAGTATGGACCAACTCCTTTGGGTGGCAAAGTATATGATTGAAAATCTACATTTACACACTTTTCCATTACACCAGTTTGTTTATTGTAAGCACGTTTTTTTCTGGTTCGAATAGCCAACATAGAATCCTTCGAATACTTTGTCATCGAACTTCCCAGCTGACCATAAAACTGTGCAAGGACACCCAAATGGCTCCAGATGTTTGAGATTCGGCTTGTGCTTTTTCAACAACTCGTAACAAGTTTTACCGATCTGTTTCACTGTTAGTACTCGATTTAGCACATAACACGTTGTAGAACCACGAGATGATCTTACTACAGCATGATTTGGTAATCGGATAGCAACGAGAAGGTAAATAAAGCTTTGCTTTATTGATTCACAAAGAGTTACAATGTAGAGAGAGAAACACACTTAGTTTACATACAGTTAAGATATTGCAAATGACAGAACTAGTTAACTCTCTCTAACACGGACTATTTATAGTCACTTAGTCAACAGGCCAGCGGACCACCAGTGGACCATCTGGTACGCTGTACCAACTGGTCCGGCGGACCATGTGGTCCGGCCAGATGACTATCTGACTCACATAGACGCTCTAGATTAGATACAATACACGAGACACATGCTAGCATAGGAATATGCTTCTACAGACTCCCCCTTAACGTGTAGTGTATCTAGCTATCTAACTTTCTAACAAAACTTCAGTCTTCAATCTTCAGCATTTCTGCGTCTGATCTTCAACTTGAAATCTTGTCAGAATTAGAGCGTGCATGGCTGGATCATCCTTGAATACATCTTTGAACTTCAAGATCCACTTGTGAAAGATATAACATACTCCCCCTTTCACCATGCTTGAGTCGTCTCACTCAAATAACCTGCAATTTCAGAAGACAGAAACACGACTTTCCTTTTCTTTTGAAAAATAATTTGATCTTGGCGCAAAACTTCTCTTCTAGAATCCAAGATATAGTTTTGAAATTTTGAATTTTGTATCAAATATCGATCGGTCGAAAACAAATAAGAAACAAAATCTTTTTGGCTTCTTTTTTTTAAACTTTATGCTAAAACACACCTAAAAATCTTTTTGGATTTTTCAGATATGAAACATAAATGCAATACAGAAATGAAATACTGAATCACACACTATTTTTGTATTTTGCGAGAAAGATCACAACTTGGGATCATATTAGTCATGACATGCTGAACTACATTTCAATTTCAATTACCTCAGCACATAAGTCATGTCGATTACTGGTATAATTTGTCCATCTTAAACTCAGGCACAATCATACTCATAACATCTGGATATGTTATTGAATTGATTAGGTTTGCATTGACCAGTGTACCCCACACTATCAGACATACTCAGATATGTTTTTGCTTTTTATATCACACTTTGTGATTTCATTTGTGATTTAATCACATAATGATTGTAATCATGATTCAGTCAACTGTGTTCCATGCAAAAAGAAATAATAACGTTAAATCGTCTACCTTAAGGTCGATCTTTCGATACGCAGATAAGGCCTCGGATTTAACAAAATAAGAAAATAAAACAAGTTGAAGTTGTATAACCTAACAACAGTCAGGTCGGTACTCCCGTACACACAGAGAAAGTCCGATGAGTTATACGAAACACCAAAGAAAATAAAGCAGAACGTCAAACGAACAACAATCAGGTCGATCTTTCGATACGCAGAGAAAGTCCGATCGTTTGACAAAATAAAGAAAATCAAACAAGTTTAAATCTTTGCAAAATGAACACATGTATACACAGTGACTTCTCATTTTCTTTTTCACATATCTTTTCTTTGATATCATGAGATATGCATCAAAATGTTGTCCACTTGGTCATGCATTAGTATTTAATGTGTATCACATCTGAATACTTTCTGATTTAATGCCGAGCCTACCAAGTACATAAAACAATGATCTTATGGCTTTTTCATCTATTTTATCCATGAGTCAGACACGTAAGCCAATGTACCATCATTTCCCAATCATGTCAGATACAATTTCTCATTTTTAATGTTTTTGTATTTTTCATTTTTCGATGTTTTTGTATTTTTCATTTTCTCCCCCTTAAAATGAAAACTCAATTTTTGGATTTTCATTTTAACAAAAACACAAAGACACTATTTTTGGTTTTTCAATTTTCTCTCCCTAAACTACAAACAAAATGCATTAAAGAAATGTAGAAGCATATTCTTATGCTACATTGTGTCTCGTGTATTGTATCTGTTTAGAGCTTGTGTGAGTCTAGTTAGGCTGCTGAGCGTACCACCTGATCCGCCGGACCAGTTGGTGCAGCGTACCAGTTGGTACGATGGGTGATACGCCGGCCAGTTTAAGTTACATATAAATAGGTAGCATGTGTAGACAGTTGAGGACTTCTAGTCATATTCTACATTTCTGTGTGTGTTTCTGTGTGTGTGCTCTCAAGGCTTATTAATACAAATTTCATTTGTATTTACTTGTTTGATCTCATCTTCATCTCATTATCACGTGATTAGCAAACGATCCATCGCTCTTTGTGTTTACAAGTGGTATCAGAGCTATCTGGTTCCATTTGCTGATCATATTCTGTGATTTTGGAGATTTTTAGAGAGAAAAAGTGAGTTTTGAAGCATTTTTCATCAAATTCTTCCAATTCCGGGTGTTTCCAAGGTAAATAGTGATTTTCAAGTGTTCCTGGTAAGTTTTCGCATCTGTGTGAAGCAAATTTAAGTTCAATTTGTCAAAATTTGCGAAATCAGTCGAAATCTGCATGAAAAACGCCTGGTCCGCCGCCTGGTCCGCTAGGCAATATTCATCGAGCTGGTCCGTGGCGGTTATAGCGTATCAGTGTGATCCGCTGAAAAAAAACTGGTCCGCCGTATCAGTTTTGGTCCGCCGGATCAATCTGGTCCGCTAGTACAATTTGGTCCGCTGGTTATAAATCTGATCCGCAGGTATAATCTGGTCCGCTTTTTGGTCCGCAAATACAAATCTGGTCCGCTGTTTTTTTTTTTTGGTTTGGTCCGCTGGCAGAAAAGTGGTCATCACTAAAACTGACATAACTTGAGAACCGTAAAGAGTTACAGGAGCTAATACCAGCCAAAACGTTCGTATCGACGAGATCTAGGACTTGTACCGGCCTACGGCCAGTACGTCCATTTTTGAGCCCCTAAATCCACTTGGAAAGCCTCCGTTTTTGAGTTCGAAGTTTTTGAGTTGTCATTTTTCGGAAAATATGTCGGATTTTCAAGCGTTTTCCGCGATTCAAAACACGATGCAAGCTATCATTAACTATGATAATGAAATAGGAACAAGTCAAAAAGTTCCGAAATTGCTCAGGTTGGAAGATTATCATAGTTGGGTGAAGCGATTCAATGCATATGTTGGTGCTAATGATGTTGATTTTTGGATATCTTATAATAATCTATACGATTATCCAACAGGAACAAATGGAAGGCCAGTTTTGCAACAAAGTCTTACTGGTGAGCAAAAGAAGGCATATCAAGCAGAACAAAAAGCTTATGGTGCTTTAACAATGGCACTACCTTCCGACTTATTACATCAATTTTCTGCGTATACTTCTGCAAAAGAATTGTGGGATGCAATTCAGAAACGTTGTGAAGGAAATGATCAATTCAAGAAAAGCAAACAGAAGGTTCTAAAGAAAGAGTTCGACAATTTTAAGCATTATCCAAATGAAAATATTTCAAAGCTTATCACTAGATTTTCACATTTATTAAGTGAAATGGCTTTAGTTGGCATCAAAAAGGAAGAAGCTGATTTGAAAGAGAGGTTATTAGAGGCATTACCTGAAAAATGGGAAAACTATGTGATGATGATTACTCATGATAAAGAGTATTCAGGAGTGTCATTCATCAACTTGATTGAGCAGATACAAGCAAGAGATATGGAGTTGAGTGTCAACAAGTCCATGCCTGCACAAGTACAGAATCCAGCTGCATATCGTGGTGAAAATGATTCTACGATAAATGCTAAAAAGTCAAACATTTTCAGTGAAGGTCCTCCTACTGCATTTATTGCTGGAAAATCTGAAACTTATAGTTATTCTCCAGGTTGTACTCCTACATGTTCAAATCAATCATCAAAGCCTAAAATTCCTGACAAGGCATCTGAGGATTTAGCTTCATTGTTGTCTGCTTTTATCTCATCATCTAGTGGTTCAATTTTTGGGAAACTGGGAGATGTTGATTTGGCTGCAAATGACTTAAGTGAGTTGGATGATGATCATTTGGATGAGTTAGATTTACATTGGCAATTTGCTATGACTGTTGAAAGAGGTAAGAGATACATGAAGAAGCATGGTAAACAATCTTTTCTTCCAGGAGGAAAACTTGGATTGGATAAATCCAAAGTGAGGTGTTTCAAATGTTCACAGGTTGGACATTTTGCTCGTGAATGTAAAAATCCGAAAACATCCGTATCTTCGTCCTCAACAAACAATTCAAAATCGCAAGCCTTGATTTCACAAAAGGATGAAGGTTATGATTGGAATAAGGATATTGAAATAATGGAAGAGAAACAGAAACAGTTGGCATTAAATGCAACCAAACCTTTTTTGGTTTATGATAGTTCTCTAAATAAGTATGTCGAGTGGTATCCTAATGAATCTACATTTCTTGCCGAAGTTGTAAGGAAGGAGATAAGTGATTCTAATTCAGAAACAAGTTCATGTGAAACAGTACTGGAAGATGGAGTTGTTGAACTTACACAAGATTTACAAGAGAAATATGAAGCTTGTGGTGTTGTCAATGATAAATTTGAATCTTTGCAAAAAGATAACAGTTTGCTACCTGAAGAACTAAAAGTTGTGATAGCTGCGTTGGAATGTTCAAAACAAAGATGTGCTGATTTAGAAAGAGTCAATTCAGAGTTGTTAACAGAAAAGGATAAATGGATTGCTGACTTTGAGAAAGAAAAGGCTGCTCATCTTGATGCAGTTCAAGATTTTGAGAATCTATTTGAAAAGAGTTATATTGTTCAACAAAGGTATGAAAAAGCAAATGCAATTGCTGTTGAAGCTGCAGATAAAGTTTTAGAGCTTCAAGAAGAACTTTCAAAGCTTCGAGATGAAAATGTTCAGATACGTGAAAAGAATGATATTTTAACAAAAGATGTTGCTTATTTTACTAAGAAGTGGGAGAAGGTTCATGCTGAGCTAATGGAGTTATGTGATACCAAAAGGCAACTGAAGGTTGAATACAATGAATTATCAGATGACTTTATTGGTACTCAGAAAGATTTGTTGGCTGCTCAAGTCAAAATATCTGAGTTAAAAGTTGAGATTCTCGCTCTTCAAAAGCAAGTAAAGAATTCAGCTATGTCTCCTACATTACTGAATTACATTTACAATAGGAAAAGAGTGACGAAAGTGTGAAAGAAGAGGAATTACATTCTGTTCCAGCTCCAGTGGCTATATTAAATCCTCCATCTGTATCTTTTGATCCAAGAGCTGAATTACAAGATTATTCTAAATTTGCAACTCCAACAACAAAGAAGAAAAACAAATCTAAGAAAAAGGAGGAGAAATTGGGTGAAGCTCCAAAGTTTGTTTCAACTTCCAAAGTTTTGGAAGAGCAAAAGATTTGTGAGAAAGTTGATTCTGTTTCTTCTTCAGCCCATGAAGAAGACAAAGCTTTGATTAAGAATAACAAATTGAAGGCTATTAAAGCTAAATTTACTAGCGAAGCTAAAGGAAGAAAAGCTCCAGATTTTTCTTTACATTCTTCAAAAGTTCAGGGGTACAAGCATAAAGGTCTTGGTTATGATGTTAAGGAAGAATCAGTTCTTCGACCAAAACAAGCAAAGAATGTTGCTGATTCAAATCAAAAGAACAAATTCAAACAGCAGAAAAAGAATGTCTTCAAATCAAAGAATGTTGATTACTATTCTGGAGGGTCTTCTAATAGTTCTGGTTCTTCTCAACGAAGTCCATCTCCAAGGTATGATACTTCTGCCGATTTCTTTGGTTCTTTTGGTTCAGAAAATATTTTTGGTTATCATGATGTGTTCAAACAGGACAAGAGAAATCTAAAGAATTTTGTGGATAAAAATCGAATTTTTGAATCAAATCTGGGTAGCAGTTCCCTTAATGTTTTTCACAGAAAGTGTTATGCATGTCGTAAACCAGGACATCTTGCTGCACAATGTCCTACGAATGCGAGCACTGACGCTTATGTGAACAAAACTGCTAAATATGTGGATTTAAATGGTCATATTTTTTATGAACCACAACCATCGATGTACGAATCAACTAGTAAGCCGTCTTGGGCAAAGACGCAAGTTGATCATTTTGTGGGTTCATTGAACAGTTTTAAATCGTCGCTTATGTGGAAACCACGAGCTGTTTCCATGGCAAACAAAGACCATGTTGAAGACACCGGGCGACCCGAGGCTGTTGACTCAGGCCGATCCCAAAACCACTAATGTTTTATTTGGTGTCTGCAGGTTTCTTCAAGAAGACCTGTCATGCGTGTGTTGCTGATAGTGAAGAACTTGCCTAATTTGGTGTTTCAATGACATATCATTTTCAAATGTTTTTCAACCGATTTTTTCAAAACTAAAACTGCAAAGTGTCAGTGTTGGTCGATAAATTTTCTTTCTTGTTCATATGTTTACATTTTTTAGGGGGAGAAAATTGAAAATTCAAAAAATAGTGTTTGTTTGTATTTTAGGGGGAGAAATTGGAAAAATATAAAAAAAATGGAAAATTGAGAAATTGATCCGACAAAAGCGAGAAATGATGGTACATCAGCATATATGTTATCTGCCATGAATAGATTAAGTCTAAAGGCTGTAGGTACTTGCATAATCTGTGAATGTGCATGACTAATCTGATATCTGCAAGTAAGATATAAACATAAAGCTTGCCTGATGATCTTTGGTTATTTGCTTCTTAATGAATGCTGTGTGATGATTCCAAAAATAGAATAAAGAGATATCTTGATGAATGCATGTTTTCTTTTTGCAAAAATTTCAACTTGTTTGATTTTCTTTATATTGTCAAACGATCGGCCTTTCTCTGCGTATCGAAAGATCGACCTGATTGGTGTTCGTTTGACGTTCTGCTTTATTTTCTTTGGTGTTTCGTATAATCCATCGGACTTTCTCTGCGTATATGGAAGTATCGACCTGATTGTTGTTGGATTATACAACTTCAACTTGTTTTGCTTTCTTATTTTCTCAAGTACTTGGGCTTTCTCTGCGTGTCCTCAAGACCGATCTGATTGCTAGGTATTTGAGGTTCTACTTTATTTTTGCATGACTCATCAAGGATGATTAAATCTCTAAGAAAGTTTGCTTCTATATGATAAACATGATGATTTGCTAGTATTTCTGATAGAGTGGAGGCCGAGTTATCAGTGCATGATAAAATTACCTTAATCATATCTGAAAATGATTGGTGCATGCTGAAATAAACATAAATGTTGTATTTGCGATTATCTTGGCTTGCATGCTGATTAAGACCGAAATTGAAATGTGCTAAATGCGTTATGTCTGATATGATCTCGTGTCATGATCTTTCTCGCAAAATACCAAAAATAGAGTGTAATTTTGTATTGCATTTATATTTCTATTTTAGTAAAATTCAAAAAGATTTTTGGTGTGTTTTAGCATAACTTTGAAAAATCAAAAAGATTTTTGGTGTGTTTTAGCATAACTTTGAAAAATCAAAAAGATTTTAGGTGTGTTTGGATCTAAAGTTTCTAAAAGCCAAAAAGATTTTATTTCTTAGTTGTTTTCGATTAATCAACACTTGATACAAAATCAAAATTTCAAAATCAATATCTTGGATTCTCAAAGAGAAGTTTTGCACCAAGATTAAATTAAGTTTGGTAATTTGAATAGAAAACAAAAACTGCGCTTTTGTCTTCTAAAGTGGCAGGTTTTTGTGTGTCAAGACTCAAGCATGGTGAAAGGGGAGTTTGTTATATCTTTCACAAGTGGATCTTGAAGGTCAAAGTTTTATTCAAGAATGATTCAGCCATTCAAGCTCTATTTCTGACAAGATTTCAAGTTGACGATCGGATGCAGCATTGTTGAAGATTGAAGACTAGAGATTTAGTTAGAATAGATACACTACACGTTAAGGGGCAGTTTGTAGAAGCATATTCTTATGCTACATTGTGTCTCGTGTATTGTATCTGTTTAGAGCTTGTGTGAGTCTAGTTAGGCTGCTGAGCGTACCACCTGGTCCGCCGGACCAGTTGGTGCAGCGTACCAGTTGGTACGCTGGGTGATACGCCGGCCAGTTTAAGTTACCTATAAATAAGTAGCATGTGTAGACAGTTGAGGACTTCTAGTCATATTCTACATTTCTGTGTGTGTTTCTGTGTGTGTGCTCTCAAGGCTTATTAATACAAATTTCATTTGTATTTACTTGTTTGATCTCATCTTCATCTCATTATCACGTGATTAGCAAACGATCCATCGCTCTTTGTGTTTACAAGAAAGAAAATTGACCAATCGATACTGATACCTGTCAGGATTAGCTTTCAGAAAATTTCAGTTTTGAAATATGATATCACATGTAATTTAAGTTAAAAACGCAGAATACTCCTCCATCAGCAACTTTGCAATCACCAAGGGGTCTTCTAGGAATACCTGCACACTGGTTATAAAGATTAGTACTCAAATGACCCGAAGCACACAGCTTCTGGTCGACCAGTGTCTTCCGTAAAATCAGTTACAGCTTGGCTGACCACCTTAGGTCGCCACTGCATCGTTGCAGGTGCAGTTTTTACAGAAACATCATCTTGTGATGAATCACCAACACTAGACTCACTTTTGAAATATGAATTACTTTTTGATTTAAAATGTGATGTTGGTGAGTCAGTAAAAATTCTGTCGGATTCATCAATTATCGTGGCAGTTTTACTAGAAAATTTTCTTTTAACAGTGACAGGACAATCCTGTGCTATATGTCCCTTTTGGCGACATTGATAGCACACACGATATGATCGTTTAAATTGTGACTTGTCCTGAACTGGATGATAATCATCAGTTAACTCAGACTCATCAGACCTTTCATCAAAAACCTGAAATCGGTTAGAATGTACCCATTTCGATGTTCGACTCTGAGGTGTAGCATTAGAACCAGATGAAGAAGATTCGTTCGGTGAACTGGCAGATGAAACTTTCTTCTTTTGCTTCCCTCCAAATCCTTTCTCCATTGTTGAAATGAATACTTGAGCTAGATGATAAATTTGCTCCAAGTTTGTATCCTTCTTGTCCTTCTTCTATGGCATGTTCTGCTGCTTTGGAACCTTCTTGCCTTTACTACCCAACCCAGATTTTGTTTGTAACCAGGCAGTTTAGATACATCTATTGTAGACCCTGAAGAACCAGATTTAGCAGACTGTGTAAATTTAGCTTTAATGCCTTTCAAATTGTTTTCTTCAACCAACTTAACATCCACTTCTGCTTCATTCAACTTCTTTTCATTCTTCTCAACTTTTTCGCCATCAGACATTTCTTTGCCAAACACACTACCTTCACTTGAAACAAATATAACAAACATAGGTGTATCAGATGTTGCAGAGGTTACCTTTTTGTTGCAAATTTTTGAATTTTTCGTCTCCAGTTTCTCAGATACAAATTCAGAATAATCTTGTTTTACAACTGGAGTGCTCAAATCAACAACAGACTCTGTTTGGATCACCGGATGAGGAATTTGATTAAAATCATCACCTCCAAATACCTTCTTGAAGTTGTCGTCTTGACACAAATAACTTGTAAAAGAATGAGAATTCTTCAAGTTATGCAATTGACGATTGAGATCCAGAATTTCAACATTCAAATCAGCTATGGTCTTTTGAGCTTCAGCAAGAACCTTTTCTGATTGAATCAATTTCTCAGATGTGCTGTTGACTAATGATTTCTCTCGTCTCATCCCATCATGAGCAGCATGCACTTCTTTGGTAATTTTATCCACTCTTTCCTTATAGATCTCAATATTCCTTGTTAATAAAGTTTTGTCTTTCTTCAAAGAAATGATTGTGTCCTGCAATTCAGACTGAACAATCTGATATTGAGTTCTATCAGCAGTAACTTCATCCAGTGCCTTCTGAAGTGCATCATTCGATGTTTGAAGTACTTCAACCTTTTTGATAGATTTTTGAAATAACTGTTCAAAATCTTCACTAACATCTTTAGCTTGAGACTTATATTCTGCAACATCCTTGACCAGCTTGTCATTGATAGAAGTAAGCTTGACAATTCTTGACATGAACTCATCATTCTCGTGTTGAAGTTGTAACTTTTGTTGATCATTCTGAATACAGCTTTCTGACAATTGTTTATGAACATTTGCTAATTCGGTCACTAACACACTCTTTTCTTTGAGTAACTCTGCATTTGTTTTGCAAACTTCATAAAATTCCTAACATTTCTTGATGAAACTCTCCAATTCTTCATCTTTTCTTTTGATTTCAACCGATTGACATTCTATTTCCTTTATCAAACCTTGAATTCGACTATCCTTTTGTGAACAAAATTCACACACAGATTCGTAACCACTCATTTCGAAATCAGAAGGACTAGAGTCAGATTTACTGGTCTTAGATGTATACCCACTCGATTCAACCTCAATATTTGCCATCAATGCATAACTGTCTTGAGAATGAACTACGAATGCAGATTCATCTGGAAAATCTTTAGACCAATCATAATCTTCATCAGTTTGAGATATCATAGCTTTAACATCTTTATCTTGACCATTCTTATTGGAAATATCCTTGTCAGATGACTTGATAGGACAATCGCGAGCAAAATGTCCGTGTTTGGCACATTTAAAACATTTAATCGTTTTCCTATCCAAGCCAAGTGTTTGTCCTTGAAAAATAGATGTCTTACCATGTTTCTTCATAAATCTCTTTCCTTTTTCCATGACCATAGCAAATTGCCATTCCAAATCGAGTTTATTCAATTGATCGTCATCCAGATGATTTAAATCCTCGCCATACAAAAAAGACTGACCAATTTGATTAAATATAGCTCCAGACGAAGAAGATATAAAAGCAGATAGCAAAGCAGCTAGATCTTCGGTTGCTTGATTAGAAGTTGACTTGCTTAATGATTTATCAGGAATAGCAAAACTACAGCCTGAAGAATAACCAGCATTCTCTGACTTTCCAGCAAGAAATGCTGTTACTGGTGGATTAGTGCTTGAGATAGAATTTGATTTAGCTTTAGCATGGACAGTAGCAGAATTCTCTCCAAAATAAACTGCAGGATTCTGAACTGATGGAATTGCTGACTTCTTTACAAGTAATTCCATTTCTCGAGCTTGTAACTTGCTTAATAATTGATTGAAAGTCCAACTTGAATAATTTGGATCATTAGCAAGCATCATAACAAAATTCTCCCATGTTTCCGGTAAAGCTTCCAAAATTTTTTCCTTTAAGTCATCTTTTTCCTTCTGGACTCCTACAATATCAAGTTCATTAATCAGATGAGAAAATCTAGAAATCAAATCTGCAATACTCTCTTTTTCATAGTGCTAAAAGTTATCAAACTCCTTTAACAAAACTTTCTTTCGACTCTTCTTATATTGCTCGTTTCCTGCACATCTATCTTTCAATGCATCCCATAAGGTTTTTGATGTTGTGCAATTTTTTAATTGATGCAAGAGTTCTCTTGGTAATGCCATTGTGAGATTTGCATAAGTTTTCTTTTCTCTGGCATAAACTTTCCTTTGATCTTCATCAAGATCACTTCGTGGAATTGGTTCTCCATTTTTCTTAGGATATGTATAATCTTGTTCAATAGAAATCCACAGATCAATGTCAAGAGCATTAACAAATGATTCAAATCGTTGCTTCCAATTCTCATAATCCTCCAATCGAAGTAACTTAGGAACTTTCTGAGTTGTTCCTATCTCATTGTCATAGTTCAAAATGGCTTGCATTGATGATTGAACAGCTGAAAAAGCGTGAAAATCACTCATTTTAAAATTTCAATATCGAACGCGAAAACTTAAAACTGAAAAACGGGCGTCTTCCAAGCGGATTTTGGGGGTCAAACTGGGGGGTACAGACCTTCTAGGTTGGTACACGTCTAGATCTCGGAAAGACGAACGTTTTGGCTGGTATTGGGTTCCGTAACTCCAAACGGTATGCAAGTTACGTCAGTTTTTGTGAAGATATGTTTTCTGCCAATGGACCAACAATTCCAGCGGACCAAATTCCGGATCAAATAAACCAGCGGATCAAATTTGTACTAGCGGACCAGATTTCGAATCAGATGAACTAGCGGACCAGAATTATACTAGCGGATCAGATGTGGTACGGCGGACCAGATGTGGTACGGCGGACCAGATGTGGTACAGCGGACCAGATGTGGTACGCTGAAACTGCTGCGGACCAGAAAGTAACTGCCACGGACCAGCTGATGAAGATTGCCGGGGCAGACCAACCGGCGGACCAAATGTTCTACCGGCGGACCAAATGCAAATGAAGCTGAAATTGGCTGATTTTCACAGATTTCGACAATTGAAGCTAGAAACTGGATCAGTATGATGCGAAAACACTCCGTGAACATCCAGAAATCATTTTTATCCTCGGAATCACTCAGAATTATGAAAAATTGATGAAAACGGAGAAAACCCAAACTTTTTCTCTCTAGAATCCGAAAAACTTACCAAATCACAGCAGTAGAGCAACCTGGAATGCTCTGATACCACTTGTAGAACCACGAGATGATCTTACTACAGCATGATTTGGTAATCGGATAGCAACGAGAAGGTAAATAAAGCTTTGCTTTATTGATTCACAAAGAGTTACAATGTAGAGAGAGAAACACACTCTGTTTACACACAGTTAAGATATTGCAAATGACAGAACTAGTTAACTCTCTCTAACACGGACTATTTATAGTCACTTAGTCAACAGGCCAGCGGACCACCAGCGGACCATCTGGTACGCTGTACCAACTGGTCCGGCGGACCATGTGGTCCGGCCAGATGACTATCTGACTCACACAGACGCTCTAGATTAGATACAATACACGAGACACATGCTAGCATAGGAATATGCTTCTACACACGTTGTATTGACCGCTTCAGTCCAGAAGTTCTCTGGAAAATGCGAATCAACTAACATCGTTCTTGCCGTCTCAATTATTGTTCTATTTTTCCGTTCCGCAACACCGTTTTTCTGAGGTGTGTAAGGTGTACTGAATTCATGTACAATTACCTTTTATAGACAAAATAACCTCAAAGTAGTGTTTTTGAACTCCGTGCCATTATCACTTCGAATCCTTCTAACTTTCAACTTGTAAAATGACTCAAGTGTGTTGATCAAGTTGATAAGGACTCTCGATGTTTCATCCTTTGTAACTAGAAAATCCACCCACGAAAATCGAGAATATTCGTCAGTCACGACTAAAGAGTACCAGTGTCCGGAAATGCTACATCTGTTGACTGGACCAAATAAATCCATATGTTGTAATTCTAACGGGACATCAATCGAATGGTACTTCTTCAATGGATGATATTTTCTTTGCCGCTTTCCCTTCTTACAACGGACGCACACATCATTAAAAATAAACTGATGCTTCGGAACCCCTTCGACAAGATCCTTACGCACAAATTCATTCATCTTACGATAGTGTATGTGACCCATGCATCGATGCCATAAAATAGATTCTCTCTCGGAAAATTTGGACATAAAACACTGACCAACCACATTTACTTTTGCTGAATTCATGTCAAGGACATACAGTTTTGATAAGCGAGGTGGTCTCACTACCATGCAATCTTCAGGAATCTCATAACCCGGCTTCAAAATCACGCATTCGGTCCCAGTGAAAGCTATTGTGTAATGCCTGTCACATATTTGGGACACACTCAGCAGGTTATATTCTAATTCTTGAACATACTCCACTCGCTCAAACGTAATTGCATCGTTGCTTAGTCGGCTAATACCCGTAATTTTAACTCCTTTATCACTGTCAAATGTAACATTCCTTCCATTAAATGGTTGAACGTCTTGCAAAAGGGAAATGTCACCGGTCATGTGCCTGGACGCTCCGCTGTCAACAAGCCATAGGTTACTCATGGGTTGTCGCGTAGCTCCCTACACACATTAAGCCAATTAATTAGATCGGGAAGAACCCAAGCTCGAAGCTTTGGGTCGACCGTCATCTTCAACAAAATCTTTTCCAGCAGTGGATGTACCCTTAGGTTTCCACTTGTCACTCTGCTAATTGGTCGAGATAGGTTCAGAATGTTTCAAAATCAATTTTATCTTTCCAGAATCATCATCTTGTTTCTTATAATTCTTAACTTTTTGAAAATCAGAAACAAATGATTCCACATCATAATGAACCACACCTTTGTAATCGACAAATCTAACACGCTTTGGTGTACTAGCGGGCGCAAGTTTATCTGATTGGTAACCGTCAAATTCACCTTCAGATTTTTTAGATTTATCCTTCTTGAAAGGACAGTTTCTTTATGTGTGACCACGGTTTTTTACATTTGAAACATCGGCGTCGGTCGATAACAATCTCTTCAACCGTGTCATCATTAACAATGTTCTATATGACTTTTGATTTCTTAGATTTTGAAAATTTGTTTTGAGTTTGAGACACATGATGATCACTGAAATCATCATAAAAACCTGATTCATAGCCATTTCTACATTCTGAATAAAATTCATCATGAAAGTATCCATCATTCGGATAACCACCCCATCGACCACCATGTCCCATTAGACTAGTACCATACCAATGATGACCCCTCCCATAACCTTGAGGATATAGCCCGTAGCCAAATTCATCATAGAATCCATCATCATGATAATGAGATTTCTTAAAAAACTGATTTGGCCTTTTGAAATTTCAATTATCATGAAAACTCAGTTTGTGTGCTTTCAGTGGTTGAGAAACATTTGGTGATTTTTAACAGATTTCTTAACTCGGTTAACCAAACCACCATTATCAGAATGATGATCAGAATGTTCTGAATCTAGTGTGTCCATTGGAATAATGATTTTCCCATTTCCCCTCCTAATGGGCATACTAACATATTTAGGATCATATTTAGGACCAAAACCACCCGTGAAGACCTTATCTATCAAGTGTGGATTCACCATTTTTAACAGGAATTCCTTATCGCTATACATGATGTCAGATCCTTATCGCTATACATGATTTTCCCTTTTAAGCGATAAGTGGTCCATTTCTCAGTCTTATAAAAAACAAGAGGCTTATTTTTGACATGAGATTTTTCAGACTGAGACTGAGATGGTTTTGAACTTGAACCTTGTTCAAAAGTTTTAACTTTAGAGTCAAAGCCAATACCACCATTCTTTGGTTTCTTGCCACTAACTGATTTTTCTCGAGCAATCTTTTCCTACTCATATGCACTTAATTTTGTAAGTTCAGATTTAATTTCCCGAATCTGTATTTAAAAATAAGCTCATCCTGAGTGTTGTTGGAAACAGTTTTGAACAACTCAGGTTCGTTATAAAAAATCAAATCATCAATTTTGTCAAAATCAGAAACATTGTAAAATAGATCATCAACTTCGACATCAAGAGCAGATTTTTCTTTTGATTGCTTATCAGTGGTGTTTGAATTGATGGAATAGATACTTCCTTCTTATAGGAAGTACAATCACATTTTTCATTGATTGGAACACAAGATGGGCTGTTTATTATGACCACTGGGGCAGGAACTTGGCTAAGGTTTTCTGACACATTTTCCTTTTCATGATTATAAAGAAAATTTGTGAATGACAATGGAATTTTAAAAGTATCAATCTTGTTAGTCAATTCAAAAATTTCAATCTTTAAATCAGAAACAATCTTGTGGTGATTAGCCAATTCCTTTTGAGCCGACACGAGCATTTCTGATTGCTTAGTAAAATCATAGTTTTAAATACACAATTGCTCGTGTACAGACATCAATTCCTTAGTGGTTTCCTCCCATCGGGTCTTATAAATCTCCATGTCTGCTTCAGTAACAGACACTTGGTCGAACAGCTTGGACTTCTCATCTATGTGATCACTCTTAGATTTAGCAAATTGAGCACAAGTATCACATTGGGAAGAAGAATTTACTACCTTCGAAGTATCAACCATTAAAGCCACAACAGAGTCTTTGAGATTGTTTCTTCTAAAAGCTCCATTCTCTGATTTGAGATTGTTGTTTTCATCAAATAGTTTCCTCAATTCTTCTTGCAAAGCAATTATCTTGTCAGCTGCATCCATAGCATTCTTATGTGTTTTTTCATACTTCTGTTGTAAAGGATAGCTTCGTTGAAATACCACTTCAAAGTCATTAGCTGCATCTTGAGCCTCCGTTTTAGCAGCTTCATAGTCTTTGATCAAATCCTCCTTTTCTTTCATTCGCACTTCTACCTCCTTCTTCAACAACAAAATTTTATCAGAATCATCATGCTCATGTATGGTATTTGCCATGAAAGCAAATTTTTCTTTAAGCAACGTATGAACATCTTCAACTGATTCTGTGATGTCACGTGTTTCATCCCCTTCAAGAGTAGATTCAGCCATAGCATCTTCATCCTGCACATGTTTGAAAATCAATGCAGATGAATCAGTGAATTGACTACCCCAATTGTAAGTCTTGTCTTCTTGAGATACAAGAACTTTAGTATGATCAGTTTTAGGGTTAGAGTTAGAAGTACTCCCTGAACTTGATGTGTTATACTTAGCATTAATTTATGCAGATTCAGTTGTGTTTAGAGTGTATTTCTGATAATCTTGCTTCTTGGGTTGAGAACATTCCCTCGCAAAATAGACAAAGTTTGAGCAGTTGTAGCACCTAACTTTCGATGTATCAAAGCCAATGCGACCACCAGAATTTAGATCTTTTCATCTGGTTTTCTTAAGAAGTCTCTTCACCCTGCGAGCAAACATGGAAAACTGCCAAATAATATCCATAAGCTCCAAATCATCCGGGTCAAGTTGATCATAATCTTTTTCGGTCAGTTCAGCATTACTAACTTTTCCCGTAATGACCCCATAATATGATGAAATCAAAGCAGACACCATTGCCATATAGTCTTATGTTGTTGTAACAGAAAGAGCCATTTTACTAGCATTCACAGTGTTACTTGCTGTATTGAAACATTGCAACCGTGTCACTCATAACTTTCAGAATTTGATACATTTGTAGAATGAGAGACACCACCAGCTACAAAAGCAGTTGCTGGTGCAGTATTTGCATGTTTCCCAGATTTTCCTGATATTGTTGTAGCATTTGAACCATAATATATGTCAGGATTCTGAACCTCAGCAGGAGTAGTGTTTACATTTTTCATTTCTAAATCCCGAGCTTGTAATTTTCCCAACAACTTCAAGAAAGTCAATGTTGAATATTCTTTATCATTTGTAAGCATCAAGACATAGGGTTCCCACTTTGGTGGAAGTGCTTCGAGTAATTTTTCTTTTGATTCTTCATCTTCCTTTTTGATCTCAACATTATCCAATTATCCATTTCAGACTAAAGATGGCAAAATCTTGAAATCAACTCTAGCACACCCTCACCATCAAAGTGTTTGTAATTATCAAATTCCTTTCTCAAAACCTTCTTCTTGCTCTTTTTATATTGATCATTTCCTTTGCATCGTTCTTTCAAGGCTGTCCACAAATCATGAGAATGTTTGCATGTTTTAAATTGATGTAGCAATTCCTTCGGCAAAGCTTTCTCACATGTGTAATCAGCTTTTTGAGTCAAATTCAGATTCCTTTTCAAGATAGGTACATTATTGTTGTCAACCGGATAGACATACAGAGCATCCATTGCAATCGAAATATCATAATCCATAGTACCGACATATGCTTCAAAACGTTTTTTCCAGATATGATAATCTTCGAGCTTGAAAAGCTTAGGAACCTTTTGGCTTGTTCCGATTTCATTATCGTAATTCAACAGTGTTTGCATCTGTGATTGGATCACCGCAAAAGCTTGTAATTCCGACATTTTGAAAATTTTGAACTTCTGGTTATCCGAACTGAACACGAACTGAAATTAACTTATCCAAACTTATGACGAACCGAAGACGAACTCACAAGTCAAACAAACTACAACCGAACTACGTCCGAACTGAATCTTAACCTTACTTGTCCGAACTACAAACAAACTAACTAGTCACAAGTCTATCCAAACTCTATCTGAACTTGATTCGAACTTCAGACGAACTCCATCCGAGCACAATCGGAACTTGATCCGAACAAGAGATTTTAACCGAACTTGATACGAACTAGTATGCGAACTTAAACGAACCGTTAGTTCAGAGCAGTTATTCAGACGAACTGGTGGTTTTGATGACGGTTATTTCACAGCCTCGCGAACTCTCAAAAAATGGACTTTTCGTGCAACGAAATGATCAAAAGAACCAGGAGGACTCGAAAATGAACATTTTGACATGAAAAGTACTTTGAAATGATTGAATTTTTGAAAATGAACGTTTTTGAGATGAAAACTCCAAAAACACTTCGTTTACCAAGACAAATGACTAGTATCGAGCTGAGTAGCAACCGAACTGCTCCGATACCACTTGAAAGAGCGTGTAGCGGTGGATTGTGTCAACTCAAGCCATTTATGTAAACGAAACAAACAATAACAAGGTAAATAAACTCAATCTTTCAGTCAACAAACCAAGGACAGGTTACAGAAAGACTCGTTACAAAATTCTAGCCACATTCTACTATATATAGATACCCAATCACCCAAACTGGACCTTGTCCGAACTGGCAGTTCGGGTGCCAGTTCGTCCATAGTTCGGGTGTAGTTCGGCTAGACTAGGGTTTTCTTCATAAACTTTGATTCTTCTGTAATCTTTTGCCTGATCCAGGATCTTGCCATATTATGCATCAACAGTTCCTCCTTTGTTCTTATTGCTTTGTCTCTTTAGCGACAGAGTCAATCGGCATCTCAGCTTCTTTCTTCTTTAATTCTACTTCAGCTTCATCGCCTTTTTCTTTCGGAAATACCTCAAACTCTTCATCATCAGCACTGTTATTGAAGTTTGAATACAAATCCGGATACTCTTCTTAAGTTAATTATGCATTGCTAACCTTCCTAGTAATCACCCCATAATAGGATAATATCAAAGCCGATGCCAAAGCCATATAATCTTCCATGGTGTTAACAGACAAAACTAATTCGCTTGCATTAGTAGTTGTGCTTGCTTGAAATGTTACATTGCAACCTTTTGATTTAAAATCCCCAGAATTTGAACTTGAACTACCTCCAGAAACATTACCAGCTACAAAAGCAGTAGCCGGTACTACACTTGCATTCTTGTTTGCTTTTCTAGAAATAGTTGTTGCATTCTGACCATAGTATAATTCCGGATTCTAAACCTGTGCTGGAGTTCTATTAACATTTCACATTTCCAGATCACAAGCTTGCAACTTTCCAATTAATTGTAGAAAAGTCATCTTGGAGAACTCTTCATCATGAGTTAGTAATAAAACATACGGTTCCCACTTTTCAGGAAAAGCTTCCAAAAGCTCTTCCTTAAGCTCATCATCCACCTTTTTAATACTAACCACTTCCACCTCAGACAAAAGGTGACAAAAACGAGAAATCATATCAGAAACATTTTCATTGGGAAAATGTTTGAAGTTGTTGAATTCCTTTCTCAACACCTTTTTCTTACTCTTTTTATACTATTCATATCCTCGCATCGCTCTTTTAAAGCATTCCACAGCTCATTTGAATTTTTGCATGTTTTGAATTGATGGAGTAACTCTTTAGGTAATGACATCATTAACGCACCATACACCTTTTTCTCTAGAGTATAGTTCGCCATTTGATTTATATGCAAATTCCCTTGAAGAATTGGAGCCCCATTTGTATCAGTTGGGTAAGTAAAACCTTCATCAATAGCAATCCATAAATCACATTCCGAGGTACCGATGTAAGATTCAAACCGCTTTTGCCAATTATGATAATCCTCCAACTTTAGAAGCTTTGGAACCTTTTGGCTTGTTCCAGTCTCGTTATCGTAATTTAACATTGCTTTCGTTGAGGATTGGATCGCAGTAAAGGCTTGTAATTCGTTCATTTTGACCTTCTTGAAATTTGTTCGAACGAAGTGAATAACGAAGTGAAAGTCTCAACGAAGTGAAAGTTTGACCAACGAAGTGAAAATCAACTCACGAACTGAAATTATCACCAACGAATTAGTGTAACGAAGTGACTTACGAGCTTCTCAACGAAGTGAATTATGAAGTCAGACACAAAACAGAGAGACGAACCACTTAATGAAGTGAAACAACAAAGTGAAACAACGAAGTGTTACTTAGTTGTAACGAAGTGAGAGTTCGTGACAATTTTTCAACTAAGTGAGAAACGAATTACGAGTTTGTGACTGTTACCAAAACGAAGTGTGAGTTCGTGACGGTTACTGGAACGAAGTGGAGAGACGGGTAACGAACTGGAACTAGAACTGAAAATTTGAATTTTTTCGAAACAGCAAATTTGGACACTCAAATCTCAACCAAAAATGATCATTTTCACATTTAAAATGATTTAGAACAACTAGATATCGAAAATGACTCGTTTTTGAAATAAAAAGTGAGTAAAAATTTGAGAAAATGACTAGTTTTGTGAAGAAAATTACCAAAAGATGTGAATATCGAGCTAGGCTTGTAAAACCTACTCTGATACCACTTGAAAACGGATGTACGGATCGACACACAAACAAGCTAAATAACCATGACTTTCATTGATATTGGACAAACCGAATACAACTTAGTCAAACATAAATTATCTCGTAGTTTACACACTAATTGCACACACAAAAAACTTGACAAATCTACACAAAATAACCTATTTATAGATAACCTAACCAACGAACTGGACCGACCAACGAATGCACAGTTCGTTGCCAGTGTAGATTCTTCACAAAACTTGAGACATTCATTCTTCTGATCTAGCTTTTGCTACATTCCATGTTCTAAGAAATGAGTTATCATCTTCATCATTACTCCACTCGTCAGCATTCTTTGTAACATCGGCGCTATTTTCTGGGTTGTCAACGGTTTGACGCATTCTTCTCGTAGTCTTGCTAGTAGTACCCTTCGTCATTGACTGAAATATGGACGAAACGCGCAGTTAGAATCTCCACAAAGGTTCAAATAGACTCCCACAAATGCAACTGTTTATTGTGGATTGGATTGCACTAGGGATTATATAGCTTATTGTCCCACAAATGCATGGAATTGAGGCTGCATGGAAGATACATATCGAATACACGCAGAATAGGGGGCTCACGAAACTAAGCAGTGTCATGACTATCAAGAGACACAAGGATAATGGAGTTCTAAACAATTCCTACACATTAGGCAATCACTTACTCCTAGCTCCAGCAAGCTATATAATCCCTAGTGCAATCCAATCCACAATAAATAAAATCACAACAACACTAGGATTTATTTAAACCACAATACCATAACAAGTCTTTAGGAACACCCAGAAATGACCAGATTTCGAAAAACACGAGTTTTTACGATTAAAAAGTGTGAAAAAGATGTGAAAAACATCAAGAAAAGCTTCGTTTTCAACAAAAACGACTCAGAAACGAGCTGAGCAAACAACCATAGCTCTGATATCAATTAAAAATCAGCGTGACGGACGGATCTTGCTATCCTGATAGCCTCAAGTCTTGCGACTGGGGCAAAGGTTTCATTGTAGTCTAATCCCTCTTGTTGACAGTATCTTTTTGCTACAAGTCTAGCTTTGTTTCTTATTTTGGTACCTTCTTCATTTGTTTTATTTTGAAAAACCCATTTAGTTCCTATAACAGATTTGTTGTTAGGTCTTGGAACTAAATTCCACACATTATTTCTTTCATTTTGTCCTAGTTCTTGTTGCATGGCTAGGATCCAGTGGGGATCCTGAAGGGCTTCTTCATAAGTTTTTGGTTCTATTATGCTGAGGAATCCAGCATAAAGACATTGATTGGATGAGGCTGACCTGGTCTGGATATTTTTGTTTTGATCACCAATGATTAATTTATGGGATGATCTTTTGTCAATTTTATTGCTGGAGGGAGAGTGGCTAACTCTTCGCTCCCAAGCATCAAGTCGGTTATGTCAGTGTCTTGACACTCCCCCTCAGCTGATGGACAGTCCGCTGAGGGCAAGGTTTCAGTTACAGAATTATTTAGGAGCTCCGAAGTGGAGTTCTGTAATGTTTCTGTAGTTGTACCCTTTTTATTTAAGAGTTGAGAATCAGAGATTTCATTATTTTTATCTTTTAATTGGGAAATTTCATTCTAAATCACGGTTTCTTTGCTATCTTTGTAATGATCTTTTGTGATAGCGGTTTTTGAAAGAGGAGAAAATAAGGGAAGGTTATTTTCATCATCAGAGTTTTCTTTGAAAAATTTGTGGGATGCTTCTCTTTCTTTTTCTGAGATTGTTACTTCGGGGATGCAATCATTTTTATTTGAAGATGTGGTACTAACAGATATAGCCATTTTATCATCACTAAATGACACATTTATACTTTCTCTTACCACTTGAGTTTTTAGAACAAAAACTATGTATGCTTTTGACTTGAGTGAGTATCCAATGAAGATTCCTTTGTCGGATTTTCTGTTGAACATTGGAGCATCCCTAGAGGTGATACCTAAATTCTAGCTTCTAACAGTTTCAACTGACATAGTGACCTGATACAACACATGAAAAGATTCAAATGCAAAAGTAATGCAGTAACATTAAAAGTTTTAGAATAACCATAAAAACACAGTTAGGTTTTATAACAACAGAACGTGTTTAGGTTTGTAGGCATGGGATAAAGAGCTTATCTTACATAGCACGTTTAGGAAGTTATACTACAGGAGGGGACGTGAAGCATACGAAGCTGTTGATAAACAAAATTTATGACTTGGGTTGCAGATTTATGACATGTATCAGACAACACGCTGTCGTGTATTAGCAGTTGATCCAGAAGTATCTACAAGAGTTATTAACAGTTAAGATTAGAGCTACCCTAAGGTAAGGAATAAATGTAAGATACAATACGATTAAACATTGTAGTTTGTTAAATAAGTCTTACCTCAAAATTTAAAACCGCAAATACCATATATTAGATGATAGTTAATATATTGAGTAGGAAAAATACTTGAGAAGTTAAGATAAAATCAACAAACAACCTTTAAGAACAAATCCACATAGCAGTTTTAAAACCATAAAGAAATCGATTCTCATAAAACATGATATATATGAGTGTATGGATTGAAACTTGTTCATAAGTTTAAGTGTAAAGTATTCATATATATGGCTAATATTTGAGTAAGTAAAAGTTCTATGTACATAATTACATTTAAAAGTTTCTCTTCACCTATAGTGTGTCGGTGATAATGTATTTTATACGATAAAACAAAGGAACTTGTATAAATGAAGCATTCAACCAATAACCTAAAACACATCGTTTGTGAAGAAAGACCTCATTTACCCACAAAGAACAGATCCGCGTAAACCTTAATAGCTGAACGGTTTACATAATAATGGATAACAATCAGGTGGCTAAATGAAAAAATATGCCTCTGTTCCATTTAATATCAACACTAATGTGATCCGTTATGCTTGTAAGTTGAACTATAAATGAGAAAATCCACTACTGTGTGGCCAAAACTAAATATTTTATCATTATCTATGATGGCTAATTCAACACTTAAATATGATATTGACCTAAATAAAATTTATTAAACTTATAAGTTAAACCATAAATCGGATGTCCATAAATCATATCTTTACAGGATCGTGAAGATTAATCAAACAGGTAGAGGCAACCAAAATAAAAGGTACACAGTATGAACAGCACATGAAAAGATATGTGAAACAGATAAATTTTAAGAAAAATATTACGACATACATAACCAATTTTAATGATAGGATTAACTATAACACATCAATTAAAGTGTGCTACAAATTAGGTAATAGAAGAGTGATGGAGTACGGTGATTAATGAATTTAAAATAACACAAAAGTAACTACAATCGGAGGGGAAATTCAATCTATAAACAACGTTATGATATTCAGATACACCATCAGAAGGTTTAAATTTTGGAATTAAAAAGACGACGCTAACATTTTGCAGATGCAGAATGTGGCTGTAGATCGGAGAAACAAAGGGTTGCGTTTGCCTGAAGAAGAAGATTAAGACAATGGTGACGAATCAACGTAGCTATGAAGGCTAGGAGTAAGCCTCAGGAACACGTCTTATAAGAGAGCCTCGTCTGCCTACACGTATTGTCGGCCCAAAAAAAGGGGGCGGTTCACTAAAACGTGAAGATTTTGTAGAACAGTTTTGAAGCCTAAGAAACTCGAACCAGGCACCAGCAGGTTAAAAAAGAGACTTCAACCATCTGAACTACAAGGACGTATACGATTAGCTATGAAACACCAAGTATATATCAAGAATACGGTTTTTTATTATTATTTTAATCATAAGTTGTCAAATGTATAATAAAATAGAGATCAATCGCGCGTTGCGACGATTAATAGAACATATAAGGCTTGTGTAATATAAATTTCCATTGTATTTTTATTCTTAGACGTACAAAGATTTTGTAATGAAAGGAGAAGTTTTTAGTGACATATTAGACGTTAAAATCATTGTGTGAACATAAAGTTTTCTGTGATTACGTAAACAAAGTGTAGGTTCAGCCTCTGCGATAAACAGGGTTGTCGGGTAGGTTGAATGGTGTAAGTGTCGACTCATAGGCCTGTGGAGAGGGAGGATATAATCACTAAACACTTGGAGACCTTTTCGCATCAAAATGATATTGGCATTGAAGTTGCAGATGGTTGTTACAGAAGATAATCATGATATTTGGGGTTGAAGTTAAGCTGACCTTTTGTTTTTGACTGACATCTGTAATGAAACATGTATTGAATCGGCAGAATGCATCGTACTTAGTATTGCTGCTGTTTTGGGAAAAGAAAATTTAAATGTATGCAATTTTTATTATAACAATCTTCCCTAAGTATAGGTTTTGTTGTAAACAAAAGTAGATGGGCAATTTTTATAAAAATAACAATCTTCCCTAAGGGTAATAGTAATGGGATCGGGAGAGGGTGATCGGGGCTGGTCGGTGGCCTCGGGGAAATCGGGAACACCATTGCGGTGGTCTCGGGGTCACCGATCGGTGATGTGCTTTGGGGTACCGAGACCGAAGAGAAGGATGGTGGGGAGAGAGTCGTTGGCGGTGCCCCCCCCCCCCCCCCAACGGCTATTTTGACTTTTTTTTAAAAAAAAAATTCAAAAACACACTATTTTAAACCCTATAAATACCCACTTCTTCCAACCCTTTCCTCACACTTTTTAACTACTCACTCTCTCATTTTTTAAACACTACCACCCTTCATTTTTTAAAAATGACTTTCACATCCGATGAATCGTCCGATGAAGATGCAACTTTCACATATGATAAGGGAGGATGAAGGGAAGGTCATTTGCCCGTACGAGCCGGATCATATTCAACCATCAAACGAGCCAATACCACAACATATTATCGAAGACAACTTTTTGAAGATTCATAACCGGGATATGCATCATAGTTTACGATCCGATTTGATCGAGCACATCGATCGTATTTGGGAAGCCATTCCACCCCACGAAGATGATTCATCCGACGAAGACGACGAAAGTGATCCCAAAAATTTCTGAATTTTTTTTTAATAATGTTTTTTAATTTATGTTATGCATTGTAATTTTTCTTTTAAATTTATGTCATGCATTGTAATATTTTTTTATTTATTTTAATGAAGCATGTTTTATTTTAGTTTTTATTTTAGTTTTTATTTAAATTGTTATAATTAAAAATTAATAAAAAAGTGATTGGGGAAATGGGGAAATGGGGAAACCATTACCCACAAAATGAGGAAAAATGGGAAGGGTGGGGAATGATAAGGTGGCACCAAAAATGGAGTGGGGAAATGGGGAAATGGGGAAACCATTACTCTTAACCTAAGTATAGGTTTTGTTTAGGTTTTGTTGTAAACAAAAGTAGATGTAAAAGTAATCCAATAACATTAAAAGTTCTAGAATACACATACAAACATAGTTAGGTTTTATAAGGGTGGGCGGTGTGGGGGATAAATTTTTTAGGATGAGTAAAATGGGATAATTTTTTGGCCAATAGGAGAGTGACACCAGGAGAGAGAAAAAAGTATATGTCTTTTGTGTTTTTTGAATGGTATGGGTGGGATAAGTTGGGTGGGATAAGTTGGATAGTTTTTTTTTATTTATTTTTTTATTTTAATTTTTATATATTATATTTAAAGGAAAACATTATATTTCATAAAACATAAAACTAAATTTTTCATTAAAAATAAAAAACTTACATAGAAATTAAAAAAAAACCACTTTCACAAATTTTAAAACCAAATCTAAAAATCACATTCCCAATTATGCAAAGCGGCGATTCGACATTTCTCGGCGAGAAGGGTCGGTAGTAAGCTCGTAGGGACGTTCTCGGTCGGTCTTAAAAATATTTCAAGATCGCGAGCTCGTTTTTTGTTTTCCATCGTTTCTTTCACCGCCGCGTACATCATCGCCTTTCTCTCGGCGGTTTTTTCTCGAATCGCCGCCTTCGCCTCTTTTTCTTTCTCCCATTTGCTTTCAAACCTATTCATCACCTCCAAAGCATTTGAGGACCCATCCTTCGACGATTCACCCGACTTCGTTCTAGATTTTCGTTGTGGAAGTGGAGGCGTTGAGTCCTCGTTTAAGTCGGGCAACCGACTTGGCAATTGGGTAGAGTCGACTTCGTTTGACGTTGTGTACTCACCCGAGACCGAGGTCTTTGTCCTCTTGGGCTCACTAACCCCACCAACCTTCCTCCTCGGAGCCTTCCACTTTGGGTGATCTTTTACAACTTCCCAAGCCGAAACATTAGTAAAACCTTTCTTTTCATAGATCTTTTCGTACTCGGTATTAGCCAACTTCCAAACATCAAGATCCTCCGCACCACTAGCCCTTGCATGTTCCTAAAAATTCTATAAAAGAAACAAGTTAAAAATAATATAAATTTAAAAAAAAATAACTATTAAAAATAAAAACTTACAAATTGAGCAATGAGACCTCCAAAGTTCATCAACTTCTTGTTCAAATTCTTCCATTTTGTGGTAATTTGATGAACGTTTCGATTTGTTTCGCGACCAGTTAAACCGTTAAAATGGTCCACAACTCTTTGCCAAAAAGATGAAAACCTTTGTTGGTCACTAACTTTTTTGTCTTCGGTGACGTGAATGTAAGCTTGTGCCAAATACTTCTCTTCGTCGGTAGTCCATGGAGTTCGATCCGCCTTTGTTGTCGACTTCTTCTTGTTTTTTCTAGCTTGCGTCCGACGAGCCGGTGGTTCTTCCTCCATCTCTTCTTCTTCTTCTTCCTCTTCTACTTCTTCTTCAATCTCAACATGTTGTTCCTCTTCTACTTCTTCTTCATCTACTTCAATCTCCTCGTCCATCTCTTCGCTATCACTAGCTTCGTCGACAAGACGACGGGGTTCTCGGAATTGAGTATTTTGATATGATTGTTGGGCCGATGAAACGTATTGTTGGAAGTAGTCGGGATGTCCGAATCGAAGTAGATCATTAAAAGATTGTTGTTGTGGTGGTTGTGGTGGGTAATAAACGGGTTGGGGTTGAGAAATTATATGTGGAGAAGGTACGTAGAAAGGTTGTTGGTTTCGGTTTGTCGAACTTTGTCCGGTATTCGACCGGACTTTGGGTCGAAATTTCTTCGGGGCGGATGTGGAGGCATTCTTTTTCCTAGGATCCATTGGTTTTGGTTTAGAAAAGTAGAAGAGAAATGAAATGTGGTGTAAAAAGTTTAAAGTTTTTGGGGTTTATATAGGAGGAAGAAAAAAGAAAAAAAAGTAAATGCTACTAGCCGTTGGCTAGTAGCCAACGTTCGGAAAAAAAACGGGCAAAAAGCCCAACGGTCCTCGGCATTCTTCGGCAAGTGGTTGCCGTTTTTTTCAATTTTTTTTACCGAAAATCCCTTTGCCAAATGGGATGGTATGGTTGCCAAATTCTTGCCGAAAATCCCCCTATGCCGAAACCCCTTTGCCGAAAAAAAATACTCCCCATACCGCCCACGCTAATATTCGGATTTTATCTTACATCGAAGGTTTAGAAAGTTATACTACAGGAGAGGATGTGAAACGCACGAAGCTTTTGATGAACAAAATTTGTAACCTGCACTGCAAAAGGGTGACTTGTATTAAACGACAAGCTGCCGTGTATTAGAACTTGATCCGGAAGTATCTACAAGGTTTTATACTTAAAGATTAGAGCAGCTTATTTAAATTTGGGGACAAAGCCATGGAAAACAGAGGGGAATTAATTTTTTCCTTATTATGTAGTAGTCGAAAGGATGAACAGTTGTTACACAAGCTGATTTTCTTGTCAATTCATTGTAATGTGATCATTTATTTATTCTATAGGAAAACCTGTTTTATTACTTTAATAAATATATTAATTTCATAGAGTATGTAATTGAAGTCTGTGTTGGGTTTGACTACTTTTAAAGTGTTTAAACCAATATTAAAATAAAAGAATGGATAAAATTGTAATTAAGAGTGCCATGATTGATTAGTTTCGTCAGGCAAATGAACCTTTTCTTTACGAGCCAGCTAAATGTACAGCCGGAAAAGACAAAAACACAATCTACATCTCACAACGCAGCATTTTGGCCAAAACGCTACGATGTATGAGGAAGACCGACAAATGTACAACCCTAATTACTGATTGATCAATGATTATGTCGTGATTATGTCGTTAACTACGCAGCGTTTTTGGAAAAAACGCAACGTTAGAATGTCTTATTTTGGATAAAACGCAGCGTTAGAATGTCTTATAGCATTAACTAACGCCAAAACGCTGCGTTTTAAGTAAAACGCAGCGTCCTGGGATGTTTTAATAGCATGACCCTTTCTTTAAGATAAGTTTTAGACTTTAATGTTTAAGAAAACTTTAGATGAGGGCTAGAGGCATTTCCCTTAGCATATGTATTTATAAGTTTTATGCGTGATGTCATGTATTGAAATCAACTTTTAATGTTAAAAAATATATGGAATTTGTGACATAATAGGCAACAGAGTTTGGCATCAATAAGGTTAGGCTTGGAATATAGTTTTATATATCAGAAAGCTGTTGTTCTTATTAGTAAATAAGTGATCATCTTGACATATAATTTTATTTGTGGTATGAAATTTTCAGGAGCTTAAAAAGACTAAAGTATAGATAAAAGACCAAGAGAAGTTAGCTAACCCACCAATGGCATCCTGAATTGATCTTTTAACGCCAGTAGAAGGATCGGGTCGAGGTTCATTAGGTTTTGGATTTTGCGTCTGGGGGCTGATTGAGGTTGAAGCAGAACCGATAGGATCGATTCTGTTGACTGTGAAGTTTGTGATACCGGCGCGGGTATAAAACTGGACCTTCATATAGAAAAGAAAAGTCTGTTCTTTTACGGCAAGTAAAGCTGGTGGAATGTGGTCGTTGTCTGTGTATCCCTCGGTCACTACAAGTTCGGAGCAAGGTTTTCCAACTAAAGTACACGCGGCCTCATAAAAAATAACAGCGGTTGCACTTGCGGTTGAATCAGAAACAGTGGTTGTTAGGTAGTACCTACAAAATGCATTTAGGTAAAGTGAAATGAAAAAAAAAATTATGATATTGAACAAAATAGAGTGCAGACTTATAAATGCAGTCTGGAGAGTGAAGATGGGTCGGGCATGCCCATTCTGAGGAGGTAGGGAAAACTTCGTCGGTACAGCCTGCAAAAGAACAATATGTTTTGTACCATTGTTTTTCTGTAGTGTAACTAACTACAGCAGCATCGCATGTGTAGATTTGGCCCTGATAGAGGTTAAGGAAAGTAAGATAGGTTAGTCAAATAATAAGGTTGAAGGTAAGAACATAATGAAGAAATAATCTATAAGACAATGGCAAAATCTTTGTGTAAAATTGTTTTAGTATTTGAAACTGTTACAGATGAACGACGACGATCAACTTAGCTTAGTTAGTGTTCTTTTCCCTAGTGAGGTTGAGGTTACGGAAATTGGTCTGTTATAGAGACCAGCTGCTGAACCGTCTCTCAGACTGAGAAAAAAAAAGATAAGTAGTTTAATTGTTGAGGAGGTGAGAAGAAACTAATATAATTTAAGATAAAATTGGACAGATGTACCCAGCAAGCATGTTTGATGCGGCCTCAATATCTGGATTGATGTAAACAAATGTTGCAGCCGTTGAATTTAACTGAAGCCAACCTATATAAAATTGAGTAAAACGTATTTCTTATAAGAGGATAACAATAATTTTATAAGAAAAATATAGCATAAACAATACATATATTACCTTGAGGCTTAAGAACTTTTACAGCAGCGACTGCAATTATGCATCGTTGACTGGCATGATCCAACGCCTCTCTATCAAACATTTCCAAAGAAATGATGATTTCTTTCCAGAGTGATACCCTGATCCGGTTGCCCCTATTAAGTTTATAAAAATTGGTGTGTTTGTTATTGTTAGTATCTATAAATGGAGATAAACATAGTAATATATGAGAAATCACATAGCTAAATGTACGAAGGCTGTGAGAGTGAGTGTATAAGTACAAGTGAATATAAGAACATTGTTTCATGTAACATAAACTGTTTCTTAAAAATATAAGTAGGTATAAGTCAAAGGGACCTTAGATTCTTGAGTGTAAGCCGAACGAAAGGATCATGAAATTTTGTTTCACCAAATTTTGTTTCACCATCTTCAATTCGTTCCAGGATACCGATGTAATCTGGGAAAAGTTATGACTTTAGTTAAGAGAACATAATATAGAACTTATACAATATATACCTGTTATAATATCAACATTGGGGTCTGATGGAACCAAATCATCATAGTCTTTGAACTGAAAGTATGTTGTAGGATAAATCCGTGAATCGTTTATGGGAGTTGCAACAACAGGAGCACCAATTTTCAGTGATACAGGATGGTCGATCAGTTTTAGATATGATGGTGGGCCAGCACAAATGTAGCTGGAAATTCTGTAACAACCGAGGAGTTCTAGCTGATGACGATGAGCATTTTTATAAGACGATACAGCATGAATCTGGATAGCGTCACCCTAGAAATTATGGTCGAAACAAAAGTTAGATTAGATGGAGAAAATTATAATAAAAATGAAGAGGACATACATGTTTATCAACAAAAACCTATGAGGTTTCATCTGGCTGAAGCTGTGTTGACCATCTTCTGACAACACGTATTTCAATAGGTGTTCCTCTTGTATCCTTAGTAATGTCAGCAACATTAATGATTTCCATTTAAAGTAACCTGAGAAAAAGTATTTTAAGGCATAGAAGTGGGAAATATAATAAGTTAATGTATCTATATTAGTAACAGTTTGAAATATAAACGAAGAATGAAACATATTGTTTAACTATATAAATTAAGAGATATTTAATTATGTAGGTAGGTTTAAAAAGTTTGAAGATAGGCTGGGTGTTAAGTGGGAAATTATTAAAGTGTGTTAATAAACTAAAAAAATAAGGCAGCAGCTGAAAGGCCTAAGACAATAGATATGGGTGTTGGAAAATAAATTTTAGGAGATGGTATGGTCTAGAAAAGTTAATGTAATGTGGCATAGAAGAAAATAAATTGTAATCGCGTTTCAAAATTATGAAACACAACAGTAGTAACATGAATTATACAGCATAATCTAAAGTACATAAAGTAAAGAATAAAGCTGTATAATAAGGAAAACTGAAAACAAATTGGTAATTAGGAAACATATATGAAGGCCTAATAGATATATATATATATTATTGAAAAAAAAAAGAAACCACATAAAAGAGAATGGTGAAAAAAATTAGAAGTTTTAAGTAAGATAAGTATTGAAAGGACGACCTCATTAGAGGTTAGAGCTTGAAGGAAATTTGTGTAAACTATGTTTTTTGTTGTGTCAACTGGACTGTCTCCATCTCGCTTAATTAGAATCTTCAAAGATTTTGGAGACGTTGCTCTCGAGAGGGCAACATAAAGCTGCCAGTGCCCATATATTGGTTCAGGAAGATAAACGCCAATTCTATTTAATGATTGTGTAACATCCCAAAATTATAAATTGTATAGCGGAAGACTTACGTGGTAGTAATTCAATTTAACCCATGGTTTTAGCCGTGTTAAGCAGAACGTAATTTTATTTAAAACACTTCCATATTACAAAATTGGGATATGCTACTTATCCCCTAAAGTGTTTTTACAAAAGATTGGGATGAAACTATCATCCCATGGCTAGGTCCCTATTACATTCCACCATAAACTAAAACATAAGATAGATACGATAGCACGTCACGTAGTCGTCTTCGTACCACCAAATCCATATCTCCACACACCCCATTAGTTACCTGAAAAATAGATTAAACCACAAAGTCAACACGAGGTTGGTGAGTCCACTAACAAAAACATTTCGTTCCCACTTTATCATTTAGTCCCTTTCATTCAATTTTTGAATCAAAGAGTGAATCCAAATGGAGAATATATCATGGTTTCGTAAACTAGCTAGGTTTACGATGTACAAATTAAACGCAAGCTCTAAATCAAAACTAGACCCATGTTCGATCGTATTTCTCACCATGTTTCACGACCAGAGCGACTGATCAGTGAGAGCGGGTGGTCAACCCAGTAGAATCTACTAATAAATCTCACGCTACTTTAATGATCTAGAAGGCATTGTTCTAATTGTCCAAATTCCAAATTCAATGTAGGCCTAGCTCATCTTGTTATGAGCGGTGCGCCGACACCCACGAATAACTTCGTACCCATAATATTCTCAATCAATATTTCAAAATACATATTCCAATATTAAGCCCAAAACATTTAACAAAAATGCATCAATTCAAAATTGGGGCTTTAAGTTAGTAAACTCACCTTTGCTTTCTTGTGCGATTTGTGTCTCTAATTGTGTGAAATTTCAAATGCCTTGGTCCTATTTCCATTAATGTCAAATTAGCTTAGGCATTTCTATTTTTCTAATGTGGTAAATTCTGAATTTGTAAATTATTGAGACAAAATGACGATTTTGCCCTTATTCGACTAGTTCCAACAATAGAGCTAAAGAAATTATTTACTCTTGAATTTTATGCTCAAGCTCAATATGGATTATTTATAATGAATTAACATTATTCCAAATATTAT
>JBCNJP010000012.1:57773864-57892851 GCA_039602395.1 Deinandra increscens subsp. villosa
TCCTTGAGGAAGAATTGGAAGGGACTAACGCACGCCAGGCCGAGCATCAGGTGACACTTAGTGACACATATTATCAAGTGAATCATCTCTCAGAGCTGGTTGAGGCACTCACGGCTCGAGTTGCTGAGCTTGAGTTGGCCAGGGGGGCTGCGCCTCCGGCTCCGGCAGAACCTGTTGATGAACCTATTATGGAGGATCCCAAGGAAGAACCGGAGGAGGATCCCGAGGAAGAACCTGAAGAGGATCTCGAGGAGGAACCGGAGGAGGAGATGCCTGATGCATCCAGTGATCATGATAGCACTTGAGTTATTTGTTTTCACTTTTGTTTTGTTTGGTTGTTTGTTTTATCGGGAGGATGTTCCCAAGACTATGCATTTTGAATTTTGAATTTCTGTTGGATAATTTGTGAACGAGTTGCATTTTATTTGAAATGGAATTTACTATTTAATATGTGATTGTCTTATGCGAAGTAATTTATTACTTATGTGATGGTTGTTGTGATTCATGTTATATCTTATTCTCATTTTGGGTAATTGTGAATTGAAGATAATGGCAGACGGAAATGTACCAAACATGACACCGGCTGAATTGGCTGCACTGATCAACCAACATGTGGCTGATGCCTTAGCGGCACATGTCCAAGGTGCAGGCAATGCAGGGCCACCCCAAGGTAACACAAAATTCGTGTTTTGTTGTTTGATGTGATCACACGTATTGGTAATCTGTGATTGAAGGGTTGTATGAATGTATGTACAGGTAATGCTACATTTAAAACTTTCATGGACTGTAAGCCTAATCAGTTCAAAGGAACTGAAGGAGCTGTTAGCCTACTCCACTGGATTGAAAAAGTGGAATCTCCTTTTGAAATGTGCAACTGTCCTGAGGCTAGCAAAGTGAAATTTGCCACGGGTACTTTGGAAGGACCGGCTCTCACCTGGTGGAAGACTGAGGTGCAGATGCTGGGGATTGAAGAAGCTTATGCCATGCCTTGGGCTGAGTTTAAAGAGTTGCTACAAGAAGAGTATTGCCCACGGGATGTGATCCAGAAATTGGAAACTAAGCTGTATAATCTCAAGATGGAGGGGTCTGAAATTGAAGCTTACACTACTCGCTCAAATTCTCTTGCGAATTTGTGCCCTAGAATCGCTACACCTGCTTACCGAAGAATCGAGTTGTATATCAAGGGTTTAGTGCCCCAAATCCAGGGAATGGTGACTGCCTCAAACCCTGTGACTATTCGTGATGCTGTAAGGATTGCCAATAGGCTCACGAATCAAGCAGTTGATCAAGGAGTCTTACCTCCTAGAAAAGGAACTTCTGGAGCCTCTGACAACAAAAGAAAGTGGGATAATTCTGGGAATCAGTCTGGAAACAAGTCTTCCAATCAACAGAACCACCAAAACCAGAATCGCAAGTTTGATAATTCTAGGAATTTCTCCTCGAACAACCAGAAGCAGAACAATCAAGGCCGAGGCGGCCAAGGAGGATCATCGTACATGGGAAATTCCCCACGTTGTAACAAGTGTGGTTTCCATCACTATGGTGTGTGTGACTCTTATGTGTGTGCAAATTGTGAAAAGAAGGGTCATCAGTCCAAAACCTGTAGGGTTAGGAACAATGGGAAACAAGTTCAGGATGCTGAAGCCCCTAAAGGTTGTTTTAATTGTGGGAAAGAAGGCCACATAAAGAGGAATTGTCCTCAGCTGAACGGTGGAAACAACAACAACAACTATAACAACAATAACAATAACACTGGGAATCGCAATGGCAATAATAACAACAACAATGGGAACAATGGAGGGAATGGTGCCAGAGGTAGAGCTTTTGTCATAGGCTCGGGGGATGCCAGAGCAGATAAAAATGTCGTTACTGGTAAGTTTTCTCTTAACGGATACTATGCTCTAGTCTTGTTTGACACTGGTGCTGATAGAAGCTTCATATCTACTAAATTTAGCAATATGATAAATGCTAACATGACTCCTTTAGATGCTAAATACGTAGTTGAACTTGCTAATGGTAAACTTGTTGAGTCTACCCATATAGTTAAAGATTGTAAATTGGAATTGGCTGGCCATAAGTTAGAAATAGATCTTTTGCCTATCACCTTGGGAAGTTTTGATGTCATTGTGGGAATGGATTGGCTATCCAAGAATCATGCTGAAATCGTTTGTCGTGAGAAAATCATTCGAATACCGTTGCCTAGTGGAGAGTTAGTCTCAGTTCAAGGAGAAAAGTGTGGTACTTTTATGGGCGTGATATCTTTTCTCAAAGCACAAAAGTGTTTGCGTAAAGGACATTTTCCTGTTCTCGCGAACATCTCAGAGAAAACAAATGAAGAGAAGAGAAATGAAGATATCCCGATCGTGAGGGACTTTCCTGAAGTCTTTCCGGAAGATCTACCAGGTCTACCGCCTCATCGAGAAGTCGAATTTCAGATTGATCTTGCTCCTAGAGCAGCGCCTATTGCTCGTGCACCTTATCGTTTAGCACCAAATGAGTTACAAGAGCTATATACTCAACCTCAAGAAGTACTCGAAAAGGGATTTATTAGGCCTAGCTCATCACCCTGGGGAGTTCCAGTGTTGTTTGTTAAAAAGAAAGATGGATCTTTTCGAATGTGCATCGATTACAGAGAGCTCAACAAAGTGACTGTCAAGAATCGTTATCCCTTGCCCCGAATCGATGATTTGTTTGATCAACAACAAGGATCTAGCTATTATTCCAAAATCGATTTAAGATCAGGTTATCACCAACTGAGAGTCCGCGAGGAGGATGTCTCGAAAACAGCGTTTAGAACTTGTTATGGTCATTATGAGTTCATGGTTATGCCATTCGGGTTAACCAACGCACCAGCGATTTTTATGGACATGATGAATCGCGTTTGCAAGCCATATCTCGATAAATTCGTCATCGTCTTCATTGATGATATTCTGATATATTCTAAGTCTAAAGAGAAGCACGAACAACATCTTCGTCTGATCTTAGAGTTACTCAAGAAGGAGCAATTGTATGCAAAGTTTTCAAAGTGTGATTTCTGGTTACGTGAGGTGCAATTTCTTGGTCATGTCGTTAATGATCAGGGGATTCACGTTGATGCAATCAAAGTTGAGGCAATTAAGAATTGGCCTGCGCCTAAAACACCAACGGAAATTCGCCAATTTCTTGGTTTGGCAGGTTATTACAAGCCGTTTATTGAGGGATTTTCAAAGATAGCTCAACCTCTTACGACACTAACGCATAAAGGAACGGCGTATAACTGGAATGAAAAGCATGACACCGCTTTTCAGCTACTAAAACAGAAACTTTGTAGCGCGCCAATATTATCCCTACCAGATGGTAGTGATGATTTCGTGGTGTATTGTGATGCATCGAAGCAAGGATTAGGTTGCGTGCTGATGCAAAGGGAGAAAGTCATAGCTTATGCCTCTCGTCAATTAAAGATTCACGAGCATAATTATACAACTCATGATTTGGAGTTGGGAGCAGTCATTTTCGCGTTGAAAATTTGGAGACATTATCTTTATGGTACAAAGTGTACTATATATACTGATCACAAAAGTCTCGAGCATATCTTTGCTCAAAAAGAGTTGAACATGAGACAACGTCGTTGGGTGGAACTTCTTAATGACTTCGATTGCGCAATTAGATACCATCCAGGCAAAGCTAATGTGGTAGCTGTTGCCTTAAGCCGAAAGGATAACCCCAAACCTAGAAGTGAAAAAGCGTGAGCAACGGATCGCCTACTCGATCTAGCTAATCGGACATCGAAACGTAATTAACCGATTGTTTTATTGATCAACGAGGAACAATTACAACCAGTAAACACTTAGAACAGACTCACAGAAACACACTCAGAAACACACACTTAACAGTAAACTCTCACGCTCCCATACCTGAAATACAAAGACCAAACACATATTTATATCCGCTGGTCCGATCCCCGTCCGAACCTCAGGTTCGGCCAGTCCGAACTTCAGGTTCGGACCAAGATCGGCCAGACCTAAATTGACTTGATCTTGTACTTTGTTTGATACTTCACACGACGCACATATCAGGTATCAACAAACTCCCCCTCGTCGTGTGCAGTATCTCTTCTATCTCTTCAACATCATCAAATCTGTATCTTCAATCAAACTCCCCCTCAAGTAAAGAATCTGTTCGTCTAATGAAATGAATCTTCAAACAAACTCTCCCTCAACTCGATCATAGTTTGATCTTGAATACTTGATGACATCTAGTATATCTCTGGTCTTTATCAACAACTTCAGAAGACTTGAAGTTGTGATGATATCTTGCACTATAGCAACCTGCTTAAACACTTAAATAATCCTGGCGCAAAACGTCTCTTTGAGACTCCAAGTTATGTTTTTTGAAAATTGACTTTATATCACATGTTGATCAGATCGAAAATAAAGCAGAAACAAAATCTTTTTGGTTTTTAGAAAATTTACATCAAAACAAACCTAAAATCTTTTTGAAATTTCAAGTTTATGCTAAAACACACCAAAAATCTTTTTGTAGTTTTCTTGATATGAAATGAAATTGCAATACAGAATCAAACACTATTTTTGGTATGAGAAAGATCACTATATGGGATCATATTGGTCATAACGCACTGAACTACACTTCAATTTCAATTAATTAAAGCACACAAGCCATGTCGATCGCTGGTATATTTGTCCATCTTAAACTCAGACAGAATCATACTCATAACATCTGAATATGTTAAGGTATTGATTAGATTTGCTTTGACCAGTGTACCCCACACTATCAGACATATTCAGACATTTTCTGATTATCCTTCCTTTTCTTTTGTGTGATAGCATTTGTGATATTTCCCATTGCATAATATTTTTCATGATACAGTCAACTGTGTTCCATGCAAAAAGAAATAAGAACGTTAAATCGTCTACCTTAAGGTCGATCTTTCGATACGCAGATAAGGCCTCGGATTTAACAAAATAAGAAGAATAAAACAAGTTGAAGTTGTATAACTCAACAACAATCAGGTCGGTACTCCCGTACACGCAGAGAAAGTCCGAAGAGTTATACAAAACACAAAAGAAAATAAAGTAGAACGTCAAACGAACAACAATCAGGTCGGTCTTGTGGACACGCAGAGAAAGTCCGATCGTTTGACAAAATAAAGAAAATCAAACAAGTTTAAATCTTTGCAAAATGAACACATGTGTACACAGTGACTTCTCATTACTATTTTCACACTTATTTATTCTTTTTGTGTCATGAAATACGCATCAAGATGTTGTCCACTTGGTTAGTATTTAATGTATATCACATCTGAATACTTTCTGATTTGTCAAGCCTACCAAGCACATCAAACAATGATCTTATGGCTCTTTCATCTACTCTATCCATGAGTCAGATACGTATGCCAACGTACCATCATTTCCCAATGATCAATTTCTCACAATTTTATATTGTGCATGTATTCACCTTCCTTCCTTATATATTTGCATGAATTCACTTTCTCCCCATAACATGCTTTTCTCAATTACTCCCCCTTACTTACAATTCTCCCCCTTAAAATGAAAACTCTATTTTTGGATTTTCATTTTACACAAAAACAAGACTCTATTTTTGACTTTTTGAGAAAAAATTGTAAACAAAGAAAACTGATCAATCAACACGGATATCTTTGCAGTTTTAGAATTCAGAAAATTGCAGTGTTTTTTTTAAAAAAAAATTAGCATGAAATTTAAATTATGTAGAATACTCCTCCATCAACAACTTTTCAATTGTCGATAGGTCTTCTAGAAGTACCAGCACACTGGGCAAACTGATTAGTTCACAAATGACCCGAAGCGAATCGCTTCTGGTCGACCAGTGTCCTGGTTCTGCTTAGAAACCACCTTAGGTTTCCATTGTTGTTGTTTTGGTAATTCAGCTTTTGATGAAACAGTCACAGGTGACTGTGATGATGAACCCACATTTTGAACCTTTGAGAACATAGGAACAAAACGTTTTTGCTTTTGAAAGAATGTAGGTTCAACTTCATCAAAAACTCTGCCTTGTTCATCAAAGAACTTTGTGTTGGCAGGTTTACCAAAAACTGGTTTCTGTTGAAACCTTGAGTTTGATTCAGCAGGAAGTGGACAATCTTTTACCATGTGCCCTTTTTGGCGGCAAACATAACAAATTCGAGTGGAGTTATCCCACTTTGGATGTACCTGCGAAGAACACACATGAATATCTCTAACATGATCAGAATGAGAATCATATACCTGATGGCGGTGATCATGCACCCATTTAGAAGTTGGGCTTCAAGATTGAGAACTTTCAGAAGACATTTTAGCTTTCACAAATACCTCTGAAATCTTTCGAGCATCCACGCAGTGAAGAGGAAATACTTTGTCTGAGAAAAACTGATCAGAACCTTTGAGCTTGTAAAACCTCTCAGGTTGTACTTTGTCTGCTTTAAACACGTCCTTCTTCACTTGTTTCATCTTAAGTTTCTTCAAATTTTGTGCTTCAGATGCTGGAACCGCCTCGGCGATATCCTTTTTCTCATGAAAACCCAGACCAACATTCTTTCCAGAACATTTCACCTCCGATGTAGAATGTCCATTCTTTGCTAAACGAGAAAGCTCAGCTTTCACTTCAGTCACATTCTTTTGATCATAGAATATCTTCTCATCAAATTCTGGTTGAGACCGAATCTTGTCACTTGAAGTAGCCGACTTTTCATTATCAGCCGAAGATGAACCAGAAACAAACTTAGGTGCTGGAGGAGTCTCAGATTTCAGAATCTTTTTCTTGTTTTTTTTGCTTTTCTTCTTCTTAACAACCTTTACTTCTTCAGAAGTAGCAGATGAAATCTCACCTGTTCCTTCACTTGTTTGAAAGCTTCCTTGATATGAGCAGGGGGTGATGCAGTTTTATCAAACATCCTTTCAAAATTTGCATCAATTGCTAAGAAGCTTGTGAAAACTTGAGAATTTGAAACATTGTTGAGAAGTCTTTTAGCATTAAGAACTTGAATTTTGAGATCAGAAATTTGCTGTTGAGCCTCCGCAAATTCCTTTTCTTTAGCAATCAATCGCTTGGCAACTTTGTGAGTTTCAAACTTTTGCAGGCGAAGATTGTCAAGTCCTTCATGTAACTCCTTCTTCAGTTTATCTTCATTTCTCTTTTGAATTTCCAGATTTGCAGCTTGAACCTTGTTAACCCTAACCAACTCACGCTTCTCATCCAATAGCTTTTCCATATCCACTTGATATGCTTCAATTTTAACTGCAGATTCTTCAACATTCTTTGTAAGCAAATCAAGCTTGATTTTGGATTTGTCAAACAAATTTTGAAAATCATTAGCAGCATCTTCTGCCTCTTCCTTCCATTTCTTCACTTCTTTGACTAACTCATCCTTTTCTTCACAAATCTCAGCTTTTGAAGTTTCAACATTCTTCTTGTCTTGCTTCAATACTTCTAAAACTTCATTCAACATTATGATTTCAGTAGTCAAGTCCTCATTCTTCAAAATCAAACCCTTTTCATGTTCTTTAGAAATCTTCAACTCGGACTTAATCACATCAAATTCCTCATTTAGTTGTTGAACTTTCTTCATCAACAAAGCATTTTCCTTCATCAGACTCTCCAAATTTTCAGCAGATTCATAAGAACTTGGATTTGAACTAATAGTTGAACTAGAATCTGAACTAGTATCTGAACAATAATCTTCTTGTGAATCATGAGTAACTATTAATGCTGATGAATCACATCCAAACTGTTTACCCCAATCATATACACCATCATGTTGAACTGTCAGGGTTGTTGTCTTGTTTGTATTACTGGTAGATGGTTGAGAAAAACCAGGCTTCGATGATTGTGGAAAACCAGACTTCTGTTGACATTCTTTGGTAAAATGTCCAAGTTGTTGACATTTAAAACACTTTAGTTTTGACTTGTCGAAACCCAATTTGTCACCAGAAATACTTCTGCCATGTTTCTTGAAAAATCTCTTTGACCGTTGACATAACATAGCGTATTGCCAAGAAACATCTAATTCAGTTAATTGATCATCATCAAGTTCATCAAGATCCTCACTGGTTAACTTTGCATCGACAACATTTTTGAGAATCAAACCAAAAGATGATGAAATCAATGCAGAAATCATTTTGGCACAATCATCTGTTGATTCAGCTGAAAAAGCATTTTGATTTGAAAAATTTGGAATTGTGAAATTGCAACCCCTTGATGAATTATTATCAGAATTTCCTGAAGCTCCAGCTATAAAAGCAACACTTGGTGCTGTATTCTGATTTGGCTTAGACTTTGCACTCATGCTTGCACTATTCTCACCATGATATAACTCAGGATTTTGCAAGGTAGCAGTTGACTTCTTGGAATTCAACATTTCCATTTCTCGAGCATGAAGTTTTCCAGTAAGCTCGTGAAATGTCATTGCGGAATAATCCTTGTCATGAGTAAGTAACGGAACATAGTTTTCCCATTTTTCTGGCAAAGCTTCCAAAATCTTTTCTTTCAAATCTGCATCAGTCTTTTCAATCCCAACAATCTTTAGTTCACTAATAAGATGTGAAAATCGGGAAACGAGAGCAGTAATGTTTTCATTGTCATAATTTTGAAAATTATCAAATTCTTTGTTTAGAACTTTCTTCCGACTTTTCTTATAATCATCATTTCCTACACATCTTGCTGATAAAGCATCCCATAATTGTTTGGATTTCTTACACGTGCTGAATTGATGTAACAATTCTGTAGGTAAAGCCATGGTAAGATAACCATAAACTTTCTTTTCAAGCTCATAACTTTTTCTTTCTGCTGCATCAAAATCTTGAATTTCCTTAAAATCTCCATCTTCAGTTGGTCGTTCATACAACTTTCGAATTGGAATCCACAGATCAATATCATTTGTACTTATATAAGCAGAAAATCGTTTCTTCCAATTTTGGTAATCTTCAAGCTTCAACAATTTAGGAACTTTCTGACTTGTTCCGATTTCATTGTCAAAATTTAACATTGTTTGCATTGCACTTTGCATTGCAGCAAATGCTTGAAATTCCGACATTGTGAAAATGTGAGTCTGGTGACTGAACCTACTCCGAACCAAAAACTGTCCTCTGAACTTCCACCGAACCTTGTCCGAACCTAAAACCAAAGTCCAAACTCCGTCCGAACGAGCTCCGAATCAAGAACAAATGTCCGAACTTCAAAACAACCCCGATCTGTCTCCGAACCAACAAAAACATCCGAACCTAGACCGAAAGCTCACCGATACTAGTCCGAACTCCCACCGAAGACACACCGAACGCCGACCGAACTTCAAGTTCGGAGCAGTTACTCCGAACCTGATCTGGAGACTCCGAACTTCGAACTCATTTTCCAAAAACGCGCGAAAAATGACCGTTTTTGACGAAACTCGCAACTTAGGATAAAAAAACTGATAGAAAACGGTTTAGAAGCAAATTTGACACCAAACACTCGATAGAAATGATGAAGAATGCGAAGACGAACTCGAGAAACTCCAAAAACGCTTCAAAAATCCGAAAATAGCAATCACAGATCAGTAGAGTGAACTAGAAAGCTCTGATACCACTTGAAAAAGTGTGAGCAACGGATCGCCTACTCGATCTAGCTAATCGGACATCGAAACGTAATTAACCGATTGTTTTATTGATCAACGAGGAACAACTACAACCAGTAAAACACTTAGAACAGACTCAGAGAAACACACTCAGAAACACACACTTAATAGTAAACTCTCACGCTCCCATACCTGAAATACAAAGACCAAACACATATTTATATCCGCTGGTCCGATCCCTGTCCGAACCTCAGTTTCGGCCAGTCCGAACTTCAGGTTCGGACCAAGATCGGCAAGACCTAAATTGACTTGCTCTTGTACTTTGTTTAATACTTCACACGACGCACATATCAGGTATCAACAAGAAGAGTTCGTGCTTTGCAACTCACTATTCATACCGGTTTACCTGATCAGATCCGGAATGCACAACTCGAAGCACTCAAAGATGAGAACATTGGATTAGAATCCTTGCGGGGTATGGATAAATTACTGGAAGTTAGATCAGATGGTATCCGGTATTGTGCGAACCGAATATGGATTCCCGTGTAAGGAAATTTGAGGGAATTGATTATGGATGAAGCCCATAAGTCTCGTTACTCTATTCATCCAGGCTCGGATAAGATGTACCAAGATTTGAAACTGATTTACTGGTGGCCTAAGATGAAAGCAGACATTGCCACTTACGTAAGCAAGTGCTTGACTTGTTCCAAGGTTAAGGCGGAATACCAGAAACCGGCAGGGTTACTTCAACAACCAAAAATTCCCGAGTGGAAATGGGAGGGTATCACCATGGATTTTATCACAAAGTTACCGTGCACAGCAAGCAGATGTGATACCATTTGGGTAATCATTGATCGCCTAACCAAGTCAGCACATTTTCTACCAATCAAGGAAAGTGATACTTCAGAGACCTTAGGCAAAATATATCTTAAGGAGATCGTCTTGCGACATGGAGTACCAGTTTCTATCATATCAGATCGAGACGCCCGATTTACATCCAAATGTTGGGAATCTCTACATGAAGCATTGGGATCGCGTCTGGATATGAGTACTGCATATCATCCTCAGACCGATGGTCAAAGTGAATGGACCATTCAAACTCTTGAGGACATGCTGAGTGCATGTGCTATTGATTTTGGTGAAAGTTGGGATAAACACTTACCTTTGGTTCAATTCTCCTATAACAACAGTTATCACACCAGTATTGGTGTAGCTCCGTTTGAAGCACTTTACGAGAGAAAGTGTAGATCGCCTCTCTGTTGGGCGGAAGTTGGTGACAGTCAACTCACAGGTCCTGAGTTGGTACTTGAGACAACAGAGAAAATCATGCAAATTCGTAATCGTATGGCAGCCGCACGAGATAGACAGAAAAGTTATGCCGATAAACAGCGAAGGCCATTGGAATTTGAAAAAGGAGACAAGGTCTTGTTAAAAGTCTTACCCTGGAAGGGTGTAGTGCGTTTTGGCAAACGTGGTAAGTTAAACCCGAGATATATTAGGCCATTCGAGATTATCAAGAGAATTGGTCTATCAGCGTATGAACTAAACTTACCAGCAGAGCTAAGTGGGGTACATAACGTCTTTCATGTGTCGAATTTAAAGAAATGTTTAGCAGATGAGACATTAATCACCCCACTCGAGGAGTTACATGTGGATGAACAACTTCGATTTATCGAAGAACCGGTAGAAATTATGGACCGGAAAGTTAAACAACTAAAACGTAGCAAGATCCCAATCGTTAAAGTTCATTGGAACTCGAGACATGGTCCTGAATTTACTTGGGAACGCGAAGATCAGATGATGAAGAAATACCCCAGACTGTTTAAGGATCAGCTTTCGTCGAGTTCAGGTACTGGTTTAATTTTCGCGGACGAAAATTCTTCAACAAGGGGATGATGTGACGACTGAGAAATTTTCTTTTCTTTTCTTTGTGTCTAGCTCATTAATTGTTATCGCGTTACGCAATTTTCGAGGATGAAAATTCTTCAACATTGGGATACTGTGACAATCCGACTTTTCAGATCATTTTCCGACATTAACTGAACGTAAAACGTATTAAATGTTGTGTGAACATTTATGTGTTGACTTGTTGACTTTAGCAAATTAGGGTTTTGTGTGATCAATCACTACGAGCGTGCACGAAAAATTAAACGATTGAAATTCTATGTTAATTGTGGAATTAGAATATATTAATGAGTACATACATGATTTAATGATATTTTTGATTTTGTGTAATTAAAGGATTTTAATTACAAGCTATTAATAATATAGTTATGTGTGACTTATATATATAAGTTATGAGCTTTAAATCTCTAGGTTATGATTTTATGTGAATTTAAATGGAGAATTGAAAATTAGTATTTATAATTTTATGTAGTCATTTAAGTTTATACTTTCTTATTAAAGTTATAAAAATTATATATTTTGACGTTCCTCGTATATTCGTTGTTTATTTGTTCCTTCGTTAACCTCCGTTAGAGCCGTTAGCTTTTATAAAAACCTCAAGGGCTTATTTTGTCATTTAACAAACATGTTTCCATTCATTCAAAACATGGAGGGACTATTTTACCATTACCTCAAACTTTGTTCCTATATTGTAATTAGAGGAGGGAATCATTCTGCCATTCGTTCATAGTTAATTTAATTTCATTCAAAGCTATTAAAATCGGAGAACACGTAAATGACGATCCTTTCCCTCTGTGCGTAACCGAACACCGCCATCATTCCTCCATCGGTTTCGACCGATTCCAATCACTCATCGGTTACCTTGGAGGCTATCAATGGAGATAAAGGATTTTAATTACACACAACTCACTGTTGCTCTCTCGCCCTCTCTGTTTCTCGTCGCAACAAGAAACCAAACCGCAACACCTAAATTCTGGAAAATTCTTGCTAATCAGTCACTGGTTACCATTGTTTTATACGTCCTTGTGATCGTGAGTCCCTGAGGAGCAACCAGGTGCAATCGAATTCGAGATTCGCAGCAGTGCTCAGTGTTCGCGGTTAAGCCTCGGATTAGTTTTCGGCTTCGAAATCATCTCGTAATTCATTCCTAACACGAGGTAACTTTTCCTTCATGTTAATCGCATCCTTTTATTGAGTTTAATTGTATTTTTCGTGATTTTCCGGTGACCGGAATAAAACTCCGGCCACCGGAGTTCCTGAATGAAGAAGATGACTTCTGGTGGGTACGGGTTAAAAGGTTAAGCATTCGGGTTTATTACCAGACGCCAATCTGGCAGGATGGTTTGGTCGCTGTGTTTTGTGCGAGAGGTCGTGGGTTCAAAACCCGGCCTCTGCGTTTTCTTTTCCTGTTTTTCATTTAGACCCGTTTCTAGCCGCCCTTACTGTATAAAATACTTTGTTCCGGATTCTTAATCAAAAGGCATCCTTGGCGGAGTGGTTTGGGTGTTGTACTGTGAATGGGGAGGTCGCGGGTTCAACCCTTGCGACCTTCATGTTCTTTCTGTTTTATTTTTAATTGTTGATCTAGGGGTTGGTTCAAACTAAAACTTGTTTAAAACAATTTCTTAAGAATGTTTAAACCCGTAAAAATATATTGAGACACTTACACCTCGTAAATCATATTTAACTTGTCATTTTAAATTAAAAATATAGTTTTAACATCTATAAATATATATATATATATATATATATATATATATATATATATATTGATATAAAAGCTTTGGGTTTACCTCAAGAGAGAAATATATACATATATATATATATATATATTGTGTGGATTATTATAAATATAAATATACATGACGTTGGCTTGAAACGAAGTGATCTTTTGTGTAAACCGTGGAATGTTTTACAAAACTATTTAAAAACGTCGTTTTGACTAGAAGCATAAAATACTCGGTTTGATTTATGATTCACTATAAATCATAGTACATCTTCAAAATAAATATTCAATACGTCGAAATTTAACATATTTATGTATATATAGTCATATCTTGTTGAAACCTTGTTATTAACGTCACTTGAACGTTTAGTTAAATATATATATACATTATATATATTTATTTTTGGAGTATTTGAACTTAGAAAATATATATTAAAGTTATATATTGGATTTCCTCGCGTTACTTCGATAATCGCTCGGATTTGGCACACGTGCCATCCTCGACTTGTTTTGAATTCCACGATCCTTCGTTTGTGTCGTTTATGTTAGACTTATAGGTTATAGAACACACACTTATACATTCATGCTCGTTAGGTGATTGATTGCTTGCACAAGACTCGTTCTTGCTACTTGAATTAACTGTTTATCTGGAAACTTTGCTGTGCAACCTAAGTGAGTTTCACGTCCCCGTTTTACTGTTTTAAATCCTGTTGGGGGGGAATTAACATGCATGATTTACACAACTGAGATAATTAGACTTTTATATATCGCTTGAAGTACTTGTAGCACACTGATACAACAAAGTCCTTCTTATGGTACCGTTAGTATTAATGACGATAACGGGAAATATATTGTAGTACTACTGGGTCTGACAAACCCCACCCCGGTCAGTCGCTCTGGCACGATTGGATATCGAACGGGTGTTATATTCGTCCTAAACAAAACAAGGCAAACTATAAACAATTGTTAGCTTCGGTGACTATCAACGTGCGAAGTTTCATGTATATAGCCTAGCTAGCTATTTGATATATATTAGTGATTATGCTCTTACAACTTGACGTTATTGAACGGTCAATCTTAAACTGAACTTGAAATGTTACTGAACTGTTAAACCTGTGAGCTCACCAACCATTGTGTTGACACTTTAGCATGTTATTTCTCAGGTCGCTAAACTGGATTGATTGCCACGAGCTAGGATGCACCACTTATGGATTATGATTACCATGCATGCATATTAAACTTAAACTTTTCAAACTGATTTTCTTTTGGGTTACGCATGTTTTAGCGCTTGAACATTTATTACAACATTTGTCGTTTACGCTTCCGCATTTCAAAATGCATTTACTTTGGTTTATATTACATTGCATATAGACTGTTCGTATGGCTAATGTGTTCGATCCTGGTTTGTCACGCTCCCTGCGGCGCGTAGTCGCTCGTGGGATTTTTGGGGGTGTGACACTTTGCCATGATGTTTCTTTTTTCGCCAAGGTGCAGATCCAGAGTTTTGCACCCCTGATCAAAAGTGACATAATAATAATAATATTAATTATAGCATATATATTAATAATTAATTAATTAAAGTAAAAAACTGAATAAATAAATTGTCAAATATACTAATATATATACCTCTAATGAGATTTCTGGGTCAACAGCAACAGGAATGTCATCATTCTTAGCAGGAGCAGGTTTTACTAATTTTGTAGGTCTCTTATTTTTTTTCTAAATTGACGCCATATAATTAATTGCTTAGTAACATATATATTAATTAACAATAACGTCAAAGCGATTTGTCAATTCCTTAATTATATATATATACCACTTCCTGTTGTGATGCCCCAACAGCTGCTGCTTCTGTTATTTGTCTCTTTTTCCCCGAAAGACAGCATCAGCATTTAATTAAACGATCATATAGCAATTACTTATAAGGAAAGTACACAATTGTGTAATTTAAATAGTTACCTTTTCCTTTTGCCCGGACGCTGTTGTAGATAGAGGAGTGTGTTGTGATATAGTCGCAAAACAGACCTACAATTCTATTAATTAATAAAATCATATCGATCATAACCGGCTAAACATTAGTTAACTATCCAGATAACCATTCGGATGAAGTACAAACTTATCATAGCTGGAACAGTTAATTATTAATTATATTCCGGAACAACTCTAACTATCCTGGTGAGCTTTAACTATCTTGATGAACTTTACCTATACTGATGAAGTTTAACTATGCGGATGAACTATAATCAACCCGGTGAACTATAACTAGAGACGCATGTTCATTTAGATGAACTGGAATCTTCTGGATCAACTCTAACTATCCCGATGAACTCTAACTATCCTGATGAACTAGAATCTTCCGGATCAACTGTACTATCCCGATGAACTCTAACTATCCTGATGAACTTTTTACTATCCTGATGAACTTTACCTATCCTGATAAACTTTAACTATCCGGATGAATTATAACTAGAGACGCATGTTCATCCAGATGAACTAGAATCTTCCAGATCAACTCAAATTTAGAACTGTTTCAAATCCGTACCTTATCGGTCGACCTTTGAGATGAGTTTGATGGGGTAGATTGTTTCTGCGATGTATTGTGCGCAGAATTGATCATGTCCTATTTACAATTCAATTAGTTAATTAATTAATAAATATGCGCTCAAGGGAGATTGTTCATATGAGCAATAAATCTTAATTACCATTGTATTTACATTAGAATGCTGATTACAATTGTTTTTAGATCTTACAGTTGTAGTAAGATGCGCCTCCGCGGACTTTACCTACAAAATGATTTAATGATTTATAATAATTAATTGATAAAAAGTAAAGTATATAATATAATTAATTATAGGTATATATATATCTATTACTATATATAATGCATATTGGTCTCAGGGGTATTTTCGTCATGAAAAGTGCTTAATTTTAAGACGCGTACATAAATAAGAGCACAATGTACAAGTGTTAAAGCCAACTTTAACTTTAAGAACCTACTCTCCTTAAAGCCTGCCTCGATTAAAAACCTCTTCAGCCGTCTTCCATTACACGCCACCCATCTTTTTCCCTCGATTGGGCCTCCCATCTCTGCATCGATCCCATCTATGCATAAACGTATCACGCGTACTCATTACAGCTCCCTCGATTCGGCCGCGGACATCGTTGACTCAATTCAAATTGGAATTGCAAGCTTTATAAATTAATTCATAGCTCACTCTCCATTTATGTCGATTGATTCACTGAACAAACTCTTCGAGCTCTCGCCATTGTGAAAACCCTAGATCGTTTATATCAGCAACAGATTCATGGGCCTGGTGATGTTAACGCTTCCTCCTCTTGTGTTTCTGCTTTCATTCTTGTTTGATTCTGTAAATTAATTCCATGTATAGCTTAATATTGCTGAAATTAGTGTTTCTTTTTGGATATTGGATAATTTCTTTAATTTTGAAGGGATTTCGGAATTAGGGTTTCTGTTGATTCTTGGGGATTTTATGGTTTTATTTTGCTAGAATGGACGCACACGTTTTGGATAGTTGTGATACTTGCTTGATTAACTAATTGCAATTCTTACATTTGAAGTTCACACATGTTCTTATGACTCTGCAGAAGGACTTCAAGAGCCAGGAGGCCAATGCAGTACCGGCCATATTAGTCAAGCAGCCATTCCGCCACGGATAATGTATCATTCTTTTTAGCTTCTTGTGATTTAGTTTTCATTTTGTCAATTTTCAGTTACAGAGAGATGTGGAAACAGTTAGCTTCCTTATTTTGGCCTCATCTTTTATGTTGTCTCCTACAATTTTTTGATTTATTTGTCAAGGAAGATATTTTATGGCTGGTCTGATTTAGTGCTTTAATTTGTCAAGGTAATATGACATCATGCACAAAGTTAAACAGGCGTACATCACAAAGGGATTTGAGATTTCAGTTGAGGGCAAGGCTAGAACATGGTTTCTTGGCGTCTTCCCAAAATTGCAAATGAGGCAATATGTGAAATGGTGCTCAATTTAAATCTTAAATCTCAGCTATAATAAGGTTGCATCTTCTCCCTCACAACTAAAATACTCACCAAGAATTTGAGATATATTTTTCTTTTTTGCTGCTGCAAGTGTTGAAATTTTTGTTGTAACATGGGTGCCAGTAAGTAAAGTAGTAAACTCATGGTTATGGTGGCATTTTAACGAAACCTACGTATGATGGGTTGTTTTATTTTCTCAGACGACTGAAATAAAAAATTTAGATAAAATAAGGTGTCATCTAGACCAAAATCAAATGTGGGTTAAAATCGAGTATGATGCAATATTCGTTAATTGTAGTATTGTGCATGCTCATATTTCACTTCAAAAATAATTGTCCATTCATAACATTATTTATAGACCTGTTAGTCTGTTGTATGTTAAGATAAGAATTGTGATTGTGTGGGTATAATTGGAGCTATTTACATCCTAATTCCAATAGTCCTGTTCGTATCTCACATCCTAATGACATCATTAGTCATAAAGAATATACCTTCACCAACACAACCAGTTTTAGTTTTGTGGTTACTTGGGTATATCTAATCTGATTCATGACCTATGGTGGATATTTTTATATCTTTACATATGATTAAGGGTCCTCTATTTTTTTTTAAGAAGATGTAGTTAACAAACATGAGCACGTGTTGTCTTTTGGCTATGTGTGTAAAAAGATTGTTATTTTTTTGGTTCATTATTATTCTTTGTAAGCCATTTTATTATCCATTGTGATTCATGGTGGCAGTGACTTTAAAGCTCTTGGTCCTTGGAATTTTCATTTACTTTGTTTCATTTATCCATGTTTTAAGGTGTGGACTTTGTTTTATTTTGTTGATATTTTTTTTTGTGTTCTTGGAGGTGTCGGTTGCAACTATTATTGTGGAGGTATTTTATTAGTCATTTTCTTACCAAAAATTGTTTTCTTTTCTCCTATATTTTTTTTATCACATATAAATTTTTTTTAAATGGTTTTCTTTTGCATTAACTTCTATTAAGTGCTGGAATTTATTCTACTGATTTGAGATTATATTTTAATTAATGTAATCTTTAATTTTTACTATGAAGGAGAAATATTATTGGAGATTAAAGTTATTTAAAGATGTGAACAATGTGCTCTATGATTGGACTAATTCACCTTCCTCAGACTATTGTATGTGGAGAGGGTTTCCTGTGATAATGTCGCCTTTATTGTGGTTGCACTATGATTTTATTATTACCCCAAGTCCCAACTCAACTAATTTCAACCATCAAGAACAAGTTTTTGACTTTTTGGGTCAAAATGCTGACTTTTTTGGGTTTTAGTTATCTTTCAGATTTGAATCTTTTTGGGTTTACTGTCTATGTATAGTTTCATCTTTTTAATACCCTTGAGTAATATTAGATTAATTGATTTTTTTTCATTTTTAATATGATTTTGGATCATTTATAAACAAAGATCTGATCTTGGTGGAAATAGATTATTTGGTCAAATCTCAGATGAGATTGGTGATTGTAGTACCCTTAAGAACTTGTAAGCACCATCTAAATAACTATTATTTGTGTGATTTTCTTATGACACAATTTAGGAGTATGATTATGATTTAACTTTTTTGATAGGGATTTATCATTCAACATGTTGACTGGCGACATCCCTTTTTCAGTGCTAAAGTTAACAGTTCGAGCTCTTGTAAGGATAACCTAAATTTTGTACTCTTACCATTCTTAGCAATTAGAATTAATATTTGCCAACTAACATTGGTCACATTTGACAACACTATTTTGATTCATTTCACAGTATCTTTAAAGAATCAATTAACGGGTCCAATCCATTCAACTTTATCACAGATTCATAATTTAAATGAATCATCATTTACATCAAATTAGCTAGAATATTACTTAAGATTTCATCTTTACTTCTGATTGCATTTTGTCTGTGTAATTGATGATCCATACAGTGTTTGTAGTTATCATATGTTAAATTAGTGTATATATGATTAATTTCTTCCTTTACTGCTTTGTTGCATTTCAAAGTTATCAGTGAAACAACACCAGCTTGACTTCATACTTGCCTATGTGAATCTGCCAAAGTATCTCAGTATCTGCAAGCTTCACGGTCCTGTTTTTTTTTTTTGTTTATGTATTATTAGGGGTGTTTAAAAATTGGAAAAAATCGAATCAAACCGTTCAAACCAGGTTAATTGGCCTGTTTGGTTTTGTTTGAAATCACATGGTCCGGTTTACGGACTTATAATATTTAAACCGGAAAACCTGGTCCGGCTTATGGACCTAGGATCTTCAAACCGGAAAAACCGGACCGGTCCAAAACTAATATAATAATTTTATTAAAATCAACTTGTTTAATTAACATAAAGTTATTAAAATTAAAATGTTTTGCATATTATTTTATAACTGGTTAATAGCATATTATGCTCTAGCCTAAATTAATTTCATAAACTTTTTCAAATTGATATGCTTTTAACTTCAGTTGGGCTTCTAACAGAAATATATTCGATTTAATACATGTGTATTCTAGGAGGGGAAAAGGTGTCATTCCAAATAGTGGCTAGGAGTCGGTTAGATGAGAGAGAGTATTGTAATAAATGGATGGTGGGTAGTGTGCTCTCATCATAGAATTTGTTTGTTATTGAGTGGCTCCTACATGATGATGTATGGAGAGAGGGCTTAGCCCTGGAATCTTCTTTCTCAAGTTTCCCAATTAAGCATTCTGCAATAATAAACTTCCCCTTCTTCTTCTAAAATTCCTTTTCTATTTTACATTACAGATTTATAGTCCTTATCACTGGTCCGACCTGCTCCTGACCTGCCTATTTTTTTCTTATTCGCCATGGAAACACGTATGGCTTCCCGTTTGGATACTCAAGACGCCCAGATCAAGCAGTTGCAAAACGATGTTGCCGAAATGAAACTCTCTCTCAAAGCTATTGATAAAGATCGAGCGGAATCCTTTGAGTTCCGTAAAGTCGTTCTCGATTGGATGAAGAAGCAACCCACTCCCGGTGACGATGACTCGTCGGCCAGCCGGGTTTTCTCTTCCGGTGCCGGCGGTAGCCGTGTTCCTCCAGAATCGGACTCTCCTCAGTTGCCTTGGGCGGTAAAGAAGATTAAACTCCCTGAGTTCTGTGGGTTCGATCCTCAAGGATGGATTCAAAAAGCGACGTTGTACTTTGATATCAACAAAACTCCCGATGACTTACGTCTTCGTCTAGCCCAATTGAGCATGGTGGGTGTCGCACAACACTGGTTCACTGTCATTACCCAGGTGCGATCGTCCTTGACCTGGAAAGATTTCAAATCTGAGTTACTCCAACGTTTTAGCGGCCTGGAGATCCAAAATCCCTATGAACAACTGGCTAATATTCATCAGGGTGAGTCGATTTATGATTATATTGATGATTTTGAATATCTCCTATCCCTGGTCCCTAGTTTGCCGGAATCCCAGGCCTTAGGGTATTTTGTGGCTGGTTTTAAAGCCGATGTGAAACAATGGGTTCGTCTGCATCGTCCTCAATCTCGCCTTGACGCTATGCACTTGTCAAAGGATGTCGAGGAAATGCTCCGACCAAGCTCCGGCAATGTTTCTAATTCTCGTTTCCGATACCTCAATCACTATGGGCCTCACACTGGATCCATGGTAGATGGGCCTAATTCTTTGGGCCGCTCTGAGCCCAAACCCCCTTATGCTGCTCGATCTGGGGATCGTTCCTCAATCAGTCGCTCTGATGCCTTCCGCCCTACCTCTCTTCCCAGATCACCGACCCCTTCCTCTGTTGCTAGCACTGCCTCATTTTCACGTGACAGGGGGGTTCGCTCGTTATCGCGCCCTGAATGGGAAGACCGCCGGAAGAAAGGTCTTTGTTATCGTTGTGGTCAACAGTATGGACCCACTCATAAGTGTCCGGAAGGTAAGCTTCGTATTCTGTTATTAGGTGACGATGAGAATGAGATCGACGACGGGGATCTTCGAGCATTCGACGGTTTCACTCCGTCAGGGGACGATTCATCACCCGAGACCCAAACCGGTACCTGCTTGGCGCTCGAATATGAGGGTCTGTTGGCTGAAATTAATGGTGTTAAAACACTGCGTTTTGAAGGGGCTCTACAAGGTATTACGATCAGTACGATGGTTGATAGCGGTGCTTCACATAATTTCGTGTCTCGTCGGTTGGTTGTGGCTCTGGGTCTTGACTTCCAGTCCTTTTCAGGAATTCGGATTAAACTGGGAGATGGGCATTTCGTGTTTGTTACTGAACATTGCCAACGGTTACCGGTGCAAATTGGTCCTTGTACATTTCTTATCGATGCCTTGGTTTTCGACACAGGTGACCTTGATTTGATTTTGGGTATGGTTTGGTTACAATCCTTGGGTGAGGTTATGCATGATTGGCATAACTATTGGATGCAATTCACATATGAGGGCTCCCCTGTTCGTTTGCAGGGATTACTACTGGGTCAGTCGCCACCGGCTTCACTTCACCAGTGGTTAACTTTGGACGATCCTTCCTTGGTTGTTCCTCCCCACCCATCGCCGACGCCATTATCCACCCATTCCGTTGATCTTTCTCCGAGCCAACCATCAGTCCTCACCTCATTAACATCTGCCTTTCCGTTGGTTTTCCTTCCACTCACCGATTTGCCCCCAACTCGCTCCCATGACCATTGCATTAATCTTACTTCTGATGTTCCAATATGTGTACGCCCTTATCGTTACCCTCACCTTCAAAAGTCTGAGATTGAACGACAAGTAGCTGAACTTCTTGACTTTGGTCTGATTCGTCCAAGTAAGAGTGCTTTCTCTAGTCCGGTTATTTTGGTTCGAAAGAAAGATAACTCCTGGCGTATGTGCGTTGATTATCGCGCCCTTAACAAAGCTACTGTTCCGGATAAGTTTCCGATACCTGTGGTGGAGGAATTACTAGATGAGTTACACGGAGCTCGATTTTTTTCCAAATTAGATTTGAAGTCCGGGTACAATCAGATTCGTATGGACACTAACAGCATCGAGAAAACCGCATTCCGTACTCATGATGGTCATTACGAGTACCTCGTAATGCCTTTTGGACTCACGAATGCTCCAGCAACATTTCAAGCAGTAATGAACGATGTTTTCCGACCTCTCCTCCGTACTAAAGTGGTAATATTTTTTGATGACATTCTAGTGTATAGCCCTAATTGGGAGACCCACATAGCTGATCTTCAAGAGGTTTTCTCTCTTTTGTCCATACATCAGTTTAAAGTAAATCAGCAAAAGTGTTCCATTGGCCAACACTCTGTTGATTATTTGGGTCATGTCATTGATGGTTACGGGGTGTCCATGGACCCAAAGAAGGTTGAGGCAGTGCTTGATTGGCCCGTTCCGAAGACCATTAAGGGCTTACGGGGTTTTCTGGGTCTCACGGGTTATTATCGCAAATTTGTCAAGAATTATGGAAGCATTGCTCGACCCTTGACCGATCTCACAAAGAAAGATGCATTCGTATGGTCACCTGAGGCTCAACAAGCTTTTGAGCTCCTCAAACAGGCATTGGTGACTGCCCCTGTCTTAAACCTTCCTGATTTCGCTCACCCGTTCATGATCGAATGTGACGCTTCGGGACGAGGCATTGGGGCTGTGTTAATGCAACATCATAAACCCATTGCATACTTTAGTAAGGCATTGAGTGATCGCAATCTATCGAAATCAGCCTATGAACGGGAAATGATGGCTTTGGTTTTGGCGGTGCAACATTGGCGTACGTATCTCTTGGGCACTCGGTTTGTTGTTTATACCGATCAAAAAAGTTTAAAATTTTTACTTCAACAACGCGTTTCCACTCCCGCGCAGCAGAATTGGGTAGCCAAATTATTGGGCTACAATTTTGAGATTATGTACAAACCCGACCGTGAGAACCGCGCAGCCGATGCGTTGTCCCGTCGGGCCGACACGGGGGAATTTAACCAAGCAATCTCCTCTCCACTGTGGGTGCAAGGAGCACAACTAATAGAGGAGGCCAAGGCTGACCCAGATATTCAAATTTTGCTCACTAATTTACAAGCCAATCCTGCCAAGTATACGGGGTATTCTATTCATCAAGGGGTACTGCACTATCAAAATCGAGTGGTTATTTCTCGTCACTCCAAATTACTTCCAGCCCTTCTACATGAATTTCATACTTCACCTTCTGGGGGCCATTCGGGTTTTTATCGCACTTATCGTCGTCTTGCAGCGACTCTTTATTGGCCCGGTATGACAGCTGATATTAAAAGATTTATTCGTGAGTGTGAAATTTGCCAACGTTGTAAGGCGAGCACGGCTGTTCCCGGGGGACTTCTCCAATCGTTGGATATTCCGGAGGTTATTTGGGAAGATTTGTCAATGGACTTCATTGTAGGTTTACCCACATCCAAGGGATTCAATGCTATTTTGGTGGTGGTCGATCGATTATCTAAATATGCTCATTTCCTGTTGCTAAAACACCCGTACACGGCTAAATCAGTGGCGGAACTATTTATTAAGGACGTTATTCGACACCACGGGATTCCTAAATCTATAGTTAGCGACCGTGATCCACTGTTTCTTAGTAAGTTTTGGAAGGAAATCTTTCACTCCATGGGCACGAAGCTGCATATGAGCTCCGCTTACCATCCTGAATCGGATGGCCAATCGGAGGTTATAAACCGTTGCCTCGAGGCTTATTTGCGTTGTTTTGCAGTAGATCAACCCAAATCTTGGGCCAACTGGATTCCTTGGGCAGAATTTTGGTATAATACTACCTTTCACGCGACCACAGGAACCACTCCTTTTCAGATTGTGTATGGTCGACAACCCCCCACTGTTTTCCGATTTATTCCCGGCGAATTTCGGGTGGAATCTGTCGCTCGTGAGCTTCAAGACAGGGATGAAGCACTGAAACAGTTGAAGATTCACTTAGCTAATGCTCAAGAGGCTATGAAGCGGCAAGCCGATCGAACAAGACGTGACATAAGCTTCATCGTGGGCGAGTGGGTCTATGTAAAACTGAAACCTTACCGCCAAATGTCTGTGGCTAGTCGCATACATCAAAAGCTGGCTGCTAAATTTTTTGGGCCATTCCAAATCGTTGAAAAGATTGGACCCGTGGCTTATCGCTTGGACTTACCCCCTACCTCCCGTATCCACCCGGTATTCCATGTCTCACTTTTAAAGAAGGCGATCCAAGGTCCCAGTGAACCGGTCTTACCCCCTGAACTGGACATGAGTACTGATCCGATACTACAACCAGTGGCCGTTCTAGCCACTCGTTTACTCCGGGAGGGCAATGATTCTGTGGAACAATGGTTAATTCAGTGGCAAGGGCAGCCTCTTGAGGACGCAACATGGGAAGACGCCACTTGGATCAGAGGACAATTTCCGGATACAAGTCTTGAGGTCAAGACTTTTTTGGATGGGGGAAGCAATGATACGAATCCTGATTTACCAAAAGAGAAACCCAAATTAATACATGTGTATTCTAGGAGGGGAAAAGGTGTCATTCCAAATAGTGGCTAGGAGTCGGTTAGATGAGAGAGAGTATTGTAATAAATGGATGGTGGGTAGTGTGCTCTCATCATAGAATTTGTTTGTTATTGAGTGGCTCCTACATGATGATGTATGGAGAGAGGGCTTAGCCCTGGAATCTTCTTTCTCAAGTTTCCCAATTAAGCATTCTGCAATAATAAACTTCCCCTTCTTCTTCTAAAATTCCTTTTCTATTTTACATTACAGATTTATAGTCCTTATCACTGGTTAATAGCATATTATGCTCTAGCCTAAATTAATTTCATAAACTTTTTCAAATTGATATGCTTTTAACTTCAGTTGGGCTTCTAATAGAAATATATTCGATTTGTTGACATTGTACCCATTGTAAGTTAGGGTCAAATTTTCAATACACCGCTTGTCTGAAAATATTACTTGAACCTGATGAACGGTTTTAATACCAGGGAGCAGAACTAATGGGCAAGGAGACTTTTGTACCCGAGCAAGGCTTCTGACTTAATTCGTCCAAAAGCATACATGTTACTGATTATCCTCTCTGAAATATCATCTTATTTAGATATTGGGTATGGGATTATTTAGTGTGATAAATTTCATAATTTTCTCTTTGATGCAGGTTCAGAAGGTTTAGATCAGATTAAAGGAGTTCCAGGGGATTTATCACTTTAAATTTTGGGTATGGCTTCCAACCAAAACACATTTCATCATGAGTTCAATTAGTTTTAGTTATCTTTGTAGTTGTATTTGTCTCTAAGAATTTACTTTATAATGAATCAACTATAAGCAATTAAACATCACATATATTTAGTTTCTGATGAACCAAAACACATTTACAGGGTGTTCTATGTGTAATTACAGGTATTTTCTTTACTTGCTTTTGTGTTGTCTATTTGCCTTCCATTTTAGGTATGGGTGACTATGTTGGTATGAGAGATTGATTTTTGGAGTATATTTAAATATTGAGTTGTTTTAGAGAAAGTGGTATGTTGGTAGAAGAGATTGCTGAATGAAATTAAAAATGTGGTTTATTATACATGGCGTTACAAATTTAGGTACTTTATTTTTTTTTCTGATCTTTGATTTTTAGTAATATTTGTTGTTAGGTTGTATTATTTTGTTTCACCTATTTGGATTTGATGGATCAGCCCCTCCGCTTCAACGCAACGTGAAATAAAGATCAATATATTATTTATTAACATATTGTTTTGTTATTACAGCAAAGATGTGGTACTTCAAGTCGAATAATGTATAGAGCACAAGGTATATAAAAATTGAGTACAATCAATAAAGAAATAAACAATTGTAAGCAATCTTTTTATAAGGTATTTTTAAAACAACTCAGAACATAAAGTTAGAAACTTAAAAGAAGAGGAACAAAAAAGCAGAATCAGTAAAAGACTCTTGGACTTGTAAAAACCTTCCACTGGCACGCGATCGTGTTTTTCACCTAGAGGCTAAGGCGGATTTGTCAACGGCTATGCTCCTGGCAATGATTAGAATAGCTATGTTGCTCAAACCTCATAAAAGAATTACAATTTACTGATAATCTAAAAAGAAAAGCCAACTAAATTATATAGGTGTTTGAGTTATCAATTCATTATGATAGATTTTTTTTCAAGCTTTTGTTATCAGATTTAATCAAAATTTACGGTGTTAATCACCGTCACTCGTGAACGCCACTTTTAGGCTATAAATATGTTATGAAAAAACTTTTATGGGTCGGATAAAAATAATAATTAGTTATAAAAGTAAGTAACAATAAAAATAAAAATAAAGTATTATGGATTTTAGTAAATTTATTTTGAATTGTTTGGGAACATTGGGAGGAGAATTGTGTTCCCTACCAAATTAAATCGTTATTATTTATTTGACCATCTATAAGAAAACACACCCAGTAAATAATGATCGACAAGCGTCATGATCTCATCATACACGATTGTAGTTCGTCACCGTCACAACGCGCGGGCTGCACCCTTATCATGAGTCTTGTAAATTATCGTCGCCGCCGAACGCGCATGTGCAAGTATCGCATTATAAATTGTTGTCGCCCCGCATCGCACTAACAGAAACGAATATCAGGTTGTAAATTGTCCCCGCCGGCGAGCGCGCAAACAAACGACAAATAACACGCTATAAACTGTCGCCCGCCGCAATGCGCGGGTACCCTACTAGTATATATATATATATATATATATATATATATATATATATATATATATATATATATATAATTTGTCCCTTACATAATTTACCGCTTTATCAACTTGTTTATCTTGAATCATGCGGCTCATAAACGCCGTGAGCTTATCAATTTTTTCATGTTGTGCTTTAACCATATCGGTGAGGTGCTCAACAACTTGATCCTTTTTCTCACGCATCTATTTTTCATTTTAAAGTTCCGCCTCAAGTTTTTCGATCCGTTCTTTTGATCGCCCTTTTGGAGTACCCTGCCAATATCCACGGGAAGTCACTCCATACCCAATACCTTTTAGGTATCCACCCCTTTCCTTGTCAAAGACCAATTTCAGGGCATCTGTTCCCGGTTCTATGGTCACGGATCCTGCATTTATTTTTGTTTCATTCTCGGCCTGCAGTAATTAATTTAGTTAATGTAGTGAGGTGCTGTTAATTTCACCACAGGCGTTTTGTATTCCCCCTCTTTATTTACCCTTCCTTTCCTCCACATAAATGTTCGAGAGGGGTAATCATTAGCTGCAATTTCTTTGTTTTGTACCTTGTATTATAATAATAATATATATCAGACTTGAAACATACATTGCACGTTTTTAACAATGACTGGGTGTAACACACTTAGCTTATTACCAGTTTTTCATTCAGATGGACATATCCTCCCCGTCCCATTGTATGATCATAAACATACTGTGCTCGAACCTCGTTTGCACTCTTTGACGCAGCCTTTCCAACAGAACAGTAGGATATATATTTTATAATCTCATTAATTAACACTTAGCTTAATTAATGAAATCTATAGTTTGAATTGAATAAAAACCTTGAATTCTTCAGATTTTGTATATGCTACAAATCTGTCCCAGTCTTCTTTTTTTCATAATAGCGCGATACATCTTTGGAACTTTCTCAAGCACAGTGGGTTTTGCTAGGTTGGGATGAATGTGTTTCTCGAATATCTTTCTTCTAAAACTTCTTAGCAACCCACCAAGCCGTACCATTATAGGACCCCTTCGACAGTCATCAATTTTGAATAATTGCTGAAAAAATAACATATGACGGGATTTTTTAGTCACATATATGGAGTTCAATAATTTAACAAACTTAATATGAGAAAATGTTTAATCTGTTTCATAACCTGAACCCCTGCCCACATCTTATTCTTGTCCTCTTTTGGCACCTTCCTCCATTGTAGATACCTCAATCCAACCTCTGACCTTGCAATGTCTCCCACAAAACTCAAAAATTTTGGTCTATGCTCCCCGCCAATCCTTCCCAGCGCATCAAATGTTAGTGGCCATTTTTCCCCACATTTTTCTCAAATTTGGCACGCCACATTGCCAATCGCGTCAATCCTCTCTTGTTTGCTTGGGGAGGAAGGTCGTCGACTTGGTTTATATTGTCGACTTGGGCATCATTGTTATCCATTTCATGTTCTTCACTCTCTTATGAATAATGATCATCATTGTTATCCATTTCATCTTCTTTACTCTCTTGTGAAGAATCATCATTGCATTCGCCTTCACTGTTATATGTATGGTCATTAAGATCCTTCAATGCTTCACCTTCATGATCCATTCTTAAATGAGCTAGATGAATCCTGAAATGAAATAAATAGAGAATGAAATAAATGCGATGGAATAATTAATTAGATGAAATAACTGAGAAAAAACAAATGATCTCCCGAAGATGATAGTGAAATTAATACTGACGGGAATTAGGTAGTGATCTCCTGAAGGTGATAGTGTGATGAATCCTGTAGAGGAATTTTTAGTGATAGGGAAGAAGAGAGTGATGAATCGTTTTGGTGATAAAATTTTGGTGAGAGGGAATTGGAACTGATCAATGAATTTTGGGGAAATTTAAAAAATGGTGGGAAGTAACTTGGGGATTAATATGATCGATCTGGGTGAAAGCATCTCACCAAATAAGGAAGTGACAGCATTTAATTATCGGATTTAATATAAACTCAATTAATTCCAGTCATTGATATAATAGTATTTTAAACATAACTTTAAAATGATCTTTAAATGTAAAATGGAATATTAAGTAATAAATTTAATGATAATTGTATCTTAAAGAATTTGTATACCTAACGTGAAAAAAAGATGTCAAGTACTACGGACACACCACACAAACACACACACACACACACACACACACACACACACACACACACAGTGTTAGAGCATATTCCTATGTTGCGTTGTGTCTCGTGTATTGTATCTAGTTTAGAGAGTTTGAGTGAGTCATAGTTGCAACATACCAAGGTGCTATATCAAATGGTACGCCGTACCAATTGGTACGCCCGTACCAAATGGTATGCTAGTTGGTATGCCCGTACCAAATGGTATGCTAGTTGGTACGTTGGTAAGTTGGTAACTATAAATAGTTCGTGTTAGAGAGAGTTCAGGAGTTCTGTCATTTGCTACATCTTAACTGTGTGTATCTGAGTGTGTTTCTCTCTCTAGCTTGTATCTCTTTGTGAATCAATAAAGCAAAGCTTTATTTACTCTCGTTGTTATCGATTAACCGAATCATATAGTAGTAAGATCCTTTCCGTGGTTTTACAAGTGGTATCAGAGCATCTGGTTGCTCTACTGCTACGATTTAGTCAATTTTCGGATTTTTAGAGAGAGAAAGTTTGGGTTTGAGTTGTTTTTCATCAAATTTTCTCAATTCTGAGTGTTTCTAAGGTCAAAAATGATTTCTGAGCGTTCCTAGTGTGTTTGCGCACCTAATTGATCCAATTTCTAGCTCAAACTGTTCAGAATTCAAAACTTTGATCGATCTTAGGTTGGTACGCCACTGGTATGCCTGAAGAACAGTTTTGTACGTTTCTGGTACGGAAGGAAATATTCATAGCTTTCTGTTATGCCAAAGTTTGGTACGCAAGGCAACCTGCAAAGTTGGTACGCGACGGTTATAAACTGGTCCGCTAACAGTTACGCCGTACCAAATTGGTAGGCCGAGTGGTTTGGTACGTTGAGTTTTTTTGGTTCGTTGAAGATTTCTGGTACGCTGGTTAAGAGGTTGGTACGCTGAAGATAATATGGTACGCTGAGACTAGTTTTGGTACGTTGGCAGAAAAGTAGTGTTCACTAAAACTGACGTAACTTGAGAACTGTTAAGAGTTACAGGAGCTAATACCAGCTAAAACGTTCGTCTCAACGAGATCTATACTTAGAAGACCCCCAAAATCCGCTTGGAAGACCTCCGTTTTTGAGTTCGAGGTTTTGACATTCGATTTTTAACATCAAGATGAGTGATTTTCAAGCGTTCTCAGCTATGCAAACTTCGATGCAAGCCATGATGAACTATGACAATGAAATCGGAACAACTCAGAAAGTCCCTAAATTACTTCGATTGGAAGATTATCATAACTGGAAGAAAAGATTTGAATCTTACATATACTCACAAGATGTTGATTGTTGGATTCCGATTGAAAAACAATATGAGTATCCGTTGATTGCTAATACTTTACCAAAATCGATAAGTGATTTTAAACCTGAAGAATATTTGCAAGAGAAAAGAAAACTTATACTTTTCTCACGATGGCATTACCCAAAGATTTGATGCATCAGTTTAAGAATTTTCTAACTTCAAAACAATTATGGGATGCTATTAAGGAAAGATGTGAGGGTAATGATCAGTACAAAAATACTCGAAAGAAAGTTTTGAAGAAAGAGTTTGACAATTTCGAGCTTTATGAGAATGAGAAGATCACAGATTTGATTGCAAGGTTTTCACATTTGATCAATGAACTTGACATTGTAGGTGTTAAGAAAGAAAATGATGAATTAAAGGAGAAATTTCTAGAAGCTCTACCCGAAAAGTGGGAGAATTTTGTGATGATGTTGTCTAATGATCCAAACTACTCAAGTTGGACATTCAATCAGCTGATAAGCAAATTACAAGCTAGAGAAATGGAATTACTTGTGAAAAAGTCAGCAACTCCATCTGTTCAGAATCCTGAAGTATATTTTGGAGAAAATTCTGCTACTGTTCATGCTAAAACAAAGTCACGTTCTATTTCAAGCAATAATCCACCGTTAACAGCATTTCTTGCTGGAAAGTCTGAGAATACTAGTTATTCTTTGGGTTGTAGTTTTACTATTCCTGATAGATCATCAAGCAAGTCTACTTTTAATCAAGCAACCGAAGATCTAGCTGCTTTGTTGCCTGCTTTCATATCATCTTCTTCTGGCTCTATATTTGGTCAAATTAGTGAAACAAGTTTGTATCCGAATGACATAAATCAGTTGGATGAAGATCAATTGAATAAACTCAATCTGGAATGGCAGTTTGCTATGGTAGTGGAGAGAGGGAGAAGATTCATGAAGAAGCATGGGAAGACATCTATTTTTCAGGGAGGAAAACTTGGTCTGGATAAGTCGAAGCTTAAATGTTTCAAATGTTCCAAATTTGGACATTTTGCTCGAGCATGTAAGCAATCCTCTTCTAAACCAAGTACTTCAGATAGTCATAATCATAATAAAGATGCAGAAGCACTGGTGACCGAGGAAGGTTATGATTGGGCTGCAGATTTTCCAGATGAATCTGCATTTCTAGTCCACTCTCTAGGAAACTATGCATTGATGACTAATATGCAAGTTGAATCAAGCGATTCTGAATCTCAAACAAGTGCATCTGAAACAAGTGATTCTGAAGTTAGTGGGTATGAGTCAACATGTGAATTTTGTGCTCAAAAAGAAAGAAAGATTCGAGAATTGATTTCTGAAAAGGAAGGGTTGATTGTTGAAAATGAGAAGAAAGAAGCACTGGTGACCGAGGAATGTTATGATTGGGCTGCAGATTTTCCAGATGAATCTGCATTTTTAGTCCACTCTCCAGGAAATTATGCATTGATGACTAATATGCTAGTTGAATCAAGCGATTCTGAATCTCAAACAAGTGCATCTGAAACAAGTGATTCTGAAGTTAGTGGGTGTGAGTCAACATGTGAATTTTGTGCTATAAAAAAAGAAAGATTCGAGAATTGATTTCTGAAAAGGAAGGATTGATTGTTGAAAATGAGAAGAAAGAAGAAGAGATAGAAGGTTACAAAAGAAAGTGTGAAGTTTCTGATGAGATTTTCAAAGCTAATGTAATGTTGGAACAAGAAAAGAAAGTGTTGATAGAAGAGGTTTTAGAGCTAAAAACAAGATTGGATGAGATGGTTAGTGTTAATATAGAACAAACCTTAAAGTTACAAAATGAAAATGTTGAGTTAGCTACAAAGGTTGAAAAATGGGAGTTCGAAGCAAAGGATGCTATTGGGGATTTTGATGCTTTGTATACGAAATCTAAAGCAACAGTGGAATCACTTCTGATTACCAATTTTGAACTTCAGAAAGATTATGACGAAATCATGGTTTCAAACAAAGATTATCAAGTCCTCTAGTCAAAATTACAAGACAAAGTCACCGATCCGACAAAAGAAAACAAATTGTTGACAAGAAATGTAGAGATTTAATAAGGAAAGGTGGAAAAGGTTACATAGGAATATTTAATGCCCATGATAGAGTGAAAAGTGAAAAATCTTTGTCTAACAGAGTGTAAGGGAATAATTTGTGGCTTGTGTATTAAATAGTTGGGTTTTCAATGTATTGGGTCATTGGGTCATTTTGGACATGTTAGGGCCCAATTAGAAAGAGTTTTAGGGGTGTTTAGTGGGCCGTTTAGTCTAATCCGAAAATTAGGTTTAAGATTTGTTTATCTATATAAACAAATCTTAATACCCATATTAGGTGTTAGCTAGTTGAGAGAGACACAGGAGGACTTTTCGGTTTGCATCAAGTTTGTGTACCAGACAATTATTTAATCGTGTGCACGTATCAAAGGTGATTAATATTGTTTGTTTGTTTAATCGTGTTCTTCATCGTTTACTGTTTTCATCTTTGTTCTTGAATCAATCAATCGTCAGGATTCCGCACCTTCGATTGATCGTTGATGTCGTGTAAGGATCGTTTTGGGACTTACAATTGGTATCAGAGCCGAAACTCTGCCCGATCGAAAAGATGTCTTTCCGATCTAGTTGATACTTTTCAATCCGATCATGGCACTCATTCTACCAGGTACCACTGCATCCACTAACAACAATGAGGTATGCCTAAACCCTAAGTGTCAGGCTATTTTGAATGAATGTAAAGACTGGGAACGTAAGTTTACCAATGAGACCCTAAATCGCGAATTAATTGATAGAGACCTTAGGGAGTCCAAAAGTAAGACCAGAATATTTAGAGAGAAACTTGAGGCCAATCAGGTTGATGTTAAGAGTCTTCAAAGACAATTGAGTGATAAAAGCACCTATCTTAGGTTTGCTAACGCTAAGGTAGAAGAGCTAACTAAGGAGGTAGAGGAACTAAGAACCAAACTTGACACTTCCCAATCTGCCCTTGAGAAACATCAAGTTATTCAAAAGAAAATGATGGACTCTCATCGTGCTTTATTCAAATCAGAGGAGCGACTCGAGCATGTAAAAGAAACATCTGGCCTCGGGGATGGAAATTTTCCTCCCCCATTACAACATGAATACATCAGAGTGCCCCAAACTGCCGATGAATTGTTGAAAGAGTCCCTGAATGAAGCAACCATGGTATATGGGCCTCAACATGTACATAAAGACGAAAAGACAGCCACTGAAGCAACTCAGTCAAATAACACTACTGAGTGTGTAGGTTCAAGCTCTAGTGAAGTAAAGAGAGCTGATGAAGAAAAGTTGGTTCCTTATCCAAAGATCGAGACTCCTTATTCCAAAGTTGTGGATGAGGTAAAGCGGGAACGAGTGGTGATGACTACAAGGCCCAATGGTAAGATATTCATGACAGCAGGGTCTATGTTCATTCCGATTGAAGGAGAAGAGCGACCCTCATTCACCACTAAGTTCAAAGGCTTGGGTCATGATGGTGGTTTATCATCTGACATTAAGAGTATAAGGCCCAAGATCACCATCAAGCCTCCAACTTCTACTCCTATCAAGATTGAAAGGCCCAAGATGACAAACAAGTCTCCAGTTTCATCAGTAGGCTCATGCAGTTGCAGTTGTAGAAATGCTGCCTTGACATCAAAGAATACATGGAGCACAAGAACTGAAGCTTCAAGGAACCAATCCACAGTCAACCCAAGATCTGCAAACAGGTCAAAGATGCAGACACAAGCAAATGGTGCTCCACCTCAGCAGCTAAAGACAAACGGTTACACGTCTGACTTCTATGTAAAGAAGCAGACATGCTTTAATTGTGGCAATCCTGGTCACATTGTCCGAAATTGTCTCTATCGCCCCTATGAGCAATATTCTCCGCAAAGTCGGAGTGTTTCATCTCAGGAATCAGTTAAGTCTAAGCCAATGAAGGTGCAATCGCCTAAGGCAATGAAGACTGTTTCTCCTAAGATAAAACCCTCTGATGAACATTGGGGCGCTGCCAAAGAGCAAAGAAAATTTTCAAATCAAAAATATGTTTTTCCAAATTATGAAAATTTTCATAAAAAGGTGAAGAAACCAATTTCAAAACAACACAAAGTTGACAAACCTAAAGTTACCCCTCCAAAGGTAACTAAAACTTTTTTGAAAAGGAAACCTGAAATGAAGAAGGTTGAAATACCTAAAGTTACTACTTCAAAGGTGACTAAAACAACTTTCAAATCACCTGGAATTTGGAAACCAAAATCAAAGGCAGCTGCAGCTCAAATTCCTGATATCACAAAGGGGATGTTATTAAAAGAAATTTCTTTCGCCGATTCTTCAGGTATAACCAGAACCACAATGGCCTGGGTACTTATGGCTAACTGATCTCTCACATTATGCAGGAACAGTCAAGGAGGACTTTCTATAACCTTGTTTGTTTGTGATAGTGATTGTTCCACGCACAGGATAGGAGGCATCTCTCCACTACATGACATGAAGATTTCAATGGAGGGTATGTCTCTATGTAAGAGGTAAATCTGAAAAGATCAGCAGAAAAGGTAACATTGTCTGAATTGTTTGTTTCTTGGCTAATTTGATGTGAAGTATGGTTCTGCATAAAACAAAACCCATTTCTGAAAATTTTCAAAAGATAAACTTTGAAGGTTAGCTTGGCCAGTTATAGTAGATATTTAGTGATGTGTCAGTGTGTTCATAAAAAAATTAAAAAAAATAAAAAAAAAGAAATCTAGAAAACTACAAAAATAGAGTTTTAGTTCTAGTTGGTGTGTGTTGTTATTAAAAATCAAAAAAGAAGGGGAAGAATAGAAAAGATGAAATAGTTGACCCCTAAAAAAAATAGAAAAAGTGAAATAGTTGACCCCTAAAAAATTGTGTTTTTTAATTTTTAATCTTTTGTTTGTGCGTTTTGAGAAGGTGGGAAGTGAAATAAACTTCCGTCTTGGAGATGGCTGACACGCGTAAGGCAGATGTGAAAGACGTGATCCATGGTGATATGCTGGTAGGCTCGGCTCGTAAATCTGAAAAGGTATGCGTTACACACTTAAAGATAACGTATGGCAGTTTGTTGAGTAACAACACTTAGGTTAATTGCATTTCTATTTGACTGCATGTTCAAGTTCCCGATACACACGCTTGGCTCCAAGAGTGTGAAATTGAGCTCAAAAAGTCGGTGTCTCCTCTGCTTTGCGTGAGCAATGACCTGGGGATGCTTCGCGTGTATGTAAGGCTCTCCTCTGATTTGCGTGAGCAATGACCTGGAGTTGTCCATGCATACGTGCCTCTAGATCACCTAAAATAAAAATAAAATATATAAAAAAATAAAAAAAAGGAATATACACCCAAAAGATGCCAAAGAGCACAAGAAAAGAGACCCTCAAGAGTCCAAAACCCTCAGCCTTTGTCACTGATGAGAGCATTACTAAAAATGTTTCAAAAATTCAGTTGACTTTGTATATTATGCCTTAAAAAATTCTCTGTGATCTGTTCTTTCTCTTCTCAACCCAGTCTGGAGCTCAGTTTCAAACTTCTGGTTCAGGTTGTGAAAATATGTGGTAGGGAATTTATATGCTTGATAGTGTGCAGTAACATATACCTTGGATTTGTTGAAACCCACTTGCTTTTCATAATTAATCCACAATAAAAGATAATAAAGTGACAAACAGCCTGATAAAGAAAAGGGTTAGAGTTTAAAGTGGATCAGCATATTGGCAATCACCTGGACATGTTCAAGTAACAGAAGCTGAAAAGGGTTCCTTGGTCAGATTCATACGGTTTGATCCCATGGAAACCTTCTCGTTTAGAAATTTGGTATGTTTTTTTCTTTTGAATTATCTTAAGTTTTTATTGTTTATTTTTCAACCAAGGCCAGGTTAATTTAAAAGTTTTAATAAGTTTTTCTGGGTTTTATGCAAGAAAGTATGACTCCCCTAAGAATCTCAGGGGGGAGATACTATGAAGAGTCCTCGGATTCAGGGGAAGTATTTGGTAAAATAATTCTAACCCGATAACCAGTCATCATGTCTGGATAGTGTCTGTTCCATGTTGTGTTTGACAGGTTAAGTGAGAAAGACAACTCATGGAGAAGAAGGTCAAGGACTCAGTTGACCAAAGCAAGAACTCTGTTGCTGATCAAGTTGAAGAACCAGCCGGAAAAGGACTTACCCTATGCTTAGGGGAAGTTTGTTGGTTGTTCAAGTAAAGCTTCCAAAGACTCAAAAGATACCATTCGCAAGTTTAGGGGAAGCTGAATGAAGAAAAGATGCAGAGCAGTCACAACAAGAAGTTCAAGAATGCCAAGATAGAGGTTGTCAAAATTTATCCTCTGAAGTCACCAGCAGGTCAAGACAGTTACTGATGATTCAGCAAGGACTCAACAGTTTTCAAGAAGGAGCAAGTATTTGAGAATCCTCCTCTCATTACGTGTTTATCATTTGTAGTTCAAGCTGATGCTGATAAAGAGAGAAAGCCATCTAACATCTCATATGCTGCCCAATGAAGATTGTTAAAGAAAAGAATTTTCATCGACACATGCTCAAGCCAAGGAGAAGACTGCAAGTCTGAAGATTGAATGTAGAAGACATTTAATATCACAAGCCAAGGGGAAGATTGTAAGGGAATAATTTGTGGCTTGTGTATTAAATCATCACTTGGCAGATTATTTTGAAGACATATACATATGAATAGGTGTAAAATAGTTGGGTTTTCAATGTATTGGGTCATTGGGTCATTTTGGACATGTTAGGGCCTAATTAGAAAGAGTTTTAGGGGTGTTTAGTGGGCCTGTTTAGTCTAATCCGAAAATTAGGTTTAAGATTTGTTTATCTATATAAACAAATCTTAATACCCATATTAGGTGTTAGCTAGTTGAGAGAGACACAGGAGGACTTTTCGGTTTGCATCAAGTTTGTGTACCAGACGATTATTTAATCGTGTGCACGTATCAAAGGTGATTAATATTGTTTGTTTGTTTAATCGTGTTCTTCATCGTTTACTGTTTTCATCTTTGTTCTTGAATCAATCAATCGTCGGGATTCCGCACCTTCAATGGATCGTTGATATCGTGTAAGGATCGTTTTGGGACTTACACAGAGTTTCAGGACAGCTGATAGAATCAGAAAAGGCTTTGGGTGAAGCTCAGAAAAGGATATCATATTTAAATGTTCAAATTCTGGATTTGAATCGTCAACTAAATAATTTGAAGAATTCACATTTGTTCACAAGTTATTTGTGCAACGATGAAAATTTCAAAAGAGTGTTTGGCGGTGAAGAATTCAATCAATTACCACCTCCATTGGTTCAAACTGATCCCTTGGCTGATGTCAAATCTTCTGAAACAATTGGTGATTATTCTGAATTTGTGTCTGAGAAGTCTGAGAAGAAGAAATCAAAGTGTTCAAACAAGAAAGTGGACTCTTGAACATCTAGTGCACCTACATTTGTTAAGTTTGTTTCTGGTGGAGTTGATGTCAATGCTCAAGACATTTCTGATGATACGTTGTTGGAAAAAGATGAAAATATGGGGTCTGAGAGGAGTTAGCTACTGAGTCGGTAAAAGCTAACAATTTGAAGGCTATTAAAGCTAAATTTACCCAGGTTGCTCAAGATGGTTCTTCTAAGTCTCAAATGATCTAACAAAGATACCGGGTTACAAAGGTTCTGGTTTGGGTAGTGAAGGCAAGAAGTTTGAGAAGATAAATCAGAAAAATGTGTCCAAGAAGATTCAGAAAGAAAAGAAAGACACAAGCTTGGAACAAATCTATCATTTGGCTCAAGTGTTCATGTCCACTATGGAAAAGGGATTTGGAGGTAAGATTCAGAAGAAGGCTTCGTCTGAAAGTTCTTCTCGAGATGTTAAAAAAGTTAAGGATTCTTCATCATCTGGATCAAATTCCACACCTCGAAGTCGTACATCGAAATGGGTACATTCTAACCGATTTCAAATTTTTGATGATATTTCCAATAGTTTGAATCCGATGATAGATGTCATCCAGTTCAGGATCAGCCACAATCTAAACGATCATATCGTTTGTGTTATCAATATCGCCAAAAGGGACATATGGCATAGGATTGTCCTGTAACTGCCAAAAGATCATTTTTAAACAAATCTGCCACCATTATTGATGAAACAGGCAGAATTTTTACTGAGTCTACACCTTCCAAGTCAAAATCTAAACCAAAACAATTTTTTAAATTTGATTTAAGTGTTGGTGGTTCATCACGTGATGATGACTCAGTTAAAAGTGAAAAAGCTAAAATGCAGTGGCGACCTAAGGTGGTCACCAAAGCTGCAAATGATTTTGTAGAACACACTGGTCGACCAGAAGCTGTGTGCTTCGGGTCCTTTGTAGTCTAATTTTTAAATCCAGTGTGCAGGTTTCTTCGGGTCAAGCTTCAAGCAGTTACCGATACTGGAGTCTCCTGCTTAACTTAAATTGAATGATCTATGTTTCTAAACTGAAAGTTTTTCTGAAAGCTTAAACTGAAACGGTATCAGTATCGATTGGTCAATTTTCTTTCTTTAATGCATTTCGTTTGTAGTTTAGGGGGATAAAATTGAAAAACCAAAAATCGTGTCTTTGTGTTATTGTTAAAATTAAAATCCAAAAATAGAGTTTTCATTTTAAGGGGGAGATAAATGGAAAAATGCAAAAACATTGAAAAACAGAAAAATACAAAAACATTGGCTTACATGTCTGATTCATGGATAGAATAGATGAAAAAGCCATACGATCATTGCTCGATGTACTTGGTAGGCTCGGCATTAAATCAGAAAGTATTCAAATGTGATATACATTAAAATACTAATGCTTGACCAAGTGGACAACATCTTGATGCATATCTCATGATATATCAAGAAAAAGATATGTGAAAAGGAAATTGAGAAGTCACTGTGTATACATGTGTTCATTTTGCAAAGATTTACACTTGTTTGATTTTCTTTATTTTGTCAAACGATCGGACTTTCTCTGCGTGTCCACAAGACCGACCGGATTGTTGTTCATTTGACGTTCTGCTTTATTTTCTTTGGTGTTTCGTATAACTCATCGGACTTTCTCTGCATGTACGGGAGTACCGACCTGATTGTTGTTGGGTTATACAATTTCAACTTCTTTTTATTTTCTTATTTTGTTAAATCTGAGGCCTTATCTGCGTATCGAAAGATCGATCTTAAGGTAGACGATTTAACGTTCTTATTTCTTTTGGCATGGAACACAGTTAACTGAATCATGAATACAAGCACTATGTGTTAAATCACAAATGAAATCACAAGGTGTGATAAGCAAAAACATATCTGAGTATGTCTGATAGTGCGGGGTACACTGGTCAAAGCAATCTAATCAATAAAATAACATATCCAGATGTTATGAGTATGATTGTGCCTGAGCTTAAAATGGACAAATTATACCAGTAATCGAATGACTTATGTGCTTAAGTAATTGAAATTGAAGTGTAGTATAGCATGTCATGACCAATATGATCCCAAGTTGTGATCTCTCTCGCAAAATACAAAAATAGTGTGTGATTTAGTATTTCATTTCTGTATTGCATTTATGTATCATATCTGAAAATCCAAAAAGATTTTAGGTGTGTATTAGCATAAATTTAGAAAAATCAAAAAGATTTTTGGTGTGTTTTGATGTAAAATTTCAAAAAGCCAAAAAGAATTTGTTTCTTATTTGTTTTTGACCGATCGATACAAGATACAAAATAAAAATTTCAAAACTATATCTTGGATTCTCGAAGAGAAGTTTTGCACCAAGATTAAATTAATTTTTCATAAAGAAAAAGAAAGTCGCGTTTCTGTCTTATGAAATTGAGGTTATTCTGTGTGACAAGATTCAAGCATGGTGAAAGGGGGAGTATGTAATATATTTCACAAGTGGATTTTGAAGTTCAAAAGATTGTTCAAGATTGATCCAGCCATGCAAGCTCTCATTCTGAAAAGATTTCAAGTTGAAGATCAAACGCAATGATGCTGAAGATAGAAGACTGAAGTTTAGTTGGATAGATAGATAGCTAGATACACTACAAGTTAATGGGGAGTTTGTTAGAGCATATTCCTATGCTGCATTGTGTCTCGTGTATTATATCTAGTTTAGAGAGTTTGAGTGAGTCATAGTTGCAACATACCAAGGTGCCGTACCAAATGGTACGCCGTACCAATTGGTACGCCCGTACCAAATGGTATGCCAGTTGGTACGCTGGTAAGTTGGTAACTATAAATAGTTCGTGTTAGAGAGAGTTCAGGAGTTCTGTCATTTGCTACATCTTAACTGTGTGTATCTGAGTGTGTTTCTCTCTCTAGCTTGCATCTCTTTGTAAATCAATAAAGCAAAGCTTTTTACTCTCGTTGTTATCGATTGACCGAATCATGCATTAGTAAGATCATTTTCGTGGTTTTAGACACAGACACACACACACACATGTATATATATATCTTTCAATGTGTTGTAATATATACATTATCGGTTATATATATATATATATATATATATATATATATATTATATATATTATATATGGTGAGGTTCATTGTAGACACTTTCGCATGTGAAATAGCTATTTTTCATTTGTGTTCACATGTGAAATTTTCTGAATAATGAGAAAAAAGAAAATTAATCACACCTTATTGGGACTCATTCGTCCTAACTGACCCTCATTGCCCCTAAACACACCTTATTGGCCATCATTGGTCCTAAACACAACTTATTGGTTACATACACACCTTATCAGGACTCATTGGTCCCAACTGACCCTCATCCCCCCTAAACACCCCTTATTGGGCCATCATTGGTCCTAAACAAGCTTATTGGTTATATACACACCTTATTGGGACTCATTGGTCCCAACTGGCCCTCATTGCCCCTAAACACACCTTATTGGGCCATCATTGGTCCTAAACACAACTTATTGGTTACATACACACCTTATTGGGACCCATTGGTCCCAACTGACCCTCATTTCTCCTAAACACACCTTATTGGGCCATCATTGGTCCTAAACATGCTTATTGGTTATATACACACCTTATTGGGACTCTTTCGTCCCAACTGACCCTCATTGCCCCTAAACACACCTTATTGGGCCATCATTGTTCCTAAAGACAACTTAATGGTTGCATACAAACCTTATTGGGACTCATTGGTCCCAACTGACCCTCATTTTCCCTAAAAACACCTTATTGGGCCATCAATGGTCCAAAACATGCTTATCTTAACTATATAGTAAAAGAAAAGATTGTATGCCACGTGTCATGTTTACGATACATCTTAGAGTATTTTCCCGCCCATTTTCAGGGCCAATTGGGACCGAACTAAAAAACTTGCGACACATATAGATCTAACCCATTTTTCTAAAAAAAAACCATCGAGATAAAAACCCTTATGTTCGCCAGATACTTCATTCATACGCTTTTCTTTGAAGAACTCTAATTCTCTTAAAATCAACCACGATCGTAGCCATTCACCATTTTCATCTTCTTCTCCGTTATTCTCCGAGACGATTTTCAGCCGAGCATCGTGTTTCAGAGCCGGCATCAAGAACGGCCGTCGGAATCCAGATCGTCAATCGATCGATTTAGGTAAAGGGTTTTGCTGTTGCGATCGTGGGTGATGTTTGCCGGAAAACATGTAAGTTTTCTTCATCACCGTCAGGTACGCATCTTTATCTTGTTGTTGAGGTAGATATTGTTCTGTTTCTTCATTCTGATGGTTGAGGATGAAGCCGATTGTAGAATTTTTATTTAAATAGTGTTGATTAGTCCACAACGATACGTGATTTAATGTTTGATTTATGACTTTTTAAGGTTTTTATTCTTCCTATTCAACCCCAGTTTTGCTGTATGATGTTTGATGAAATCGATTTTTGGGTTCTTTTTTTGTTGTTATAGTCTCGGTTGTATGTTTATAATTCATTAGAGATAATTTTGTAGCAGCAATGAGTACTCTTTTTCTTTTGTTAATGAAAAAGAAGTTCCAATAAAATGATTTGAACAGTTATCAAATGTTCTTTGAACAGCCGAGCTTATGCTTTCTTTGTGATTTAACTATTATGCATATGGATTATCACAATTGTTTGTATAGACCATACATATCATTGGAACTTATGAAGATTCTATTTCTAATTATACTATTGTTATGTGATAGGTGATAGGCTGGCTGAACACACCTGACCTGCAACTACTTACATTTGATTTTAGTGTTATGTTGTGCTAATATTACGGTTGCCACCACAATTTTGTACAAGACCTTTTGTTTTTGTTAACCAACATGACCCCAAATATTATTTCTGAGATATATACATTCTACAAAATAACATTAAAATTAATCTAAGATCAATGTAGAAAGAAAATAACATCAGTACATCACTGTAGAATTAATTCTACTAAGTTAGAATTAATGTAATTCATAAATTCGATAACTAACAAACAAAAGCCTCACGGATCTCTTTTATAACGTGTGTCTGCATACACTATATTGGAGTTTTGAATTTTAATGCTAATCTTTCAGGGTCAGAGGGTCCTAAGAAAGTTGTTTGATTTAATTGAAATTTGTAGATTTAGCTTAATCTGATTAGGAGTGGAAAAGTGAATGTTTGATTTAGGAATGGATTATGGGTGGGAAACTTTGCTTCCTCGAAAACTTATTAGTAGGAGTTGATAAATCAAGAGGATTGATGGAAAACCATTCTTTGGTAATAGATGGTCAAGACTGGTGGAGGAGTTACCTTTGTTGTTCGATGACTTTTATTGTGTTAGACTTCCTCAATCAATTGAGGATATTATTGTATTTTACATAGTAGAATATTATTGTATTTTTTAAACGCCAGCCATTAAATGTAGTTTACAAATCTGTCTTTTCCAATATGTAATTTACTTTTATAACTTATCAGATGTTTCGTCTTACTTTTAATTCAAACTATGAAATTAATTATAATTTGATATATTTTTGTTTTTTACTTTTCCTTTTTTTTAAATGCTGACGTGCGATGCACGGGTTTAAAAAACTAGTTGGTTATATACACACCTTATTGGGACTCATTGGTCCCAACTGACCCTCATTGCCCCTAAACACACCTTATTGGGCCATCATTGGTCCTAAACACAACTTATTGGTTACATACACACCTTATTGGGACTCATTGGTCCCAACTGACCCTCATTTCCCCTAACCACACCTTATTAGGCCATTATTGGTCCTAAACATGCTTATTGGATATATACACACCTTATTGGGACTAATTGGTCCCAACTGGCCCTCATTGCCCCTAAACACACCTTATTGGGCCATTATTGGTCCTAAACAAAACCTATTGGTTACATACACACCTTATTAGGACTCATTGGCCCCAACTGACCCTTATTTCCCCCAAACACACCTTATTGGGCCATCATTGGTCCTAATCATGCTTATTGGTTATATACACACCTTATTGGGACTCATTGGTCCCAACTGACCCTCATTGCCCCTAAACACACCTTATTGGGTCATCATTGGATTAAACACAACTTATTGGTTACATACACACCGTATTGGGACTCATTGGTCCCAGCTGGCCCTCATTACCCCTAAACACACCTTATTGGGCCACCATTGGTCCTAAACATGCTTATTGGTTATTTACACACCTTATTGGGCCATCATTGGTACTAAACACGTCTAATTGACCCATTTGACCCCAAATTGACCCATTATTTAATTTTTATCTTAACTCTTTAAGATATAATTTATTTAGAAATATAATTCCCTAAAATTTAAGGTTTTTGTAGATCCTTTCTGTTTTTTGTGTTTAGGGTTTTTGTTTAATGGAATGGAGATTGTGCGAATAGATTACATATTTACCTAAAATTATGCATTAGTTTTTCATCGGATTGCAATTGTTGATCGTCTCTGTTTTCGAGGATTAGGGTTTTTGTTTAACGGAATGGAGATTGTGCGAACAAATTACATTTTTAACTAAAATTATGCATTAGTTGTTGATCTGATTGCAATTGTTGATCGTCTGTGTTTTCGAGGAATAGGGTTTTTGTTTAACAGAATGGAGATTGTGCGAACAGATTACATTTTTACCTAAAATTATGCATCAGTTGTTGATCGGATTGCAATTGTTGATCGTCTTTGTTTTCGAGGATTAGGGTTTTTGTTTAACAGATTGATTTCATAAACAAAAATAGACAAACAAGTATAATACAAAAAGTGGATTTCATACTACTGATTCCAATTCCGTACACAAAATTGTTTCCTAATTTAAATGTTCATTCCTAAAAAACAAAAGACAGAGCAGTTGCGGGTTGAGGTTCACGGGAACCTAGATTCCATCTCCTCCATCAAATCCAAATGCCTACTCATAGCTTCCTGCCTCTGTTGAACCAACATTTGAAGCCTGGCATTGTAGACGTGTATCTCTTCTACTAGAAAAGCTTCTCAAAACAAGGAGTGGTAATCATGCTATTTGGGTAATCGTGGACCGATTGACCAAGTCAGCTCACTTTTTGCCAATTAAGGAAACCTTCCCTACAGAGCATTTGGCCAAGATATATGTGAGTGAAATAGTGACAAGGCAGAGTGTCGTTATCAATTGTATCAGACAGAGATAACCGTTTTACTTCCCGCTTCTTGCAAAGTATTCGGGAAGCATTAGGAACAAAGGTGAAGTTGAGCACCGCGTATCATCCCCAGACGGATGGGCAGAGTGAAAGAACCATCCAAACCTTAGAAGACATGCAGAGAGCATGTGTGATGGAACTTGGTGATAGTTGGGATACCCACGTACCATTGGTAGAATTTTCATACAACAACTGTTACGATTCAGGTATACAAATGGCGCCGTTTGAAGCTATATACAACATGAAATGTAGAGTTCCTATGTGTTGGTATGAGGTTTGTAGGTCCGAAATCTATCCAATGACGATATCGTTTAATTTATAGAAGTGCGGAATCCAACTATAGACTAGATTCAAGAACAAAGATAAAATAAAGATATAAAAACACAAATATAAATGCAATGAAACCTCAAAGAGTGCACACGATTTTCTATGGAGATCGTCTGGTATACTGCCCCTAGAGAGAAAACGAGTTCTCCCTTGACCCTCTCTAGTTCACGAAAACTATAGCTACCCAAAATGGCCCACCCCTAAAACTGAAGCCACCTTGTGTTTATATAGCACACAAGGTGATCCTACAAGGCCTAAATTCGGCCAATCTGTAGGGTCCCTTGAAAGGCTCTTTAACAATGTTGCCACAATTTGATTTAAACAAGATAGATAAGTTGCAGAGAGTAAATCAAATTGGAAGAATACAATTCATAAAAGGGTTATTTTGTATATCTCAAATGTAAATAATGGTTTACACGAGTTTATAGTATGACTATGTATCAACAGAAATAACTTTCTATGGGAGTGATGTTGTAATTGCTTTGAGAAGATATTGAATTGTATGCTTGATATCTTGCATTGTTTGGTGAAGTCAGCTTGCTATTTATAGCAGATGTAGCAAGTTATATTTGGATAAGGTGGTTGAGGAGGTTGATGTTGGAGTGTGTCAGAGTATATAGAGATAAATTGAACATATTCAATTTATCTCTTATTCAACTGTCTTTAACTGCCTTCTTGATTAATGACAAGTTGACATTCATTTTGCTTGTTCTTCACACAAAGATAGAAATTGTTCTTCTCATAATATTTATCTTCTAATAATCCAGAACTCCTCCTGGATTCTTCTTTGAAGACTGTTGATGCTTCCCATTAGAACCTATCTACAGAAATGAGGATTTCTGTAGATTTTAGTCTGTACGGAACTACTTCGGAAATTCCGGAGTAGTTCTATATGAATACAGAAATCATGCAGAAATCTGTAATTCATACAGACTTTCGTGTCCTTTCTCTTTTAAGGGTGTGTCTTATCTTTTCTTCTAATACTTGACTGTTTTGTGTTACAATTACATTGTGTTCTAACAATCTCCCCCTAAGTATTTGAAGAAAAAAAAGAGAAAGTAATATTCAAATGTAAAGTTTTCTCCATTCTTGATAATCTTCACATTTTTATAATTTGGGAACCACCGAACTCGCTTGAACTTTACTCATTGTGATTACACCAGAAAAATTTCAATCATTGAATTTTGTACCTTGAACTTTGTGAAATTGGTGAATTTAAATCTCGAAGCCAAGTCTCAAAAAATACTTTTGTATAATTTTTTTTATGAAAGAACTTTGAAAAAAATGTTTATAGTTTTTGTTTTGTTTTAAGAAAAGAAACTAAACAATGAAAAATAACACGGTAAAAACAAAAACAAACACGAACTAGTTTATGTTTGAAAACCGATTCGTCAAACGTAAAAATATTTTGCGTTTACAAAACTTTTCAACGCACATAAAAGCTTTGTGTAATTTGTTTTAAATGTGTGTTTTTTTAGAAAGATCTTATGTAATTTTTTTTAAGAACATAAAAGAAAATTTTAGTTTCTTTTAAGGAAGAAAAAAATTAGTTTTTTTTTATTTTAAGAAAAATCTATTTAACGTGTTTGTAATTTTATTAAGAAAAACTTGTAGTGACTTTTGTGTAATTTTTGTTGTTTTTCTAAAAATAGGAGGGTTGAAATTGAAACTTAGCAAAAAAAAAACAAACTAGTCGTGATTTAAAAAAAAAATCAACCAGAGATCCTTATTTTTCCGATGAGTATTCCGCGACATGGAGATTTTCCAGCGAGCTTAAACAAAAAACCACCACAAACTCTGAAAATCGATAACTCTCTCAATTCTTGACGAAAAATCAATCCGTAAGTTGCTACGGATTCGTGAGATCGAGAGGAATCAAACTAGCACCATTGGTGCTAGCTTTTGATGAGGTTTAATGCCTGAGCGAAAAGCTCCGGTGAATGAAGAAGATGATGAATTTTTGATCTTCTCAAAACAACACCAAAATGAAAATGGATCGTTGCATTAGCTTCGTATGATCGAACCGAGTCTGTAGCAACTAAAATTTCGCAAAACGATCAAGTATTCACAGATTCACCATTGAAGATGATGAAGAACACGTGAGTAAGGTGTGAAAATTCGAACCAGACCAAATCACAACGAAAATGACTTCTGTAACTTGTAATAGATTCGTTTTGATGTGTTAAATCGTCTCTAATAAATCAAACTAGTAAACAAACACGAATTCACGTCCAATTTCTAAATCAAACTTCACAGTTTGACTTTAGAAAAGTCAAACTTGCTTGAATCTTAAAAAAACTGGACTTTCAATCAGAAAATGATGTAGAATCACGGCCTTGATGCTCTTATACCAATTGAAAACACGATTCGTCCCGATCTAGTGATTTCTACACCGAAAAATAGATCGAAAGTTACTCCGAACTCAAGAACACAAAACGTAAATTTAACTCAGTTTATAGCTCGAATCGGATCAACGATTACATGAATAGACTCGTTAACAGTTCCTAATCATGATCCTAACATCAATTCTCTCAGAAAAAATGAAATAGAAAACTCCTCCATTTAAGATCGAACTCAGGAAACGGTTTTGGCGAGTTGTTCTATTTGTCCGAACTCCAAATTTGATATATATATGGAGGTCACGTTGGGATGCAGTTCGCCCCAATCTGGTTCACACTTCGGCTTCAGTTCGGCAATAGTTCGGACCTCCGATCTTCAGTTTGTATGACACCAGATTCATGTTATCATATATATGTACATGAGAAATCTCATATACATATTCCAAATCCCTCAAGTATAGAGAATGAAAACTTTTTACCCTCTAACTTGACTTGACTATTCTAACCTAATCAACTAACAAAACTAACATGACTAACTGATACACACACGACACACATATTTTGCACTAACATACCAATTGTTGGGTCCCTTAAATGGCTCTTTAACAATGTTGGCACAATTTGATTTAAACAAGATAGATAAGTTGCGGAAAGTAAATCAAATTGGAAGACAACAATTCATAAAAGGGTTATTCTATATATCTCGAATGTAAATAATGGTTTACACGAGTTTATAGTATGACTATGTATCAACAGAAATAACTTTCTATGGGAGTGATGTTGTAATTGCTTTGAGAAGATATTGAATTGTATGCTTGATGGCTTGCATTGTTTGGTGAAGTAAGCTTGCTATTTGTAGGCAGATGTAGCAAGTTGTATTTGTATAAGGTGGTTGAGGACGGTTGATGTTGGAGTGTGTCGGAGTATATAGAGATAAATTGAACATATTCAATTTATCTATTTTTCAATTGTCTTTAATTGCTTTCTTGATTAATGCCAAGTTGACATTCATTTTGCTTGTTCTTCACACAAAGATAGAAATTGTTCTTCCCGTAATATTTATCTTCTGATAATCCAGAACTCCTTCTGGATTCTTCTTTGAAGACTGTTGATGCTTCCCATTAGAAGCTATCTACAGAAATGGGGATTTCTGTAGATTTTAGTCTGTACAGAACTACTTCGGAAATTCCGGAGTAGTTCTATATGAATACAGAAATCATGCAGAAATCTGTAATTCATATAGACTTTCGTATCCTTTCTCTTTCAAGGGTGTGTCTTATCTTTTCTTGTAATACTTAACTGTTTTGTGTTACAATTACATTGTGTTCTAACAATCTCCCCCTAAGGAATTGAAGAAAATAGAAAAAGAGAAAGTAATATTCAAATGTAAAGTTTTGAGAGATTATCAGGATGCATGGAACTGTGAATACAATTTTTAGGAGAGGAATCCAGTTACAGAGTCTCCTTTTATACGGAGTTTCTTGGGAAGAGGACTCCAACAGGCTTTGTGCAGTTCCTTTTGTAGGATTCTGTGTTGCTTTAGATCTTCTATTGTCTTGATCATGAGTTCCTTTCTTCTTATGATCTCAGGTTCAGTCTCTCTGTTTTCATCTAGTAGGAATGAGATGAATCTTAGAGATGCATCGGAGTAAGCATGACACTGGCTGATTCTGAAGAACCTCTTCTTTATGTTATGATTTCTGAAGCAGATTCCTATTTCGCCAGTGCTTGGAATTACTTTGGATCCTGTCCACTTTAATTCAGAGGGAAGCTCTTCATTTGCAGTTTGGATGGCAAGTTTCTTCAAATTTGTGTATATTTCTAGTTCATAGTCAACCAGAGCAAACCTATTGTATATCTTTTTTCCTGCCTCTCTGAGTCGATGTATTGCTCTCCTGCTTTTGAGACTTGTTGAACCATTTGCTATGAAGCTTTTAATGAGGGACATAATGTGCATTTCACTGAGTTGATCAAGATCTGCATCGGTGAATGTGTAAGGTTAATGATTGTTTCCAGTGGTAGTGATCCTGTAGGAGTTGAAGTAGTGAGTGAAAGGATTTCCCTTTAGTTGTCTTTTCTTGACTTCATCAATCTCCACGATGATGGCATCTGAGTGGATCCAGTTTCTCTCAAATGACACATTATTGATTTTCTTCACAAAGATCTTTTTGCTCATTGGGCTCATTTGAGGAGGTTGCTCGCTTTCTTTGAGGAATATGTCTTCGCATCTTCTCTTTTCGTGCCATAGTTCCTCGTCAATCCGTTTTGCTTTTCCGTAGTTGTCTTCAAATAGAGATTGAGAGGCTATTAAAATTTCAAGAGCATTGAGGTCTCCCCCTGAATTTGTGGTTTTCTCCTTGCCTTTCACAGATTCGTTGTTGGATTTTGATGTTCCTGCAACATGAGTTTTGATGGAGGTACCTGATGAGGGTGGACACACTGGCTGACTGGGTTTCTGTGTGGGTCGTCTTGGTGGTGGTGGTGGCATCGAGTGATCAGGAGTTAGGCTAGGCTTGCATTGATCATTTTTCTTTCTTTTGGTAGAGGGTTTGATCTGTCTTTCGCTTTGAGCTGGTGGAGAGTCATCTAGATTGATGACCGGAAGAGCTATGGCCTTCCTTTCTGAGGATTTTTTAAGTGAGTTGGCCTCTGTTACTCGTGTGGATAAATTCTTCATTCTTTTCTCTAGGAGAATCTGATCAGAATTTATCTTTATCAGATTTGCGTTTTCGTCTTTTATTTCCTTGTGTAGAAGGCTGAAATCTGCTTTGATCTTATTTAGCAGCTCTTCTCCTTTGGCTTCGTAGAATTGCAGAGCTTTTTGAGCCATCTTGTTCAGTTCCTTTATCTGATTTTGTAACGATTCTTGTTTTCCTCCTTTTAGTTGCCAGTCCTTTTCTTGTAATGCTCTCAGCAAGTCAGAAATCTGGTTGAATTATTGCTTACGGTTTTTCTTCATCACTTTCAACTCTTCTTGTAGCTCAACTATTTTCTGACTGTTGCTTTCTGTCTGTTTTGACAACTCTTTGATTTGTACAGAACTAATGCAGAAATTATGGTGTAGTTCTGTATTTTGTTGTTTTTGCTCATTTATGAAGTCATTGAGCAGATCAGTGGGAGATTTCAAAAAATTATCGAAATCAGATTTTGATGCAGCACCAGGGGGTAATATACCAGAGGACAACACATGCCTCTCTGTTGGACTGGTTGATTTCTCCTTGAAATTTTTGCTAGTGCCTGTTAACTCAGCTATGCTGAGTGCATACAGGTCTTCCACATTCACTGGTTCATCCAAATTTGGATTTACCTCCTTTGTTTTTAGAGAGTCCTTAGACAGATGTGTTGTTTGTCTTTGTGATGATGTCTCTTGTGAGCTTGCACTGAACACATCAGTGTTGCTTTTTTCCAAGTTTCCTTGACTTCTAGAGTCTCCACTTGTTGTTACATCATCATCTTCACTTACTGAGTCCGAGAAGATATTGTGATGTGTGGCTTTGATGGGAATGTCAAGGTGGGGTGAGTTGGTTTTTTGGGTTTGAAATTGGGCAAAGGCTTCTTAGAGGGATGCTTGTGGTGATGAATGCTGGCTTTTGGTTTTATTTGGAGAGTGTTGGGCTGAGAAGGTTGGCACATGTGGTGTATGTGGGGAACATGGTGGGATTACCTGATGTGGTGAGTTTTGTTGTTGTGGGGGAGAGGAAGGGTTGTGATCAGCCATTTCTTCTGATAGTGATGTTGTGGTGTTGGTTGAAGTGGGTGACTGATCAGGATTTGATTTAAATTTTTGGCTTTGATGAGATATTTATGAAGAACTGGGTTGTTGTATTATAAATTAACTGTCATACTCCATGAAAAATTGCAGAAATTTATATGTGTACCTGGTCTGTAGATACCTTTGATGTGATACATTTTGGTTGTATGCATTTCTTCATTTTCCTTTGTTGTTACTTTATCTTTGATCATTTGTGCTAGGAATCTGACATAGTGCACAAATTCTGACTTCTTGCCTTTTGATTTCTCTTTGACTCTTTTCTCCATATCTTTCCAGATTAACAAGGCCATGTCAATTTCTTCATTGAAGCATAGACTGTAAAGAATGGAGAGAACATTTTTGTTGATCTGATCCATGGATCCCTTCTTGGATGTCATGGTGTGGTTGAGTAAGTCAGTAGTAAATCTCCAAGCGGGCTTTAGCTAACTTACTCCGAGATTTGAGATGTGATCATTTTCTTCAAACTTGCCTCCGGTGATTTCAATGATCAGTTCTATTAGGGCTGGATCTTCCGGGTTAGGAGAGAAGGATGATAAGTTGTCTGGTAATGGGAAGATTTTTCTCATATTAGATAATTGGAGTGTGATGTTCTTATTAGTGTTCACCTTTCCTTTCATGTCATCATCTATCATCTTGACAGTTGCCCAGAAACTTAGAATGGCTGATTTTGGGCATGGTTCGTTGATGGTTAAGGCTGTGGCAAGTTGAGAAGAATTTTTCGGGGCTTCTATGATCAGTTGGAGATTTGATGAGTATGCAGAAGGTTCCAAATCGCAAGGTTGGTTAAGGGTATTTATGGTAAAATTCCGTCTGGGTGGTGAGTCAGAGGATGAGGAATCTAGGTTTAGGATTTGAGCAGAGGTGTTCCTAGAGATTTTTCCTTTGGAACAGGTGTTCATTGCAGGGGTTGCAGATGAGGATGCCATTTGTGATTTCACAGGTTTGTAGTATGAACAGTGTGATTTGGATGAGAGGGTTGATGTTCTTTTATAGGTATCTCCTGACGTCGTACCATTTTTCAAGGTTCTCTTATAACGGCTATAATCAATTCGAACGGACGCTTTTATTCTTAACGGTAACAAAAATTACCGTTGGCTTTTATGTGAATAATTAGCGAATTAATTATCACATTTATCAGAGCAAAAAAATTATTTATTGCTTAGATATTTTGGATAATTTTGACTTTTGAGAAAACATTCTTTACAATTTCTTATCAAGAGAATAAGAATTCATTTAATCAAGAAATTTATACAGTAAGTTTAAGACAGTTACAGATATCTGTATGCGTGCATCTATTCTGGTCTCTGTTGTGAGCAGGAGTTTTGAAGGCTTTGAATCTCGCTTTCTTTCGAAAGAGATATGAAGATGCAAAGAAGTTTACCTTCCTGTGGATGGGAGAAAATATCCATTGGAGTCTGGAAGTCCGGAAATCGATAGTCCACCAGGAGATATTCCCTTTTGAGATAGTACTTTGCTTGTTTTGATTCCTCTTGGTATTGTTTCCCAGTTTAATGCTTGAAGGATTAATTTTGTTGAAAATCTGGGATAGAGAATGAATCTTTCATTTAAGGGTCTGTTGAGATTTCATTGCATGTGTCTCATGAGGTACAGAGAAAAATTCATGTTGTGACCTTGAATGAGAGCATGCATGACACATTGAGTGTCCTCATCAGAGAGATGATGATTAGAGTGTTTTGATGAGAAACAAATTTGAATTTGAGAGAAGAAATATTGCCATAGATGTGGAAGGTGAACTCTGTCAGCTTTTCCCTCATATAGATTTCCTTTGTATCCCATATCAAGAAGAATTTTGATTACAGTGTCTTGGTCAAAATGACCGGGAGCAGATGGACTGTCTTTGATTTGAAGTGCTCTTCTGATCATATGTTGATCAAAGACAAACATTGCTCCACAGAAAGATGTTCTTATTAAAGCATTGTCTCCATCCTTAACAATGAGAACATCTATCCTCCATAATTCTTGAAGTAGGGAGTAGTTGATTGGAATATCAAGAGATAGTGCATACCCTATGGGTCAATTTTTGAGAAAATTTCATCATTGGTTGATAGGACCAAAATTTGTTCCCACAGGGTGTGTAAAGCATGAGGTTGTGAAGGTGAGGAACATGGAATGTCGTGTTTTCAGGTAATGGTGGAGAAAGTTCTTTGAAAGGCATGGTTGAGTTTTTCTCTTTTGATTTGCTTGGAAATTTCACTTTTGAAGACAATTGAGATGATAGATGAATAGAGAGAGAGCAGATGGATTTGATAGCCTATTCTTATAGGTCATTATTGATGTTTTTGGTTCTAGAAATTTGAGCCTTTTTGTTTGAAAAGTCAACTTTTCAGATAAGTTATTTGGGAGTACAGGAAAGAAGAAAAAAAAATAATAGGTAGTTATTGAACTGACTCCCCCTTTTTATTTTAAATTTTTTATTATATATATGATTTTTTTGTACATAAATTTTTAGTTTGCAGTCATGTTTAGCATCCCCAACTTGCTTAGTAAAAATGTGAATCTCTTTTCATCTAAAGGTTTAGTAAAGATATCTGCAAACTGGAGTTCAGTTGGGACAAAGTACATTTCAATGTGTCCTTTTTCAACATGATCTTTGATAAAGTGATACCTGACGTCGATGTGCTTTGTCCTTGAGTGATGAACATGATTGGATGTGATGGCGATAGCACTCTTTGAATCACAGAAAATTGGTACCTTGGTGAGATTTATCTCGTAGTCTTTGAGTTGGGTCTGCATCCATATTACTTGAGAGCAGCAGCTGGCAGCAGCAACATATTCAGCTTCAGCGGTTGAAGTTGATACACAGTTTTGTTTCTTGGATGTCCAGCATACCAACTTACCTCCTAGCATCTGACACCTTCCTGATGTGCTCTTTCTGTCTAGTCTACAACCTGCATGATTAGCGTCTGAGTAGGCTGTTAGAGAGAAATCAGTATCCTTAGGATACCAGAGACCTAGGTCAGCTGATCCTTTTAGGTATCTAAAAACTCGTTTGACAGCTAATAGGTGAGACTCCTTGGGTTTACATTGATATCTGGCAAGGAAGCATGTGGAGAACATGATGTCAGGCATACTTGCTGTGAGGTACAGAAGTGAGCCTATCATTCCTCTGTATGTGTGCTCATCAACATTTTTACCATCTTTGTCAGCATCAAATTTCACATTTGTGGCCATTGGTGTTTTGAATGGTGAGCAGTTTGAGAGAGAATACTTAATGAGGAGATTTTTAATGTATTTTGCTTGATTTATAAAAATTCCCTCTGGAGTTTGTTTAATTTGGATTCCCAAAAAATAGTTTAGTTCTCCCATCATGCTCATTTCAAAGTTTGTTGTCATTAGTTCCTGAAATTCTTTACAAAATGATGGACACGTAGATCCAAAGATGATATCGTCTACATAGATTTGTACAATCAAGAGATGACCTTTTCTTTCTTTTAAAAACAATGTCGTGTCAATGGACCCCTTTTTAAAAGTTAGCCGATAAAAGAAACTCAGAGAAGGCGTCATACCATGCTCTAGGTGTTTGTTTTAGACCGTACAGAGCTCTTTTGAGTTTACAAACATGATTTGGAAATTTTTCATTTTCAAATCATTGTGGTTGTTCAATGTAAACTTCCTGATCAATTTTTCCATTTAAGAAGGCACATTGAACATCCATTTGATAGACTTTGAAACCTTTGAAGGCTACGAAGGCTAGAAATATCTTGACAGCCTCAAGTGTTGCGACTGGGGCAAAGGTTTCATCGTAGTCTAATCCCTCTTGTTGACAGTATCCTTTTGCTACAAGTCTAGCTTTGTTTCTTATTATGGTACCTTCTTCATGTGTTTTGTTTCGAAAAACCCATTTAGTTCCTATAACAAATTTGCTTTTAGGTCTTGGAACTAAATTCCACACATTATTTCTTTCAATTTGTCCTAGTTCTTGTTGCATTGCTAGGGTCCAGTGGGGATCCTGAAGGGCTTGTTCATAAGTTTTTGGTTCTATTATGCTGTGGAATCCAGCATAAAGACATTGATTGGCTGAGGCTGACCTGGTCTGGACATTTTTGTTTTGATCACCAATGATTAACTTTATGGGATGATCTTTTGTCCATTTTGTTGTTGGAGGGAGAGTGGCTAACTCTTCGCTCCCAAGCATCAAGTTGGTTGTGTCAGTGTCTTGACACCCCCCCCCTTCAGTTGAGGGCAAGGTTTCAGTTTCAGAATTATTTAGGAGCTCCGAAGTGGAGTTCTGTAATGTTTATGTAGTTGTACCCTCTTTATTTAGACGTTGAGAATCAGAGATTTCATTATTTTTATCTTTTGAATGAGAAATTTCATTCTAAATCACGGTTTCTTTGCTATCTTTGTAATGATCTTTTGTGATAGCGGTTTTTGAAAGAGGAGAAAATAATGGAAGGTTATTTTCATCATCAGAGTTTTCTTTGAAAAATTTGTGGGATGCTTCTCTTTCTTTTTCTAAGATTGTTACTTAAGGGATGCAATCATTTTTATTTGAAGATGTGGTACTAACAGGTATAGCCATTTTATCATCACTAAATGACACATTTATACTTTTCTCTTACCACTTGAGTTCTTAGAAAAAAAAACTCTGTATGCTTTTGACTTGAGTGAGTATCCAATGAAGATTCCTTTGTCGGCTTTTCTGTCGAAATTTCCGAGATAATCTTGATCGTTTAGTATGTAGCACCTGCATCCGAAGACATGAAGAAATTTTAAGTTAGGGATTTTCTTATTGATTGCTTGGTAGGGAGTTTGATTGATCCTCTTGTTGATGATAGATCTATTTTGAGTGAAGCATGCTGTTGCAATGGCTTCAGCCCAGAAGTAGATGGGAAGATTTGCTAAGGAAAGCATGGATCTGGCAACTTCTACTAGAGTTCTGTTTCTCCTTTCTACTACCCCATTTTGTTGTGGGGTCATTGGTGCCGAGAACTCATGAGATATGCCTTTTCTGACTAGATATGTGTATAGTTTTGAGTTTTTGAATTCGGTTCCATTATCAGATCTTATTCTTCTTACTTTTAAGTGCATTAATTTTTGTATGCTTCTTATAAAGTTAATGATAAGATCTGTTTTTCACTTTTTGATTTCAAAAATTCGACCCATGTATATCTGGAGAAGTCATCCACCATAACTAGGATGTATTTCTTTCCACCAAGGCTTTCTGTGCTTAAGGGTCCATAGAGATCCATGTGGATTAGCTCGAGTAGTTGACTTCCGGATATTTCTTGAAGACTTTTGTGAGAATGATTACAAGATCAAGAAATCATGGCAACACTCAATCTCTCTCTAGAAATCCATGACTCTTTCTCTCTCTCTCTAGAATGGAAATCTCACATCACTCTACAAGAAAATCATCATCTCCCCACTCAGAGACTCCTTCACTTGTAATGGGCACCCTCACTATATATAGTGAGGGTGACTGACTACAGAAAACATAAATAAATTAACGAAACTACAAGTAAATCAAATAACATGAAATATTAATTAAATCAATTTTGATTTAATTAATATTTCATGTTATTTGATTTACTTGTAATTTCGTTAATTTATTTATGTTTTCTGTAGTCAGTCACCCTCACTATATATAGTGAGGGTGCCCATTACAAGTGAAGGAGTCTCTAAGTGGGGAGATGATGATTTTCTTGTAGAGTGATGTGAGATTTCCATTCTAGAGAGAGAGAGAGTCATGGATTTCTAGAGAGAGATTGAGTGTTGTCATGATTTCTTGATCTTGTAATCATCCGGTTCAATGAAATCATTTGACTTTATTATCATATATCTTGTTTGATTTCCTAGATTCATCTTATCGATCATCGTCTCATGGGTTTTCAAATCCGAACTCGTTCGAACTCAAGATTGAGATTCTTGATGTGAAAATTGGTCCTGACACATATATCAGACTACTCAGCACATTCAATCAAAGTCAAGCAAGTACCTACAACCTTTCTTTCTACTTTATTCATGGCAGATAACGTATGCTGATAAACCATCATTTCTCACATGGTTGGATCAATTTCTATTTTTGAGGTTTTTCATTTTTTTTTATCTTTTTCAATTTTTCATTTTTTATATATTTTTTTGTAACAGCCCAGACCCGTCGTAACCAAGATATTGTCCGCTTTGGCGGCCGGCATGCCCACAAGCATCCGCCCCTCACGGGTTTAAAATGCGTCATGGTAGGGAAGGTATCCACACCCTTATAAAGCGGTGCTTAGTTCTCCTCCCCACCAATGTGGGATGTTACAATCCTCCCCCTTAGGAAACAAACATCACACTACTTTTGTGTTTTTTCTATTTTTCATTTTTTTTTATATTTTTCATAAAGGAAACAAACATTACACTATTTTTGTGTTTTTCAAATATTCTCCCCCTAAAATTCAACAAACTCTATTTTTGAATATTCCAAAATTTCTCCCCTAAAGATATGAAAGAAAGTAAAAAGAAAGAAAATAAAATTGATCGACCAACATGGATACCTCGGATTTTTAGATTTTGAAAAAAAAAACATTTTTCTCAAAATTGTTGTGAAATATCAACTCTGTGAAGCGCTAACTTAAGCAAAATACTCCACTATCAGCAACTATGAAATCACTAATAGGTCTTCTTAAAGTACCTGCACATAACCTCAAACAACTTTTAGTTAAATACTGGAACCCAAACCGGCTTAGGTCGTCCCGTATCCTCAACAAAATCGTTTCCTGCCGAAGTTGCCATTTTCTGTTTCCAAGAACGAAATGGTTTATACGTTTTCGCCCGATGCGAATCAGAACGATTGACATACCGTGACAAGTTGGAAACAATATTTAACAACTCACCAACCAACATTTTCTCAGATTTTGGATGACGTTGGTGATGTTGTCTAGGCCCAAAGTAAGAAAAATCATTTGAGTAAGGCATTTTAAGCTCATTTTGGAAAAATTGTTTTGTTTTGAAAATTGTGGTGACCAATCATCATAATTTGAGGTTTTACCAACATCCAGCTTCTTATGAGCCAGCTTTCGTTGGTTTTTCTGATTTTGTCTAACAGGTACCTCATTGAGAATTATTGAATCGGATGATGACGATCGATATGAACCACGTGAAATATTTTGTCGAATAGCACAATCACGAATCACATGTCCCGTCTTGTTGCAATAAAAGCAAGCTCTCCCATCAACCGACTTAGGAGATGATATGGAATCTGTTGACATTGTAGAATGTTGAGAAGAATCACTCTCTTGACGCTCTAACTTAGTATTTGTTGAAAGAAAATCAGCATCAGGTTCACATATGATATGATTCTCAACTGGAATCTCCTTTTCTTTGTGAACCTTGATATCCTCCATAATTTCTTCTATCTGAAGCACATCTTGGAAATCATTTCCAACATTCACGTTCTCGTCTTTGCTTTCATATCCCAGACCACCATTCTTTTTAGATTTATCTGGTACCGACTTAGGTTTCTTAAGACCTTGTGAAGCAAGTCGAGAAAACTCATCCTTGGTGGCATTTAAATCATTTTTATTGGAAAGCAAAGATTCATCAATCACAAACTCTGAAAATTTGTCGACTTTCACTTTTCCTGAGTTGCCGTAAAAACCCTTTTCCTTATCAAGCAATATGGAACTTGAAACAAATTTAGTTCTCTTGTTTGCATCAAAATTCTCTTCATTTTTCTTCGGTGACTTTGACTTTTTCTTCTCAGAAGAATTATCAGCAAACTTTGAATAATCATGAACTTCTTCTGTTGCTTTCAAAGTATTGATAGAATTTTCAATGACCACAGGAGGTGGAACATTTTTCAGAATAACATCACCAAAAATCTGTTGAAAATTCTCCTTTTTGCATAAAAAAAATTGTGAAAGATGATGAATTATTGAGATTATGCAACTGTCTTTTGAAATCACGAACCTCAATCTTCATGTCTGCAGTTTTCTTTTGCACTTCAGCAACCTCGTTTTATGTTGCAATAAGTTCTTCTGTTGTTCTATTCAGAGTAAATTTTTCCCTTCTCAACTGATCATGAGCATCATATGTTTCTTGAACAACCTTTTCTCATTTTTGTTTATAAATCTCAACATTCTGCTTCAAAAGCTTGTTTGCATGAAGCAATTCAGCTTTAGCATCTAACAGTTTCGTGTTGTTCTCTTGATGACTTAATTCTTTAGCAGTATGATCAGCAACTTCCTTTTCTAGACCTTCAAGTTTGATCTTTGATTTTGCAAACAAATCATCAAAAACTACAGCCATAACATTTGCTTCTTTCTTCCATTTTTCAACTACCTTTATCAAATCATCATTTGTTTCAGTCAGCTTTGAAACTTTTGCAATCAACTCCGCATTCTCATGCTTAAGCTTCAATTCATTCTCAGCAGCTTCACATTTTGAAGAACCATCTTTTTGAACTTCTTCAATTGGAATGTCTTTGTTTTTGTGAACCTGGACATCCTAAAACACTTTTTCTATCTCCATCTTCTCCTTGTCATTTTGAATACCATTGACAAGTCTAATTATTTTCTGAAAAATTTTGTTCTCTTTCAATGCAATCCTTAAAGAGAATGTCAATGATATGTCAGAAGATGACTTTTGAGTTGGAAACATCATTGTTTCTTCCAGAATGACACCTTTTATCTTCTCGTTCTTGATCTCAAGCTTGACTTTCAATTCTGACACTTCTTTTGTCAAAGCATCAATTTTCTCTTTGTATAATTTTTCATCCTCCAACAATTTTTTGTATGTTGAACTCATATTCTTCAGATCAGCAAGCAAGTTTATGTTTTGTTCTTGATAACTGTCAAGTTTGGTAGTATATTTAGTACACGTTTTTATCAGAATCTTACAATTTGTACAAGATTTAGATTCCTCAGTGTTAATTTTCTTTCTGGATTTATTCATTTCAGCATATTTCTGAGCAAGAACATCCCATAATATTTTAGAATCCTTGCAAGTCTTGAAGTGAGACAGTAATTCTTTTGACAGTGCCATTGTGAGAATATCATAAGCTTTTAATTCTCTTTCATAACATTCCTTTTCCTCAAATGAAAGATCTCTTTGAAATTTAGGAACACCATGCCAATCAGTCGGATATGAATACTTTTTATCAATCGCCTTCCAAAATTAATCAAAGTTAGCGTTGATAAAAATCTCAAAATCTTTCCTCCATTCTTGATAATCTTCACATTTTAATAATTTGAGAACCACCGAACTCGCTTGAACTTTACCCATTGTGATTACACCAGAAAAATATCAATTATTGAATCTTGTACCTTGAACTTTGTGAAATTGGTGAATTTAAATCTGGAAGCCATGTCTCAAAAAATATTTTTGTATAATTTTTTTATGAAAGAACTTTGAAAAAAAATGTTTATAGTTTTTGTTTTGTTTTAAGAAAAGAAACTAAACAATGAAAAATAACACGGTAGAAACAAAAACAAACACGAACTAGTTTATGTTTGAAAACCGATTCGTCAAACGCAAAAATATATTGCGTTTACAAAACTATTCAACGCACACAAAAGCTTTGTGTAATTTTTTATAAATGTGTGTTGTTTTAGAAAGATCTTATGTAATTTTTTTTAAGAACATAAAATAAAATTTTAGTTTCTTTTAGGGAAGAAAAAAAAATTAGGTTTTTTTTTTTTTTTTTTTTAAGAAAACTCTATTTAACTAGTTTGTAATTTTATTAAGAAAAACTTGTAGAGACTTTTGTGTAATTTTTGTACTTTTACTAAAAATAGGAAGGTTGAAATTGAAACTTAGCAAAAAAACAAATTAGTCGTGATTTAAAAAAAATCAGCCAGAGATCCTTATTTTTCCGATGAGCATTCCGTGACATGGAGATTTTCCGGCGAGCTCAAACAAAAAACCACCACAAACTTTGAAAATCCATAACTCTCTCAATTCTTGACGAAAAATCAATCCGTAAGTTGCTACGAATTCGCGAGATCGAGAGAAATCAAACTAGCACCATTGTTGCTAGCTTTTGATGAGGTTTAAGGCCTGAACAAAAAGCTTCGGTGAATGAAGAAGATGATGAATTTGTGATCTTCTCAAAACAACACCAAAATGAAAACGTGTGACATCCGAGAATTTCAAGGTTTACTTCCGTTAGACAATCTCCGTTAGTTACGTCATAAGTGTTAACTTAAGTAACTAATGCTTAACTAGGCCGAATACGTCCACGACCTTTGGTTGATCACCGAACCCGCCCATATGTGCTATATGTTCATTTATTGTTGTCATTATGTGCAATATGATTCAAATGCATGATTTAATATTATGAATAGCATGACAAATTGTAAATCCTTGATTGTGTGAAAATTGCCTAAGTTGTGCTACCAGCGAAACTACCGGGCGAAACTGTAGTGTCGCCCGGTAGCCAGCTAAACCAATCAGTTAAATGTGACCAAAGCCAGTTTCGCTGGGCCAGCGAAACTGCCAGCGAAACTAGCCCCTGATATAAATAATCTTAATAAACCCTAGTTCTCCTATTTGCCTCATTTACACCACAAACACACACATTCTTCTCTGGAAATCTGGTCAGCCGAGAACCATCAAGAGAAACCAAGATCTCAGCCCAAGACAACATCCATTCGATTCCCTGATCGAATCGTGAGTCCCAAAACCTTTCCTTTATGCCATTTTCTATGCTTTTCCATGTGTTTCTTCATAAAGCATGCCTAGATCTCTGTGTTATTGTTAGATCTTCTGATATGTTGCTTAGGATTGCTAGATCTACCATAAAGTTGATAACTTTACGTGTGAAATCCATCCATGATAAAGATTTATGCTATTTTAGCCATTTTAGGGTTTTAAATGTATTTTGGTGATTTGATGATAAAAATGCATGTTTAAGGTGTTAAAGCTTACTGATTTATGTTGGTAAATGCCTATGTATGCTAAACAATGAATTGCATGTAAAATGGAAGCTGTTAGGTTGATTTTTAGGCTGATCCGTATGTTTTTCGCGACCAGCGAAACTGTGGTGTTCTCTGGGCGAAACTGTCCAGCGAAACTATGCATATCTTCAACCAGCGACACTATGCAGCGAAACTGCAGTGTCGCCGGGTAAACCAACCAGACCAGCTCGAGCGAATCTACCGAGCGAAATTCCCTGAACGAAAGTTCAAACCAGTTTCGGGCGAAACTAGGCTAGCGAAACTGTGCCAACAGTTTCGAGCGAAACTAGCCTAGCGAAACTGTGTCATCGGGTATTGCCTAGCGAAAGTGCTGCCCGTGCACACAGCGAAACTGACTAGCGAAACTGCTAGCGAAACTGAGACCAGAATCCAAACTTGTGCAATTTGCTTGAATGTTATGCCATGACTTACATGATTATGCCATGACGATACATGCTTTGATTTCTGATATGTATGAACCCTTGTTTATGATCAACCATTGGTGTCGTGTGTCTGTATGTCGAGTCATAGTTCCAACGTGCTATGTTATGGGCCATAGTGACGTTAAGTAAAGATTAGACACAAAACTAATACTTAAGACCTAAACGTGTTCATAGGTCTTCGATAAGCAATACTTGGATTATTAGCAAGTGTAGCAGTGCAACCAAAGGTGAGTGTCACTAACCCGATTACCGTGAACCCGTTTGGGTCACACCGAATAACTAAAAGTAAAACAATGCTGACAAACTCGAGAGTGCTAGGCACCTCCCTGATAAACTTGAAAACTTGGAGTGCTCGGCACCCACTTGATGAACCTGAAGTGCTTTATGGGAAGCACTTGCGAATTACCAAAACAACGATTTCTAAAACGAAACTGAAAACACTTTTGAGATTCATGAGAATCTGGTAAAACGTTTTAATATGGCTAGCGTAGGTTAAAGTCTAAACCACATGATATCACATGATTTCTAAGGATGCCTTGAAAACTTAAAAGTCCTCAACTAATTGTACCATTAATTGTAAAGCGAGGGGATGTTGGGTAGATCTACTGGAGTTTGACAAACTCCGCCCCGTGGCACGGGGAGTGCACGGAGGTACAATATCAGCCTATCTGACCGTGGTCCCGAGAGGACACGGGGGAGGCAAAACCGCGATGACGTAGGTCCGCAGTACTAGATGGCACGGCCACTACAATAAATTATAGTCAGCTTTGGTGCAAACTTCCTTAGTGCATGGAACAACGGATTAGCTACCCGCGATATCGGTTGAGCACTTTAACTTTACAAAACTAGTTCATACCCGATGACGTAGGTCACGGACAATTCCTTTATAAACTAAAACATAACTTTTAGCATTGCTTTTCACAAACAAATACTATGTAAGTATACCTTGATACAATTATGATTATGAGACCGGGCCAATGCATGACAAGCCCACTGTGAACTCACCAACCGTTAGGTTGACACTTGCGTGGTTTAAACTTTTGCAGATCGCTAAGGAGTATTCCGGAGCAGGTTGGCATGGCACGTGAAGACCATTTTATTTCTGTTAAACTTAATTGAGAATTTTAAACAAAGAATTTGTAAAGCACGTGGTTAGTGCTAAGACAATACTTTATTCCGCTGCGTTTGTATTTGAGACTTTACTTTACAACTGATTTTTGAACTAACTCTGATTCATTTAGTATTTGTAACTAATGGTTGTGGATCCTGGTCTAGCCGCACCCCTTAACGGTATAAACTCCGTTAGTGGTTATTTGGGGGTGTGACAGATTGGTATCAGAGCCATAAGTTGCAGAGAACTGGAATCACTTTTGAAAACGATTTGGAAACTGCAACTTGAAAACCCTAGTTACAAACGAATAAACAAATTCCCAAAACCAAAATAATTACGTGCCAACCTGGGATACTCGCTCTGCTGTGTAAGTAAAAGCTTAGTACGTATGTATGTATACATATAAATGTATATATAGACCGTGTCTAGGAAGTCTAACGGAAAACCTTAGGAAAATTTTCACACACGAATACGAAACGCGAACGCTACTGCGCGCACTATTCTGGGGGAAAGCGACAACGAAACGATGCTACACGCTACGTCCTGATTTCTACTACGATGGCTACGCCGACGGTGACTTTTATGGGGAAGCCGACTTTCGACGATAGCTACTTACGACTTACGACGTTCTCCGACGACGCCTCGATTTTGCACAAAATTTTCTGGACTAATAGAGGGATAACGGGAAAATGGTTAATATACATATTATGGGATATGTATAAGGTACAATTGTGACTGAACATTGGCTACTTTAACTGTTCAGCAAGATGTCTGGTAGAGGACACGGAAGGAACAACATCAACATGACGCCTGCTCAATTGCAAGCCATGATCAACGAACATGTGCAAGCCGCGGTGGCAGCCGTCCAAGCTGCATATGCCGCTCAGGGTAACTATTATGCCGGTTAAGGCACAAAGCGAATTATATTTGACCTGTTTAAATTTGAAACCCGAATTATTATTGCATCAGGAAACCACCACTGCACGTTTAAGTCCTTCATGGACTGCAAGCCACTAACATTCTCCGGCGAAGAAGGAGCGGTAGGACTCCTCCGGTGGATCGAGAAATCTGAGAAGGTCTTCTCTATGTGTAATTGCCCGGCTGAAAGCAAGGTGAAGTTTGCTACTGGTACCTTTGAGGGAGCTGCTCTCTCCTGGTGGAACGCTGAGATTCAGATGATTGGGATCGACGCGGCTAACAACATGCAATGGGAAGCATTTAAGGAACTGATCATGGATGAGTACTGTCCCCGTGACCAGGTGAAGAAGCTTGAGGGTGAATTCTTGAACCTGAAAATGATTGGGTCTGAAATTGAACAGTACACTGCGCGTTACCATGAGTACGCGGTCTTGTGCCCCACAATGGTTGATGCTGAGTTCAAACGCATTGAGCGTTATCTGGAAGGCCTCGCGCCTCAAATCAAGAGTTTGGTGACCGCCAGCAACCCCGCAACCGTGCAGCAAGCCATCCGTTTGGCTCACAAACTTACTGATCAGGAGGTTGAGAAGGGTACTCTACCTGCGAAAGCCACTGAGAAGACTGCCCTTAAGTGGCAAAAGAAAAGCTGATGATGAAGCTCCTGAGAACTCAATGAACAATCAGAGTGTTGGAAACAGCACTGGGAGGTCCTATAACTCCCAAGGTCAAAGCAAGAGGTCTGGGAACAACAGTGGAAACTACCGCCAGGGTGGCAATGGACAAAGCAACTACAAAGGTAACCTGCCTTTGTGTAACAAGTGTGGGAAACATCATGCTGGTGTTTGTAGGAAGAATTTGAGCTGCGAAAGGTGTGGCAAGGGAGGCCACGAAGCAAAAGACTGTTGGGCAACTCTACCTGAGCAACAAAACCGCCCCAGGAGGAACAACAACAATCATGGAAACAACAACTATGGGAACAATCGGGGCAATGGAAACAACAACGGTCAGAACCAGAACAACAACAATGGGGGAGCCCGTGGCTGCTTTGAGTGTGGTGCTCAAGGCCACATTAAAAGAGACTGCCCGCAGCTGAGAAGACAGGGTAATGGAAATCAAGGAAATAACGGTGGGAATGGTAACGGTGGAGGTAATGGTAATGGGAATGGCAACGGAAATGGTGGAAATGGTAGAGGTCGAGCTTTCGTCATGGGTCAGGGTGAAGCTCGCAATGATGCCAACGTGATTAACGGTAAATTCATCCTTAATGGTTTCTTTGCTACTGTATTATTTGATTCTGGTGCTGAGAGAAGCTTTATTTCCACAAAATTTGCTAAATTGATTAATGCTAAACCTATCGCCCTAGACGCTAAGTATGTGGTAGAGCTAGCAAATGGTAAACTCCATGATACGACTCAGATAGTTAAGGACTGTAAGTTAGAACTAGCTGGCCATACGTTAGGAATCGACCTTATGCCTTTCCCGATTGGTAGTTTTGACGTTATAGTAGGAATGGATTGGTTATCTGAGAATCGAGCTGAAATCTTATGTAAAGAAAAAGTGGTTCGTATTCCACTCGAAGACGGTAAAGTGTTAACGGTCCAAGGTGAAAAAGGTGGAACAGTAACCGGTATTATCTCGTTTCTCAAAGCTCAAAAGTGCCTTCGTAAGGGTCACTTCGCGATTCTTGCTAACGTCACCGATTCGACACTTCCCGAGCGCAGAATAGACGACTACCCGATAGTCCGCGACTTCCAAGATGTATTTCCTGAAGATCTGCCTGGTTTGCCTCCATTTCGACAAGTAGAGTTTGGAATCGACTTAATTCCTGGAGCATCTCCGATTGCACGCGCACCTTACCGTTTGGCGGTAAGTGAACTCAACGAACTCTCCGCACAACTTCAAGAGTTACTCGACAAAGGATTTATCCGCCCCAGTTCGTCTCCGTGGGGAGCACCAGTATTGTTTGTTAAGAAGAAGGATGGAACGTTCCGAATGTGTATTGACTACCGAGAGCTTAACAAGGTTACGATCAAGAATCGGTATCCGCTTCCTCGAATCGACGATCTCTTCGACCAGCTACAAGGTTCGAGCTACTTCTCAAAGATTGATCTACGGTCTGGATATCACCAACTTCGTGTTCGAGATGAGGATGTACCCAAGACTGCTTTCAGAACTCGGTATGGACACTACGAGTTTCTGGTTATGCCGTTTGGGCTAACTAATGCGCCTGCCGTGTTTATGGATCTGATGAATCGAGTGTGCAAGCCGTACCTCGATAAGTTTGTGATCGTTTTCATTGATGATATTTTGATCTACTCCAAGACAAAGGAAGAACACGAGGAGCATTTGCGTCTTATCTTGGAATTGCTCCGCAAGGAACAGCTTTATGCTAAGTTTTCAAAGTGCGATTTTTGGATTCGCGAAGTCCAGTTTCTTGGACACATTGTCGATCAGAATGGAATTCATGTCGACCCAGCAAAAGTGGAAGCTATCAAGAATTGGCCTACCCCGAGAGCGCCGACCGAAATCCGACAATTTTTGGGACTTGCCGGATATTATCGAAGATTCATTAAGGGTTTCTCGCAACTGGCCCAACCTTTAACGGCTTTAACGCACAAAGGAGTGCAATACAGATGGGGTGAAAAAGAAGAACGTGCGTTTCAAACTCTTAAAGATATGTTATGTTCAGCTCCAATTCTTGCGTTACCCGATGGGATTGACGACTTTGTGGTTTACTGTGATGCATCTATTCAAGGACTCGGTTGCGTGTTGATGCAACGAGATAAAGTGATTGCCTATGGGTCCAGGCAACTGAAGGATACTGAAAAGAATTATACAACGCATGATTTGGAATTGGGAGCCGTTATTCATGCACTCAAGATTTGGAGACACTACCTCTACGGAACAAAGTGCACGATATTTACCGACCACAAGAGCTTACAACACATCTTTAATCAGAAGGATCTCAACATGCGACAACGACGGTGGGTCGAGCTACTGAATGACTATGACTTAGCAATTAAATATCACCCGGGAAAAGCCAATGTTGTGGCTGATGCATTAAGTCGGAAAGAGTATGAAAAGCCTCGACGGGTACGAGCGCTGCAACTTACCATCCACACGGGATTGCCGGATCGGATCCGCGATGCCCAACAAGAAGCTTTAAAGGAAGAAAACTTCGCAGCTGAAGCACTGCGAGGGGTAGATGGAAATTCTGAAGTTAAGTCCGACGGACTCAGGTATTATAATGATAGAATTTGGGTTCCTTTACTTGGAAATCTTCGTGAGCTCGTGATGGACGAGGCTCACAAGTCAAGATATTCGGTGCACCCTGGATCGGATAAAATGTACCAAGATTTGAAGAGTTTGTATTGGTGGCCGAATATGAAAGCCGACATTGCTCGATATGTGGCTAAGTGCTTAACATGCTCAAGAGTGAAGATCGAGTACCAAAAGCCTTCTGGATTGTTGCAACAACCAAAGATCCCAGAATGGAAATGGGAGGATATTTCAATGGATTTTGTAACAGGATTACCTCATCGATCGAATCGACCGGATGCGATTTGGGTTATCATTGATCGGTTAACCAAATCTGCACACTTCATCCCAATGAAAGAAACTGACAATATGGACAAGTTAACTAAGCTGTACATTGACCGGATTGTGGCACGTCATGGAGTGCCTAAGACTATTATCTCCGACAGAGATCCTCGATTCACTTCCCGATTATGGCAATCTATGCAAGAAGCACTGGGAACCAGACTAGATATGAGTACAGCTTATCACCCGCAGACCGATGGTCAGACGGAACGAACTATTCAGACTTTAGAAGACATGCTCCGAGCTTGCGTTCTCGACTTTGGCAAAGACTGGGAGGCTCACCTTCCGTTGGTGGAGTTCTCCTACAACAACAGTTATCATTCAAGTATCGGTGCTGCGCCTTTTGAAGCTCTTTACGGCAGAAAATGCAGATCGCCCGTGTGTTGGGCTGAAACGGGTGAGAAAGGACTCACCGGACCGGAAATCATTCATGATACAACCGAACGGATTATTCAAATCAGAAAGCGGATAGCCGCAGCACGTGACAGACAAAAGAGCTATGCCGATAAACGCCGTAAACCTTTGAAGTTCGAGGTAGGCGACAAGGTACTATTGAAGGTATCTCCCTGGAAAGGTGTGATACGCTTCGGAAAGCGTGGAAAGTTGAATCCTCGCTACATCGGTCCTTTTGAAATCATCGGGGAAGTAGGCCCGGTGGCCTATCGATTACAACTCCCTGCAGAACTCGATGGAGTTCACAACGTATTTCACGTCTCGAACTTAAAGAAATGTCTGGCTGAAGACACTGAAATAATTCCTTTGGAGGAATTGGAAATTGATGAACATCTAAGATTTATTGAGCAACCGGTAGAAATCATGGGACGCGAGGAGAAAGCCCTCAAACGTAGCAAGATTCCGATCGTCAAGGTGCGATGGAACTCAAAACGTGGACCAGAATATACTTGGGAACGAGAGGATCAGATGAAGAAAAAGTATCCTCACTTGTTCGAGCAAACGTCCACGGATATCCAAGGAATGATTTAATTTTGGGGACCAAAATTCCTTTAACAGGAGGAGGATGTGACGACCCTAAAACTTTTGCTTTCTTTCCCCAGCAACGACGACAGCTGATGTTGCGAACGCTTCGACGCAAGAATAATTTTCGGGACGAAAATTCCAATTACAAGGGGATGATGTGACATCCGAGAATTTCAAGGTTTACTTCCGTTAGACAATCTCCGTTAGTTACGTCATAAGTGTTAACTTAAGTAACTAATGCTTAACTAGGCCGAATACGTCCACGACCTTTGGTTGATCACCGAACCCGCCCATATGTGCTATATGTTCATTTATTGTTGTCATTATGTGCAATATGATTCAAATGCATGATTTAATATTATGAATAGCATGACAAATTGTAAATCCTTGATTGTGTGAAAATTGCCTAAGTTGTGCTACCAGCGAAACTACCGGGCGAAACTGTAGTGTCGCCCGGTAGCCAGCTAAACCAATCAGTTAAATGTGACCAAAGCCAATTTCGCTGGCCAGCGACGCCAGCGAAACTAGCCCCTGATATAAATAATCTTAATAAACCCTAGTTCTCCTATTTGCCTCATTTACACCACAAACACACACATTCTTCTCTGGAAATCTGGTCAGCCGAGAACCATCAAGAGAAACCAAGATCTCAGCCCAAGACAACATCCATTCGATTCCCTGATCGAATCGTGAGTCCCAAAACCTTTCCTTTATGCCATTTTCTATGCTTTTCCATGTGTTTCTTCATAAAGCATGCCTAGATCTCTGTGTTATTGTTAGATCTTCTGATATGTTGCTTAGGATTGCTAGATCTACCATAAAGTTGATAACTTTACGTGTGAAATCCATCCATGATAAAGATTTATGCTATTTTAGCCATTTTAGGGTTTTAAATGCATTTTGGTGATTTGATGATAAAAATGCATGTTTAAGGTGTTAAAGCTTACTGATTTATGTTGGTAAATGCCTATGTATGCTAAACAATGAATTGCATGTAAAATGGAAGCTGTTAGGTTGATTTTTAGGCTGATCCGTATGTTTTTCGCGACCAGCGAAACTGTGGTGTTCTCTGGGCGAAACTATCCAGCGAAACTATGCATATCTTCAACCAGCGACACTATGCAGCGAAACTGCAGTGTCGCCGGGTAAACCAACCAGACCAGCTCGAGCGAATCTACCGAGCGAAATTCCCTGAACGAAAGTTCAAACCAGTTTCGGGCGAAACTAGGCTAGCGAAACTGTGCTAACAGTTTCGAGCGAAACTAGCCTAGCGAAACTGTGTCATCGGGTATTGCCTAGCGAAAGTGCTGCCCGTGCACACAGCGAAACTGACTAGCGAAACTGCTAGCGAAACTGAGACCAGAATCCAAACTTGTGCAATTTGCTTGAATGTTATGCCATGACTTACATGATTATGCCATGACGATACATGCTTTGATTTCTGATATGTATGAACCCTTGTTTATGATCAACCATTGGTGTCGTGTGTCTGTATGTCAAGTCATAGTTCCAACGTGCTATGTTATGGGCCATAGTGACGTTAAGTAAAGATTAGACACAAAACTAATACTTAAGACCTAAACGTGTTCATAGGTCTTCGATAAGCAATACTTGGATTATTAGCAAGTGTAGCAGTGCAACCAAAGGTGAGTGTCACTAACCCGATTACCGTGAACCCGTTTGGGTCACACCGAATAACTAAAAGTAAAACAATGCTGACAAACTCGAGAGTGCTAGGCACCTCCCTGATAAACTTGAAAACTTGGAGTGCTCGGCACCCACTTGATGAACCTGAAGTGCTTTATGGGAAGCACTTACGAATTACCAAACAACGATTTCTAAAACGAAACTGAAAACACTTTTGAGATTCATGAGAATCTGGTAAAACGTTTTAATATGGCTAGCGTAGGTTAAAGTCTAAACCACATGATATCACATGATTTCTAAGGATGCCTTGAAAACTTAAAAGTCCTCAACTAATTGTACCATTAATTGTAAAGCGAGGGGATGTTGGGTAGATCTACTGGAGTTTGACAAACTCCGCCCTGTGGCACGGGGAGTGCACGGAGGTACAATATCAGCCTATCTGACCGTGGTCCCGAGAGGACACGGGGGAGGCAAAACCGCGATGACGTAGGTCCGCAGTACTAGATGGCACGGCCATTACAATAAATTATAGTCAGCTTTGGTGCAAACTTCCTTAGTGCATGGAACAACGGATTAGCTACCCGCGATATCGGTTGAGCACTTTAACTTTACAAAACTAGTTCATACCCGATGACGTAGGTCACGGACAATTCCTTTATAAACTAAAACATAACTTTTAGCATTGCTTTTCACAAACAAATACTATGTAAGTATACCTTGATACAATTATGATTATGAGGCCGGGCCAATGCATGACAAGCCCACTGTGAACTCACCAACCGTTAGGTTGACACTTGCGTGGTTTAAACTTTTGCAGATCGCTAAGGAGTATTCCGGAGCAGGTTGGCATGGCACGGGAAGACCATTTTATTTCTGTTAAACTTAATTGAGAATTTTAAACAAAGAATTTGTAAAGCACGTGGTTAGTGCTAAGACAATACTTTATTCCGCTGCGTTTGTATTTAAGACTTTACTTTACAACTGATTTTTGAACTAACTCTGATTCATTTAGTATTTGTAACTAATGGTTGTGGATCCTGGTCTAGCCGCACCCCTTAACGGTATAAACTCCGTTAGTGGTTATTTGGGGGTGTGACAAAACGGATCGTTGCATTAGCTTCGTATGATCGAACCGAGTCTGTAGCAACTAAAATTTAACAAAACGATCAAGTATTCACAAATTCACCAATGAAGATGATGTAGAACACGTGAATAAGCTGTGAAATTTTGAACCAGACCAAATGACAACGAAAATGACTTCTATAACTTGTAATATATTCGTGTTGATGTGTTAAATCGTCTCTAATAAATCAAACTAGTAAACAAACACGAATTCAAGTCCAATTTCTAAATCAAACTTCACAGTTTGACTTTAGAAAAGTCAAACTTGCTTGAATCTTCAAAAAAAAACTAGATTTTCGATCAGGAAACGATGTAGAATCACAACCTTGATGCTCTGATACCAATTGAAAATACGATTCATCCCGATCTAGTGATTTGTACACCAAAAAATAGATCGAAAGTTACTCCGAACTCAAGAACACAAAACGTAAATTAAACTCAGTTTATAGCTCGAATCGGACCAACGATTACATGAATAGACTCGTTAACAGTTCCTAATCATAATCCTAACATCAATTCTCTCAGAAAAACAAAATAGAAAACTCCTACCTTTAAGATCAAACTCAGGAAACGGTTTTGGCGAGTTGTTCTATTTGTCCGAACTCCAAATTTGATATATATATGGAGGTCACATTCGGATGCAGTTCGCCTTAATTTGGTTCACACTTCGGCTCCAATTCGGCAATAGTTCGGACCTCCGATATTCAGTTTGTATGACACCAGATTCATGTTATTACACATATGTACATGAGAAATGTCATATACATATTCCAAATCCCTTAAGTATAGAGAATGAACGCTTTCTACCCTCTAACTTGACTTAACTATTCTAACCTAATCAACTAACAAAACTAACATGACTAACTGATACACACACGACACACATATTTTGCACTAACATACCAATTGTTGGGTCCCTTGAAGGGCTCTTTAATAATGTTGGCATAATTTGATTTAAACAAGATACATAAGTTGCGGAAAGTAAATCAAATTGGAAGACAAAAATTCATAAAAGAGTTATTCTATATATCTCAAATGTAAATAATGGTTTACACAAGTTTATAGTATGACTATGTATCAACAGAAATAACTTTCTATGGGAGTGATGTTGTAATTGCTTTGAGAAGATATTGAATTGTATGCTTGATGTCTTGCATTGTTTGGTGAAGTAAGCTTGCTATTTATAGGCAGATGTAGCAAGTTGTATTTGGATAAGGTGGTTGAGGACGGTTGATGTTGGAGTGTGTCAGAGTATATAGAGATAAATTGAACATATTCAATTTATCTCCTTTTCAACTGTCTTCAACCGATTTCTTGATTAATGCCAAGTTGACATTCATTTTGCTTGTTCTTCACACAAAGATAGAAATTGTTCTTCTCGTAATATTTATCTTCTGATGATCCAGAACTCATCTGGATTCTTCTTTGAAGACTGTTGATGCTTCCCATTAGAAGCTGTCTACAGAAATGAGGATTTCTGTAGATTTTAGTCTGTACAGAACTACTTCGGAATTTCCGGAGTAGTTCTGTATGAATACAGAAATCATGTAGAAATCTGTAATTCATATAGACTTTCGTATCCTTTCTCTTTTAAGGGTGTGTCTTATCTTTTCTTCTAATACTTGACTGTTTTGTGTTACAATTACATTGTGTTCTAACACAATCCCAAGTCCATTTAAAACTACTATAACACTAACATCTAGCCTAGTATTCTAATGTATAAGCCTCATGATATGGACCTATACAATCTTCCCCTAGGCTTATATCATTATAATTGTTAGAGTGAAAATTTTAAAGCATGTATCTTCTTGCCAGTCTGCATCTTTTCTTTAACAATCTTCATTTGGCTTCACGAGTCTCATAAACTTTTAGAAATAAACAAGTAATGAAAGGAGGATTCTCATAAACTTGCTTATCTCGAATGAATTCTTGTCCTTGCTGAATCATTGGTAATTGTCTTCAAATGCCTTTGAATTTAGAGGATAAAGTTTGAAAACCGCCATCTTTGACAAACTTGGTTGTTCTTCTTCAGGTTGCACGATCTTGACTGCTCCGCAACATTTCCTTCAACAACTGACATGAAGTCTTCAGCTTCCCCTCAACTTTTGAACATCTTATTTTGGAATCTTTGGGAAGTTTGAATAGAACTAACAACTTCCCCTAAATAGTAGCTTTTACAGATATGGAAGTCTTGTCCGACTGGTTCTTTAACTTGAGCAGTTGTGAAAGTTCATGAGCATTGGATCGTCTACTCGATCTAGCTATTACGGTTGAGAAACAAGTATTTAAGAGTTGTTTTATTGATCAAAGTGAACAATTACAACTCGGGGAACATAGAGTATTGACACAGAGAGAACACCACAGAAACACACACTTTAGATCAGATCTATCTCGTTAAAATTTGCAGAAAACAAAGACAAAATTCCTATTTATAGTTGACCATCCAAACCCTGGGAGAACTGCCAGTTCGCCCTGATCCGAACTGGCAGTTCGGATCCAGTTCGCCTGGCATCTTGAACTTTGTCTTGATCTTCACATCGTCTTGTCTTGATACTTCACACGACGCATAGATTATGTATCAACAAACTCCCCCTCGTCGTGTGCAGTATCTTTAACAACATAACAAAATTGTATCTTCAATCAAACTCCCCCTCAAGTGTAGAATTCGTTCAAAATATCTTCAAACAAACTCTTCCTCAACTTGACAGTAGCTTGATCTTGAATACTTGACGATGCATAGTGTGTTTCTCTCTTTATCAGCAGCTTCAGAAGACTTAAAGTTGTGACAAATCTTTCACTTAGCAACCTTCTCAAAATTTAAATAATCTCGGCGCAAAACGTCTCTTCGAGACTGCAAGATATTATTTTGAAAATTTGATTTATATCAGGTGCTGATCAGATCAAAAATAAAGCAAAAACAAAATCTTTCTGGCTTTTAGAAAGTTTATATCAAAACAAATCTAAAATCTTTTTGATTTTTCAAACTTATGCTAAAACACACCAAAAATCTTTTTGTACTTTTCTGAAATGAAATGAAATTGCAATACAGAATCAAACTCTATTTTTGGTATGAGAAATATCACTATACGGGATCATATTGATCATGACGCACTGAACTACACTTCAATTTCAACTAATTGAAGCACATAAGTCATGCTGATTGCTGGTATAACTTGTCCATCTTAAACTCAGGCAAAATCATACCCATAACATCTGGATATGTTAAGATATTGATTAGATTTTACTTTGACCTGTGTATCCACACTATCAGACATATTGAGACATCTTTTCTTTTTCTTGTGTGATTACTTCTTTTTCTTGTGTAATTACACTTGTGATTATCACATAGCATAATATTTTTATGATATCGTCAACTGTGATCCATGCAAAAAGAAATAAGAACGTTAAATCGTCTATCTTAAGGTCGATTTTTTGATACGCAGATAAGGCCTCGATTTAACAAAATAAGAAAAATAAAAACAAGTTGAAGTTGTATAATTCAACAACGATCAGGTCGATACTTCCGTATACGTAGCGAAAGTCCGATGAATTATACGAAACACCAAAGAAAATAAAGCAGAACCTCAAACGAACAACAATCAGGTCGATCTTTCGATACGCAAAGAAAGTCTGATCGTTTGAGAAAATAAAGAAAATCAAACAAGTTTAAATCTTTGCAAAATGAACACATGTATACACAGTGACTTCTCATTTTGTTTTCACACTTATTTTTCATTTTCTCATGAAATACGCTTCAAGATGTTATCCACATGGTCAAGCATTAGTATTTAGTATATATAACATCTGAATACTTTCTGATTTGCCAAGCCTACCAAGCACATCAAACAATGATCCTATGGCTCGTTCATCTACTCTATTCATGAGTCGGATACGTAAACCAATGTACCATCATTTCCCAATGATCAATTTTTCAAAATTTTATATATTTTTCATGTACTCACCCTCACTATATATTTTGCATGTATTCATCTTCTTCCCATAACATGCATTTACTCAATTTCTCTCCCTCACATGCAATTCCCCCCTTTAAATTGAAAAACTCTATTTTTTTGATTTTTCATTTTATAAAAAATTTCATTTTATAAAAACAGGACACTATTTTTGGCTTTTGTCAATTTCTCCCCCTAAACGACAAATGAAATGTAAAGAAAGAAAATTGATCAACCAACACGGATACCTTGCAGTTTAAAGTTTCAGAAAACTTTCAGGTTAGAAAAATTGGGTATATTCTAGGGGGGGACATCGTCATGCACAAAACCCACACAAACACAGTGAGACTTCTCAAGTTAACCTAGGCAAGACATAAAAACAACAATAAAAATCTTAAAGACTCACACAATAAAAGTTAAAAAATAAACAAACATGAACCATGTCAAATATGAGAAGGTTTCTAAGGGATCAAACTGTATGAATCTGACCAAGGAACCCCTTTCAGCTTTAGTTACACGAACATGTCCAGGTGATTGCCAATATATTGATCCACTTACTCTCACATTCCTTGCCTTTACTCAGGCTGTTTGTCACTTTATTATATTTTCAGTGTATTAATTATGAACATATATTGGTCACACACAAATCCTATGTAAGTTAACCATGCAGTCTATCAAGTACGTAGATTCCCTACCACATACTTTCACATCTCTATCCAGAAGTCTGAATCATTTGCTTGAGAGTTTAGATAAGAAGAGAAAGAACAGATCACATAGACTTTGGGTATAATATACAAGTCAACTAACTTCCCAGTTGTGTTTAAATCAGGCTGCAACCTGACGTGCGACACGTAGTACGCATTAGTGACAAAGGCTAAGGGTTTTGGACACTTGAGGGTGTCTTTTGGTGCGCTCTTAGGCATCTTTTAGGTGTATAATTTTTTTTAATATTTTTTATCTTCGGTGATCTACAACACGTATGCATGGACACTCCAGGTCATTGCTCACGCAAAGCAGAGGAGAGTCTTACATACTTGCAAAGCATCCCCAGGTCTTTGCTCACACAAAACAGAGGGGACACCAACTTTTTGAGCTCAGTTTCATAATCTTGGATTCAAGCGTGTCTATCGGGAATACCAACATACAGTCAAATAAACATGAATAAAACCTAAGTGTGTGTTTCCAATAATATGTCATACGTTATCTTCAAGTGTGTGACACATACCTTTTGTGATTCGGAAACAGAGCCTACCGAGCATATCACCATGGATCATGAAATTGCTTGAGCGTGTGGATCTTCTACTTAGTCGTAATGAAATCAATGTAATAACAATTTGGAACACAAAGAGTAAATACAAATGACTTGTATTAACAACAGAGATGACCACAGAGTACACAGAGAAGATATGACACGGAAGCTTCTGAATTCTATTACAAGACACATATTTATACTTGCTCAAACCCGCTGGTCCGAACCTCAGGTTCGGCCACAAGTTCGGCCATGTCCGAACTCCAGGTTCGGCCTGAGTTCGGACCTCAGCAATCTTGCATATTCCGTATTGTATTCGATACTTCACATGACGATCAGGAACCATGTATCAACAAACTCCCCCTCGGCATGTGCAGTATCATCTCCTCCTCTAAAACATGTATCTCGTATCTTTAATCAAACTCTTCCTCGATCTTGACGATGAGTTCAATCTTGAATACTTGATATTGCATCGTGTGTAATCTCTTTATCAACAATCTTCAGAAGACTTGAAGTTGAGATATTCTCTACCACTCAGAAACCTGCCAACATAAATAATCTTGGCGCAAAACGTCTCTTCGAGACTCCAAGATATTTTAATTTTGAAATGATTTCGTATTTCGTGCTGATCAATCGAAAACAAATTGGAAACAAAATCTTTTTGGCTTTTAGAAACTTTATATCAAAACACACCTAAAATCTTTTTGGTACTTTATGATATTGAAAACAAATGCAATACAGAATCAGACACTATTTTTGTCTTTTGTGAGAAAGATCACGACTTGGGATCATATTGGTCATAACATGCTGAACTACACTTCAATTTCGATTATTGTAGCACATATGCCATGCCGATTGCAGATATAATTTGTCCAACTTTGAACTCTGGCACAATCATACTCATAACATCTGGATATGTTAAGGTATTGATTTAGATTTGCATTGACCAGTGTACCCCACACTATCAGACATACTCAGATATGCTTTGCTTATCACATTTTGTGATTTCATTTGTGAATTTAATCACATAATGATTGTATTCATGATATAGTCAACTGTGTTCCATGCAAAAAGAAATAAGAACGTTAAATCGTCTACCTTAAGGTCGATCTTTCGATACGCAGATAAGGCCTCGGATTTAACAAAATAAGAAAATAAAACAAGTTGAAGTTGTATAACCCAACAACAATCAGGTCGGTACTCCCGTACACGCAGAGAAAGTCCGATGAGTTATACGAAACACAAAAGAAAATAAAGCAGAACGTCAAACGAACAACGATCAGGTCGGTCTTGTGGACACGCAGAGAAAGTCCGATCGTTTGACAAAATAAAGAAAATCAAACAAGTTTAAATCTTTGCAAAATGAACACATGTATACACAGTGACTTCTCATTTTATTTTTCACATATCTTTTTCTTGATATATCTTGAAATACGCATCAAGATGTTGTCCACTTGGTCAAGCATCAGATTTAGTGTATATCACATTTGTATACTTTCTGATTTGCCAAGCCTACCTTACACATCGATCAAATGGCCTTATGGCTTTTTCACTTACTTTATCCATGAGTCAGACAATATCAGCCAATGTACCATCATTTCCCAATCATGTCGGATACAATTTCTCATTTTTCATGTTTTTGGCTTTTTGCATTTTTCATTGTTTTTGTCTTTTTCAAATTTCTCCCCCTAAAAATGACAACTCTATTTATAGATTTTCATTTTTTTACGATTTGAAAAACAAAACACTATTTTTGGATTTTTGCAAAAACAAACTCCCCTCAGATTGAGATGGAGTGAAAATAAAAACAAGAAAGTGATCAACCAACACGAATACTAGCAATTTTAGCTTTTTGAAAACCAAATGATTTTGAAATTCAGTTTATGTTAGCACAGATATTCCACAATCATCAATTTTCCAATCACCGAAAGGTCTTCCTGAAATACCTGCTTGACACCAAATAAAACATTACTCGCGTTGGGATCGACCCGATTCAACAGCGTCGGGTCGCCCGGTGTCCTCCACGTAGTCATGGTTGGCTTTGGAAACAACTTTTGGTTTCCACATTTGTGAAATTTTTAATTTCTGATCCGAACCAGAGTCAGATTCAACCGACGTACTTGATTTAGACCAAGACGATTTACGAGTTGATTTAATCTTTGGAGACCATGGTTCATCAAAAATTTGACCTTTGTTATCCACATATTTAGCAGTTTTGTGAATATATGCAGTCGTCGGACAATCAGCAGCAAGATGTCCTGGTTGACGACATACATAACAGAGTCTTTCTCTAAAATTGTTTGAAAATTGTTTTGATTTTGAAAAACCAGATGAATGTTCAGAATCAAAGTTATCAAAGAAACCATCAGAAGAATCATACCTAGGAGATGGACTCCTTGACGATGATGATCTTCCAGAATAATAAGAAAATGCTTTCTGAGATGGTGATTTCTTTGCAACTTTAGCTTTCCCAACCTTGTCAGTGTTCATCGGTTTCTTTACTTGAACTAGATCTTCTTTCACTTGATAACCCAAAACTTTGTGTTTGTAACCTGGAAGCTTTGAAGAATTTGAAGAAGAACCCGAAGCTTCTCTCATCTTTGCTTCGCTAGTGAATTTGGCTTTGATATCCTTCAGCTTGTTCTTTTCAATCAAAACTTTTTCTTCTTCGGTTGCTGATGAAGAACTCGAAGCAACTTTATCAAACACATTTTCATTTGCCAATAAAACAGACTTTGACACAAATTTTGGAGCGTCACCCAAAGACTTTTCTTTCTTCTTTGACTTAGACTTGTTCTTCTTGGATGGAGTAACAAACTTGGAATAGTCATGCAATTCATCTTTTGGATCAAGCGGAGCAGAAGTAACTTCAATTAAATCCACTGGTTGTGGTACTAAGTGAACATCATCTACCTTAGAACTCTCCGAACTTTGATCCTGCTTGTATAAGAAGTTCAGCCGTGTCGGTGACAAATTGCAATTCTTCACTTGCCTTTTCAATTCCAAAATTTCCAATTTCATGTCATTGATCTTTTGTTGAGCTTCAAAAACTTCTTTCTATGATATGATGAACTTTGCATTGAGATCATCATACTCATAAGCTTGTAACTTTCTGATCTCACATTCAGCAAATAACTCTTCAAGAACACTTTCTCTCTTTTTCTTGTAAATCTTAACATCTTTAGTCAATACCTCATTCTTGTCACGATAGAGAGTATTCTCATCTTGAAGCATAGAGATTTTGTTTTGAAGTTTTTCAACAGTAACAGCAGTTGTAGCAATAAGAGCAGTAGCTTCTTCATACTTTTGCTGAACTGGATAACTTTTCTCAAATAAATTCTCAAAATCTTGAGCTGCATCTAAAGCTTCAGCTTTTGCTTTCTCACACTCTTCAGCCAAGTTTGCTTTCTCTTTCAAAACATCTTCATGAACATGAACCAACTCATAATACTTCTTTTGAAAATCTTCCAACTCTTTCTTTAACACAACAATTTCTTGAGTTGAAATTTAACGACATTGTTCAAAACTTGCAATCTCCTGGAGAAATTTCTTACATTTAAGACATTCATACTCTTCAACCTTTGAATTATCAGAAAGTTTAGGTTGATCTTCTTGAACCAAAGATACGCTTGAATAAGAATCAGAATCAGTCAGAATGCTGTCATCATCAGCATGACGAGCAGTTAACGCAACTGAGATTGGAGTATGATTCTTTTTAACTTCTGAATCTGCATTCCATGCAAATTCATTTGGATGCATAAATGTATTGGTCCAATCATGAGCAAACATAACAGATTTCTTCTCAGTCTTTTCAGCTTCTTTTGATGGATGAAAAACTAAATGTGCATGTTGACCAGTTTTCAATTTACTTTCTGTAGAACTTGGACATTCTCGAGCAAAATGACCATAATTTGAACACTTGTAGCATTTCACTTTTGACTTATCCAGACCAATTTTACCATCCTGATTCAATCTCTTCTTCCCAGTTCTGTTGAAAAATTTCTTCGTTCGTCGAACCGACATTGCATTCTGCCAATTTAGATCCATTTCCTCTAAACGATCATAATCAATCTGACCGTAATCTTCATTTGCTAACTCAACATTACTCACAACACCCGTGATAACACCAAAGTATGAAGATACCAATGCAGACATCAACGCATTATAATCATCAACAGTTTGAGCAGACAATGCACTATGAGTCGAAGAACTTGGAATTGAAATAGTACAACCAGCAGAAGAATAACTTGGAGTTTCAGATTTACCTGCCAGAAATGCTGTCGGGGGTGCAGAACTAAGAATATTAGACTTTCCAGCATTCATTGTAGAATCATTTTCACCATGATACACTGCAGGATTCTGAATTTGTGTAGGAAGTGATTTGTTCACCATTAACTCCATATCCCTAGCCTGAATTCTTTGAACCAAATCATTGAAAGACAATCCTGAAAAATCCTTGTCATGAGTAATCATCATCACATAATTCTCCCATTTTTCAGGCAAAGCTTCCAAAATCTTTTCTTTCATATCAGCTTCTTCTTTAGTAAGATTCACCAAACGCATTTCACTCATCAGATGTGCGAATCTTGCAATTAGATTGGGAATCGTTTCATTTTGATAATACTTGAAGCTATCAAACTCTTTCTTCAAAACCTTTTGTCGACTTTTCTTGTATTGGTCATTGCCTTCACATCGTTTTTCCAAAGCATCCCATAGACTTTTTGATGTCTAGTTACCAGCAAATTGATGAAGTAACTCTTTAGGCAAAGCCATCGTTAAAGTACCATAAGCCTTTTTCTCTGCTTGATAAGCTTTCTTTTGCTCAGATGACATTTTTCTTTGAAGAATTGGTTCACCGGTTTCATCTTTAGGATAAACATATTGATCAGTAAACGATAACCACATATCAATGTCATTCGTGTCAACATATGCTTCAAATCGCTTAACCCAACTATAATAATCTTCCAATTTTAGCAATTTGGGAACTTTCTGACTTGTTCCGATTTCATTATCATAGTTCATCATCGTTTGCATCGTAGCTTGAACCGAATTTTGAATAGCTGCGATCGCTTGAAAATCACTCATCTTGTTCGAAAACTTGTATACCAAAACTGCATACTCAAAAACGTAGGTCTTAGAAGTGGATTTAGGGCTCCAAAACGAAGGATACTGGTCTGTTAGACAAGTAAAAGTCTAGATCTTTTCAAGACGGTCGTTTTGGCTGGTATTAGCGCCTGTAACTCTTTACGGTTCTCAAGTTACGTCAGTTTTGGTAAACCACTCAAAATCTTGACACTGTTCACTGAACTTCCACCGAACCTCCACCGAACAGCCTCAGAACTTTTTCCGAACTTAAGATACGCCGAACGTCTTCCGAACCTGACCTTCGGACGAACAAACAGAACCTGACCGAACTAGGTCTCCGAACGTGAACCGATCTCTCACCGAACTAGAAGAAACGCCGAACACTCACCGAACTCCGTCCGAACCTCGAGTTCGGAGCGGTTACACCGAACGTGTCCGAACCTCAAACGTGACCGATTTCACTCGACGCCATTTTCTCGATTTTCAGTGTTTTTCGATGGAATTTTCGACAGGAATTCAAGTAAACTCGATAGTAATGAATTAGAAACATATTTTCGATGAAAAGCACACTCGAGATGATCAAACGAACTCAAAAATGATTGATATTTTCACAAAAACGTGAATTTGAACTCAAAACTCCGAAAAACAGAGATTTCCGACTAGTAGAGCAAACCAAATGCTCTGATACCACTTGAAATTGCTTGAGCGTGTGGATCTTCTACTTAGTCGTAATGAAATCAATGTAATAACAATTTGGAACACAAAGAGTAAATACAAATGACTTGTATTAACCACAGAGATGACCACAGAGTACACAGAGAAGATATGACACGGAAGCTTCTGAATTCTATTACAAGACACATATTTATACTTGCTCAAACCCGCTGGTCCGAACCTCAGGTTCGGCCACCAGTTCGGCCATGTCCGAACTCCAGGTTCGGCCTGAGTTCGGACCTCAGCAATCTTGCATATTCCATCTTGTATTCGATACTTCACATGATGATCAGGAACCATGTATCAACAGATCATATCTTTCACATCTCCTTACGCGTGTCGGCCATTTACAGAATGGAAATTTATTTTCACTTCCCACCTTCTCGAAAACAAACACGAAACATATTAAAAATTAAAAAGCCACAATTTTAGAGGGTGTCTAATTCTTCCTTTTCTTTTTGATTATTAATGACTCTATTTTTTTCATTTTTCATTTTTCATTTTTCATTTTTTTTAAATGAACACACCGACACACAACTAAAAAAATTGATAATTTAAAGACATCAGACCAAGCTAACCTTCAAAGTATTTAGCTGAAAATTTTTGAGAATAGGGTTTTGTGGAATGCGTACCTCATTGCCTTAAAACACACACAACCAAGTGAACAGTACATTTTCTGCTGATATAGTCTTTTTCTCTCAAGGAAACATACCCTCCATTGTACACATTGCAAGCTATAAATTGGAGAGATGTCTCCTATCCTGCACCTGGAATAATCACTTATCAATAAACAAAGAAAATGTTAGTGATAGTCCTCCTTAACTGTTCCTACAAAAGATGAGAGATCAGATAGCCAATGGTACCCAGTTCATCGTTGTTTTGAGTACTTCTGAAGAATCAATAAACGAGACTTCTTTTAAACACAACCCCTTTGAAAAATCATGAATTTGGGACGGAGCTGCCTTGGACTTTGATTTCCATGTTTGAGGTGATTTATCAGTTGTTTTAGTCACCTTTGGAATCGTGACTTTAGGTATTTTAACCTTCTTCAGTTTAGGTTCATTTTTCAAAACAATTTTAGTTAACTTGGGAAGGGTAACTTTAGGTTTCTTAAACTGTTGTTGTTTTGAAACATGTTTATTCACCTTTTTATGAAAATTTCTGTAACATGGAAAACAAGAAGTTTGATTTGACATTTTTCTTTGTTCTTTAGCAGCACCCCCATGTTGATCAGAGGGTTTAACCTTAGGATTGGTAGTCTTCATTGCCTTAGGTGATTGTACCTTCATTGGCTTAGATTTAATATAATCCTGAGATTAAATCTTTTGACCAGTATTGCCACAATTAAAGCATGTCTGCTTCTTTGGATAGAAGTCAGACGTATAACCATTGGTCTTCTTTGGTTGGTGGGGAGAAACATGGTCTTGTGATAGTATCTTTGACCTGTATGTAGATCCTATGTTGACTCTTGACTGGTTCCGAGAGACTTGAGCAGAGTTTGTCTTTGCTATTCTTGTGCTCCCTGTATTACTTGAAGAGGAAACACCATTTTGCAATTGCAACTGCATGATCCACATGAAGAGATAGGAGATATAGCCACTCCCTTGAGCTTTTCATCTTTGACAGCACCTGCAGATGGCACACTTGGTGGCGTGATGACGATCTTGGGCCTCTCTTCTTTAATTCCACTCGTAGATGCATCAGTGGATGACCCTAAACCTTTAAACTTTGAGGCAAAGGAGGGTAGCTCGTATCCATATCCTTGCTCTTGATCGAACATGAACCTAGAGGTCATAAATATCTTCCCCTCAGGTCTTGTTGTGATCACAACCTTCTCTCTATGCCCTTCATCAACAACCTTAAAATAAACAGTATCAGTTTTAGGATACTATTTCAACTTCTTCTCAGCAACAGGAGCTTTCACCTTTTCTTGTTTCCCATCATTAAATCCCTTTAAACATGAACCTACACCTTCAGAATGGGAGTTATGGCATCTATTGTACGTCTGGCACTCAACATCGTCTTTGGATACATCCTTAGTGGTCACTTCAGCTGCACGGCTTGCATCACTATTAGGTTCATTTGAATCTTTACCGGACCCTTTGCCATAAGTCGATGTTAACTCTATATTTAATTCTTCCTGTGTCATTGGAGTCATCCCTGTTGATACATGGTCCTTGATAGTCATGTGAAGTATCGAATACACGATTGTTTGTGCAAGTGTAGGTCTGGCTGAACCTTGGACGAACTCAAGGTTTGGACCCAGCGAACCTTGTCCGAACCTGAGGTTCGGACCAGCGGGATTACATGTGTATAAATAGCAGTCTTGTAAGAGAGTTTAGGAACTTCTTGGTCATATCTTCTCTGTGTACTATATGGTCATATCTGTGGTTAATATAAAGCTTATTTGTATTTACTCATCGTTTTTTACTCGTATTACATTGATTTCGTTACGACTAAGTAGAAGATCCACACTGTGACAACCCGTAAGTTTCCTAAGTCAAATCCTCGATACATTGCTCGGAGATAAAGTTCTTCTGAAAGTTGCTCCGTGGAAAGGAGTCATCCATTTTGGCAAACGTGGTAAGCTAAACCCTCGATACATTGGTCCATTCCAGATCCTTGAAAAGATTGGACCAGTAGCTTACAGACTACAACTGCCAGCCGAACTTAGTAGCGTACACGACGTGTTCCACGTCTGTAACTTGAAGAAGTGCCTTGCCGACGAATCACTCGTCATCCCCCTCGATGAAATCCAAGTTGACGAAACCCTTCACTTCGTAGAAGAACCTGCCGAAATTGTCGACCGCGAGGTCAAGAAGCTGAAACGAAGTCGAATTCCTATCATTAAGGTTCGATGGAACTCCCGGCGCGGATCTGAGTATACTTGGGAACGCGAAGACAAGTTCAAAGCCATGTACCCGCATCTTTTTCCCAACCCAGCTCCTGTAGACGCCGATGCCTGAATTTCGGGATGAAATTCCTTCAACTAGGGGAGAATGTGACAACCCGTAAGTTTCCTAAGTCAAATCATATAATAATACGTGTAAGTACCTGTTTCTGTGTGCATAAATATGTGTTTTAGTTAACGTAGATAACGTATTATGCAACTATCCGTTAGTCTTGGCGTAACCCTAAACTAATTTCAACGATCGACCTTGAAACAATGATATTATACATGAATATCCGATGGAATTTCAATAATAAGAAATTTCACCACAACTATGTGGTTTAATATAAAAAGAATTTTTATATTTTCTTGTCACTTTTGTAGTGATTTAATTACATGCAAAGTTCGTAACGTTACTTCGACGTAAAAATATCCAATGAACGCTTGAGTTTATTTATTTATTTATCAACTACGTCAAGTAGTAAGCTCTTTAAATGTTTAGTATTTTTATAATGAAAAACCATTAGGTTTTTATATAAACATTTAACGTCAATGTTTTTCACCATTTAACACCATTTGACTTTAAACAAGACTTGTATCATTTTATTTTTCTCAACTATGATTCATTATCCTCCATGCATATTCGTTCCCATGCATGATCAAATCCAATTGTCACCTTTGATCATATTGCCTTCGTGATCAAAACCCGACACCTAAACCATCACTTAATCAATTGCTAGTAAACATTCACCACCTTTGCTTAATTATCTACTAATCACCTAACCAAAAAGCAAAGACTATTCACTTGTACCTTATCATCATCACCTACACAACCTTAACCATCACCTCACCACCCTAAAACCTAGCATGTACCACTCAAGATTCCCTTTGACCTCACCCTCCTCCCTCCTTACTCCCAAAAACCGGCCCCCTCCCTTGGCCTCTCCCTAGCTCACGGCTCACCCACCAAACCGCCACCACCACCTTGTCTTGAACCAAACCCTTAACTTACTTGATGCCTTCCATTCTTTTAAGTGTACCATATATATATAACATTATGGAAACCCTAGAGAACACTCCTCATTTGCTCCCACCACAAGAACACACACTCTTTTTCCTCTCCCTCCCCAACCGTCGGCCCTCTCTCTCTCTACTCTCTCTCTAGTTTTCTTTCAACAAAACACATAATACTTGAAGATTCAAGCAACAAGGAAGCAAGATCTATCATTCTCCACCCTCCCTCACAATTTTCTCAAGTTAGTAGACTACATTTCTTACTTTTCTACTAGATTTTCATGTTAGATGAAACCCTTGTATACATCTAACACTCCAAACACAAGTCTTGGTTAAAAATGGTGACATTGAACTTGTATTTTCTTCTATGTCTCTAGTAACCTAAAACTTTGTCTAAGTTCATGTTAGATCTAGTAAATCTTATGTTTATGCTAGTGATTACATGTATTTTGAACCTCTCTTACACTACATTGTATAGATCTATAGAAAAACATATGTTGATATGCTAGTATGTGTGTGATATGCCTTGGTTTTATGAACAAACCTCTAGATCCGAAATTTATGACTCTTGGAACCCTAGGTCCGAAATTTTTAACATGTTAGAAGGTTGTGGATAGCACCATATGACTTATTGATATGTTTGGACGGCTAAATCTATAAAAATAACCTACTAAAAAGATCCGGAAACTATAGATAAATTAGGGCAAATTTAGGTCAGAAACTTTGACCCCTTCTAAAGTGACTTTAAAAGATGTTTTTAGTCATAAAAACCCTAGTACAAGATCCCTTTTGAAAATAGCTAAATTTGGGAAAAAACGGGACAAAAAACGGACACTTTACGGGCCCGGAAAACCCATTTTTGTAAAGATATGTAAACAAAAGTTATAACTGATCTTGAACACCTTTAAGGAATTTAGATGACTTATAATAAGTTTACAAAGTGTTTTGGTAGTTTACAAAGCCTTAGAACGAGTCACAGGATCAAAGTCGGCTAAATCGAACACATACCGGCAAAACCGACAAACTAGGAACTTAGACTTTTGAACTTGAATTTTCTGATTTGATATGACTCTGTGATGAAAATTAATGTGTATTTAATTGTTTGATCATTGCCTTAGTCATATTTACAAATAACGTGAAATGCGGCTAGAACCGGCAAAAAGCCCGTTTTGACCTTAAACCGTCATTTCGCCCTTTAAAAGTCCTTTGGACTCACATGATATTTATTTGGGAAATATAAACTATTTCTAAAATAATTTTATCATGGAAATAAATAATATTTTATTTATCGCGCAATAAGTATTTATTTTCAATAAATAAATCAATTAGTCAACGATACTGTATTATATTACCGGGTTACCATAACGCCAAGACTTGACCAACCAAATTGGAGTGACTTAGATGTCAACCCAATTTCTATATTCTAAGTTGTCTTATAACGTTGTATAGGACTGCTTACTTGTCTATCTTACTGAATCCTTTGCATTCAGGTGAGTTTTCACGGCCCCTTTCTTTTACAGTTTTAATACTTAGGGGAGAATTCATTACAAACATAAATCATTACCTGAAAAATAGATTGCTTGTTACCTTATTGATTACATGAGCTTTTCTAGTCCAAATCATGTTGTATCATGCTTGTTCATGTTATGATGAAACCCCACTATTAGTTGAATCCGATTAATTTACAAACAGAAACGATGACTCGTGGATAAATCTATTGGGTTAACGCCCCTACTCTGATTGGTAGCTCCAATCCTGGCTCCGTTTTAATAGTCAGAAGGGTACATACAGTTATATTTGGCCATGCGGTACTGTTGGACATAGTATCATGAGTGGGTAATCAGTTAGTTTCGGAATTCAAGGTTCATGGTAATTTATAAAACAGTATCTATACAAATTGTCAAACGGTGGAATGATTTAATCAAACTTGTTTATCAAATTTTACATGCATGCTATCTAAACCTGTGAACTCACCAACTTTATGTTGACTCGTTTTAGTATATGAGTTCTCAGGTGATTGAAACTCTGCTGCATTCAGGACATCATATCATTTAGGACCCGCATTTCCTTATTCTGGAGTCATGGTCAAACCGAGCTGCACTTTTGGAGATTTCATTGCATAACACTTAATGGTGTCATGTGTTCAAACCTTTTTGAAATGTAATTGTTTTGTAACAATTAAAACAAACATACTTTCACTACCATTTCCGCTGCAACTTTGAATGAAACTCCATATTTTGAATTAACTTAACTTTCTAAACGGCTCTAGTTGTTTAATCATCCAGAGGTCGTTCTATGTAATCTTGACTGTGATCCATCTCGCTCGCACCCGACACATTAAATTACGGGGTGTGACACACACGCTCAAGCAATTTCAAGTGGTATCAGAGCATTTGGTTTGCTCCAAGTCGGAAATCTCTGTTTTTCGATGGTTTGATTCAAAATTCACGTTTTTGAGAAAATGAGTATCGTTTTTGAGTTCGTTTGATCATCTCGAGTGTGTTTCACATCAAAAGTTTATTCCTAAATCATTTCTGTCGAGTTTGTTTGAATTCCTGTCGAAAATTCCTGTAAAAAACACTGAAATCGAGAAAATGGTGTCGAGTGAGCTTGATCTCGTCTGAGGTTAAGAAAACTTCGGAGTAACCGCTCCGAACTCAAGGTTCGGACGGAGTTCGGTTGTATTCATGGTTCGATGAGAGTTCGTTGAGGTTCAGAGGGAGTTCGGTCCAAGTTCGGACGACGTTCGGTCATTTTGTTTTCAGATTAGGTTCGGACGAAGTTTGAAGATAGTTCGGAGTAGGCTCGGACTAGGTTCGGAGTGAACAGTAACCAGTTTTTTTTTCAAAATGTCCGAGTTTCAAGCGTTCACAGCTATTCAGAATTCGATTTAGACTACGATGCAAACGATGATGAACTATGATAATGAAATTGGAACAAATCAGAATGTTCCTAAATTGCTCAAATTGGAAGATTATCATAGTTGGGTTACACGGTTTGAAGCGTATGTTTCTGCGAATGATATTGATATGTGGTTGTCATATTCTGATCAATATGTTTATCCTAAAGGTGAATACGGGGAACCAATTCTACAAAGAAAGCTTTCAGGTGAACAAAAGAAAGCGTATCAAGCAGAGAAGAAGGCATATGGTACTTTAACAATGGCATTGCCAACAGACCTATTACATCAATTCTCAAGTAATTACACAGCAAAGAGTTTGTGGGATGCTTTAGAAAAGCAATGTGAGGGAAATGACCAATATAAGAAAAGTCGACAAAAGGTGTTGAAGAAGGAATTTGATAGTTTCAAGAATTATCAAAATGAATCGATTCCAAATCATATCGCAAGATTTGCTCATTTAATGAGTGAAATGAAGTTGGTGAATCTTACAAAAGACGAAGCTGATAAGAAAGAAAAGATTTTAGAAGCCTTACCAGAGAAATGGGAAAATTATGTGATGATGGTCAATCATGATAAAGAATATCCAAAATTGTCATTTAATGATTTGATTCAAAGAATACAAGCAAGGGATATGGAGTTAAAAGTGAATAAGTCACATCCTGAGCAAGTTCAAAATCCTGCAGTATATTATGGTAACAATGATTCAACCATAAATGCTGGGAAATCTAATATTCTTAGTTTTGCACCCCCTACAGCATTTCTGGCAGGTAAATCTGAAATTCCAAGCTATTCTTCTGCTGGTTGTACTGTTTCGATTCCTAGTTATTCAACTCAAAGTGCATTGTCTGTTCAAACTATCGATGATTATAATGCTTTGATGTTTGCATTGGTATCTTCATATTTCGGTGTTATCACTGGTGTTATGAGTAATGCTGAATTAGCAAATGAAGATTACCATTAAATCGATAATGATCATTTGGAGGAAATGGATCTGAACTGGCAGTATGCTATGTTGGTTCGAAGAACGGAGAAATTTGTCAATAGAACTTGGAAGAAGAGATTAAATCAGGATGGTAAGATTGGTTTGGACAAGTCGAAGGTGAAATGTTATAAGTGTTCAATTTATGGTCACTTTGCTCGAGAATGTCCAAGTTCTGCAGATAATAAATTGAAACTGGTCAACATGCACATTTAGTTTTTCATCCATCAAATGAAGCTGATAACGTGGAGAAGAAATCTGTTACTTTTGCAAATAATTTGACAGAAACTTTTTGGCATCCAGATGAATTTGCCTGGAATGCAGATTCAGCAGCTAAAAAGAATCATGCTCCATTTTCAATTGCGTTGATTGCTCGTCATAATGATGATGACAGCTTTCTGACTGATTCTGATTCTTATTCAAGTGCATCCTTGGTTCAAGAGGATTTATCTAAAATTTCTGATAGTTCAAATGTTGAGGAGTCAAAATATTTTGCATGTGTAAAATTACGCAAAACAGTTGCACATTTTGAACAACGTCTTCAAACATCAACTGAAGAGATTGTGGTTCTAAAGAAAGAGTTGGAAGATTTTCAAAAGAAATATTATGAATTAGTTCATGTTCACGAAGATGTTGTGAAAGAAAAGGTTCAATTAGCTGAAGAGTGTGAAAAAGCCAAAGCTGAAGCTTTAGACACAGCTCAAGATTTTAGGAATTTACTTGAGAAAAGTTATCCAGTTCAGCAAAAATATGAGGAAGCTACTACTCTTATTGCTAAAACTGCTGTTACTGTTGAGAAGCTTCATAATAAAATTTCTATGCTTCAAGATGAGAATGTTCTTTATCGAGACAAGAATGAGGTATTGAATAAAGATGTTGAGATCTATAAGCAAAAGAGAGAAAGTGTTCTTGAGGAGTTGTTTGCGGAATGTGAGATCAGGAAGTTACAAACATATGAATATGATGATCTCAATGCAAAGTTCATCAAGTCACAAAAGGAAGTGTTTGAGGCTCAACAGAAGATTATTGGCTTGAAATTGGAAATTTTGGAGTTGAGGAGGCAAGTGAAGAATTGCAATTTTGTCACCGACATTGCTAAATTTCTTATACAAGCAGGATAAGAGTTCGGAGAATTTTAGGGAAGATGATGTTCATTTGGTACCTCAACCAGTGGATTTAATTGAAGTTACTTCTGCTCCGATTGATCCGAAAGCTGAGTTGAATGATTATTCAAAATTTGCCACTCCACCCAAGAAGAACAACTCTAAATCTAAGAAGAATGAAAAGTCTTTGAGTGAAGATCAAAAATTTGTTTCAAAGTCTGTTTTTTTGGAAAGTGAAAAAGTGTTTGATAAGGTTGCTTCAAGTTCTTCATCTGCAACCGAAGAAGAAAAAGTTTTGATTGAAAAGAACAAGCTGAAGGATATCAAAGCCAAATTTACTAGTGAAGCTAAGGTGAGAGAAGCTTCATGTACTTCTTCAAATTCTTCAAAGAATCAAGGATTCAAACATAAAGGTTTGGGTTACGAAGTGAAGGAAGAACCTGTTCAAGCTAAGAAACCAGTGAAGGCTGAGAAGGTTGCTAAAGCTAAAGTTGTAAAGAAATCATTGCTTCAGAAAGAATTTTCTTATTATTCTGGAAGATCCTCATCTTCAAGGAGTCAAACTCCTAGGTATGATTCTTCTGATGATTTCTATGATAATTTTGATTCTGAACATTCATCTAGTTTTCAAAATTCAAAACAATTTTCAAACATTTTTCGAGACCGACTTTGTTATGTGTGTCGTCAACCGGGACATCTTGCCGTTGATTTTCCGACAACTGCATATATCCACAACACTGCCAAATATGTGGATAACAAAGGTCAAATTTTTGATGAACCATGGTCCCCAAAGATTAAATCAGCTCGTAAGTCATCTTGGTCTAAACCAAGTACGTCGGTTGAATCTGATTCCTTTTCTGATAAAAAATCAAAAATTTTACAAATGTGGAAACCGAGAGCTGTTTCCAAGGCCAACCGTGACTACGTGGAAGACACTGGGCGAACCGACGTTGTTGAATCAGGTCGATCCCAGAGCGACTTATGTTTCATTTGGTGTCCAGCAGGTATTTCAAGAAGACCTTTTGGTGATTGGAAAATTACTGTTTGTGGAATATCTGTGCTAATTTACATTGAATTTCAAAATCAATTTTGTCTTCAAAAGGCTAAACTGCAAGTATTCGTGTTGGTTGATCAATTTTTCATTTGTTTTTCTACTTCGTCTCAGTTTGAGGGGGAGTTTGTTTTTGCAATCCAAAAATAGTGTCTTATTTTTCAAATCGTAAAAATGAAATTCTATACATAGTGTTGCAATTTTTAGGGGGAGAAATTTGAAAAAGACAAAAACAATGAAAAATGCAAAAAGCCAAAAACATGAAAAATGAGAAATTGTATCCGACATGATTGGGAAATGATGGTACATTGGCTGACATTGTGTGACTCATGGATAAAATAGATGAAAAAGCCATAAGACCATTTGATCGATGTGTAAGGTAGGCTCGGCAAATCAGAAAGTATACGAATATGATATACATTAAATCTGATGCTTGACCAAGTGGACACCATCATGATGTGTATCTCAAGATATATCAAGAAAACATGTGAAAAATAAAATGAGAAGTCACTATGTATACATGTGTTCATTTTGCAAAGATTTAAACTTGTTTGATTTTCTTTATTTTGTCAAACGATCGGACTTTTTCTACGTGTCCACAAGACCGACCTGATCGTTGTTCGTTTGACGTTCTGCTTTATTTTATTTGGTGTTTTGTATAACTCATCGGAATTTCTCTACGTGTATGGGAGTACCGACCTGATTGTTGTTGAGTTATACAACTTCAACTTGTTTTATTTTCTTATTTTGTTAAATCCGAGGCCTTATCTGCGTATCGAAAGATCGGCCTTAAGGTAGACGATTTAACGTTCTTATTTCTTTTTTCATGGAACACAGTTGACTTTATCATGAATACATTTACTATGTGTTAAAGCACAAGTAAAATCACAAAGTGTGATAAACAAAGTGAATCTGAGTATATCTGATAGTGTGGGGTATACTGGTCAATGCAAGTCTAATAAATACTTTAATGTATCCAGATGTTATGAGTATGATTGTGCCTGAGTTTAAAGTTGGACTAATTATATCTGCAATTGGCATGGCTTATGTGCTACAATAATTGAAATTGAAGTGTAGTTCAGCATGTTATGTTCAATATGATCCCAAGTTGTGATCTTTCGCACAAAAGAACAAAAATATTGTCTGATTCTGTAATGCATTTACTTTTCTTATCAGAAAATACCAAAAATATTTTAGGTGTGTTTTGATATAAAGTTTCTAAAAGCCGAAAAGATTTTGTTTCTGATTTGTTTTCGATTGATCAACACGGAATACAAAATCAATTTCAAAATCAAAATATCTTGGAGTCTCGAAGAGACGTTTTGCACCAAGATTATTTATGTTGGCAGGTTTCTAAGTGGAAAGAGAACATCACAACTTCAAGTCTTCTGAAGATTGTTGATAAAAAGATTACACACGATGCAATATCAAGTATTCAAGATTGAACTCATTATCAAGATCGAGAAATAGTTTGATTGAAGATATGAGATACAAGCTTTAATGGAGGATATGATACTGCACATGCCGAGGGGGAGTTTGTTGATACATGATCCTTGATCATCATGTGAAGTATCGAATACAAGATTGTTTGTGCAAGTTTAGGTCTGCCCGAACCTATGCCGAACTCTAGGTTCGGACCCAGCGAACCTTGTCCGAACCTGAGGTTCGGACCAGCGGGATTACATGTGTATAAATAGCAGTCTTGTAATAGAGTTTACAAACTTCTTGGTCATATCTTCTCTGTGTACTCTGTGGTCATCTATGTGTTTAATACAAAGCTTATTTGTATTTACTCATCGTTTTTTACTCGTATTACATTGATTTCGTTACGACTAAGTAGAAGATCCACACGCTCAAGCAATTTCAATCCCTACTAAGACGCTATCAGCTAGAGGGGCAACTTCTTTATATATAGACCCAGATCTATCAACCTGATCAGCATCAAGTAAAAGTCCGAGCATATCTCTGGAAAATGGTGGAGGAACGATACTATTTAGAGTCTCAGATTTTTCTGTCCCACACCTAACTTTATCTTTTCCAACTTGTCCAGTCACAATAGCATAAGATAATGTTTTACTAGCATCCAACATACGTTTATTTCTGAGTTGATGGGTATAATACTTAACCATCAGTTCATCATATTTGTGTTGCAAATCGTCCAACTGCTGTTTCAACTTGGATACTTCTATCTTGGAGCGATCATACAAGATAGACTTTTCAGTGGCAAGATCGTGATATTTTTGTATATCTTCTTTCACCTTCTCCTCACTCTTAGCCAGTCTACCCTTAAATTTGCTAGTGGCGCATTCTCATCAAATAATTGTCTTTCCAAATTTTTCTGAATCTGTCTAAGAACGGGAATTAATCAAGCACATGTTGGACCGGTGCATACCAACGTTTCAGTCTCATCAACTTCAGCCATAATTGCATGTTGCTTGATCTTTTCATCTTCCTCATTAACTTCATGTGCAGTGGTGTATTTGTGAAAACCTTGTGAAATTTCAGGTGATAATGTCATCGTCATTATTGCATTAACCTTCTCATCCTTATTGACCCTTTCTCAATCATCATCATTAAAATCCTTCCTTTCCTTCAATGCACCTTTTTTAGGACATTCACTATGAACAGGCTTGAAAGGTCCGGTCATCACAGATTCCCATAACCCATAATCCACATATTTCAGAGAGTTTATGAAATGACATCTCTAATCTTGAAAATTGTCAGGAGTTAGCAAACGAGGAGGACATGTAGGATTATTACATTCCTATGATGAAGATGTATCTAAACTCATTTTTATTAGTAAAAACCCTTTCCAACAAAACACGCACTCAAAATAGTGAATTAATTCACCTTAAGAAAAATTTCGATGCAAAAGCGGCAAAATTGGCAAAAACGGAAAAAACTGTGAATTGTGCCAAAGAAACTTCAAACGCGAAAACAAAGGCCTTAGAAGTGGAATTTGGGGTTGAAAACGGGCTCTGCTAGCCTGCTAGAATTTGGGGGTGAACTTATGGGGCTTGTTGAGACGGTCGTTTTGGCTGGTATTAGGCCTTCCAACTCCAAACGGTTCTCAAGTTACGCCCGTTTTAGTGAACCTTGGTAAAAAACACCCTTCTTGAAGAAAACTTCACAACCGAAAATCCTTTTCAATCGAAAACCAATGCTTCGATCGAAAACCATTATTTTAACAGAAAACCAGAAACTTGGTAGAAAACCTCCGAACCAATCGAAAACCTTAAACTCAATCGAAAACTTACGCCTCAATCGAAAGCAGCACTTCTGGTCGAAAACCTAAATCCGATCGAAAACTTCTACTCGATCGAAAACGAGAACCTGATAGAGAAACCATAGCGAAATCTTGAACCTGATAGAAAACCTCCGATCGATCGAAAACCAAACACCTTCAAACGAGAATCTTTCTGATCACAAACCACAAATCGAAAAGAAACAACCAGATCGCAAGCCCAATCTCAAATGAAAACCTCTAGTTTACTTGAAAAACCAATCTTGATTGTAAACCTCTGATCGAAAAATCTTGATCGAGAACCAGTTGAAACTAGAACTTTATCCCTCTCGTAAACCTCCAAACCTGGTCTAAAACGTGTGAACCTGATCGAAAATTGCTCAACAAGAATTCTTCCTTGATTTACGCCACTAATTTACTTCCCAAAATTATAAGTTTATCGAAAAACTCTCCTTTTAATCGAAAACTCGTTTTAATACCCAAACTTGATCTCCAAGCCAAAAATCAACAAATCAAGCAGAAGATAGCCTTTCCCGATTAAAAATTTTGATCGTGATCTCCCTACACATGGACGAAAACCACAGAATACCAATCGAAAACCCTGTTAAACGAAGAAACAGGGATGAAAATTTATATTCTAGCTCAAAAATCACCAAAAAATGTCATGAATTCACTAATTTTTGCGCAAAAACTCAGTAAGTTAGCCAAATAACAATAAAACGTGAATGAAAAGCACTTTAGGTGGATCAAGAATCCTGTTTTAGTATCAAAAACCTAAAAAAATCCACAAAAACTCACAATACCGTTAGTATGATCTTTAATCAATATCGTACAAGCCACAAAACACGCATTTCTTGGCTCTGATACCAATTATAGGTCCGAAATCGATCCTATCACGATATCGTTTAGTCTATAGAAGTGCGGAATCCAACTATAGACTAGATTCAAGAACGAGGATGAAATAAAGAGATGAAAAACACAAAGATAAATGCGATGAAACCTCAAAGAGTGCACATGATTTTCTATTGAGATCGTCTGGTACACTGCCCCTAGAGAGAAAACGAGTTCTCCTTTGACCCTCTCTAGTTCTCGAAAACTCTAGCTCCCCAAAATGGCTAACCCCTAAAATTGAAGACGCCTTTTGTTTATATAGCACACAAGGTTAGCCTACAAGGCCTACATTCGGCCCATCCCAATCCCATTTAAAACTACTATAACACTAATGTCTAGCCCGCTATTCTAATGTATAGGCCTCATAAAAACGACCTCTACAGGGTTAGAGATGGACAGCTTATAGGACCAGAACTGGTTATGGCATTGAATGACAAAGTTCGAGAGATTTGAGTAAAGCTTAAAGCCGCACAGGATTGGCAGAAGTGCTATGCTGATCATCGTCATAGGCCATTGGAATTCAAGGAAGGGGATGTGATAATGCTGAGGATATCCCCTTGGAAAGGAATTATTCAGTGGAGTTCATGATATGTTTCATGTATCAAATTTGCGCACATGTATGGTTGATAAAGCCCTAGCGACCCCACTAAGAGAAATTCGTGTGGACGAGAAATTAACCGTCACAGAAAGGCCAATCGAGATCATTAAAAGGATTGTCAAGAAGTTGCACAAAAAGAGAATCTCGATGGTTAAGGTTTAGTGGGATGCTCGGCATGCACCCGAGTTTACTTGAGAAACGGAGGTAGATATGCGAAGGAAATACCCCCACCTTTTTTAGCATAAGTGAATTCTGGGATGGAATTCTTTGAAGGGGGGGGGGGGGTGGGAGGATGTAACATCTCTGGTAAAACCCTCGAGCTCGGAATATGAAATTTCAAGAAAAATAAAGAAAAACAAATTTTTTTGGAAGGCATGAAAACCGCATGCCCTCTCTGGTTCAACCACTTGAGGTCCTCATAACTCGTCGGGTCGCCGGGTTAGAATCCGCGTGTTTTTATCCCATGAGGACCGCATGGGGGGACATTTGTCCATCTCTTGCGGTCCTCATCGACCCCAAAAGTATAAAAATGAGATTTCTCTTATTTTTTTGCTCATTTGTTCACTCCCAACATAGAGAGCACCGTGTTCCGACAGATATTTCCCAGAGGAGGCCATTTCCGGCCAGAGGGAGCTTCGGGTGAGAGGATTCAAGCCTAAACATGTCTCAAAGTGTTCGGGTAAGCTTCTAACTCGTTCGTTTCCCTACTTTGAGCTTGGTTTTGCTATGGTTCACTACTGATCAATAGTTGTAGATGCTCCAGATGGTGTTGCATGTCCGATCCATGGTGATCTAAGGCTTATGGGACAATTTCGTGGTGAAACAAGGTGAGTTTGTGTTCGTTTTTGCTCTAGAACATGCTTTTGAACGATCTGCTGCCTAATTTGAGTCTTGATGATGTATGCAAGCCTAGGATTGGCCTCTGGAGTGTACTAGGAGGCTGGAGAGAGTGAAAACCCGCTTGGAGAAGCTCGGTACAAGTTTTTTTTGTAAAGGTGCAAGTCCTTTATGCATGCATGTGTGTTTCCGGGTTGGATGTTGAATCTGAGATATTTGGTCTAGGAAACCCACCATCTCAGTGACAAGATTGTCACAGTCGAAGAGATTGGTAATCGGGTGGAGGAGGTGTTTGTAGTTGTGTGTTTTATAACCCAAAAACTTATTTATTTGTAATTTTATTGAATAGGTGTGGATACCCAAATGTTCCAGTAGCTCCATGTTTATGAAAATAGTTTGTCAACAGTCCCGAAGTGGAGAAATAAGTATTAGCTTTGATTGACGTGGTTAAAAATTGATAAAAAATTTGATTTCAGGTAAATTTGGTGTTAACCAGAATTTATAACGTGAGATTGACAAAGCCTGGGGACCTGAGAAAAATCCACTAAAGGACAAAATAGTCGATAAGGACAACATAGGTTTCGTTTGTTGGTTCGCTTGTGGTCCTCATAGCCTCGAAAGTCAACGTGGTCTATTGACCACCCATGAGGACTGCATGGGATGTTTTTTTTTTGTTTGCTCGTGGTCCTCACGTGTCCCTGGACAATTATAATGTTTTGTTTTGTTTTCTGTTTTGGGAAATATCGAGCGACCCAGCTTGGTTATGTTCACGAGTATGTGCATGTTGGTTTCCGGTAAAGATATTTCACATCCCGATTGGGGCCCTATGATCTCGTCGGGTGTTTGTTGTCCGCTCGGTTCGTTCCAGGGAATGTTGTTAAACTCCCATTTGTTTGTCGATGGTTGTTGCCAATTGGTTAAGCATTTATATTTACGGATAGGTTCTGAGTAATTATACATATATCAATATAATATACTTGCGACTGTGATACACTTGGACGTCTAGGTTCTCATGCCCTGTGATACTTGTTTGATCCACCACCTATTGATCTGTGAGTTGATATCTTTTCTCCTACTTTAACTTTTAACGTTTTGGGGTGTGCATGAACCATGTCAAACTATTGTTTGTTTGTTTGTTACGGTGCTTAGGTATTTGTTACCGTGTTATAAATTTAAACTTGTATATTACCAAACGTTCATTTTGATTCGTATGGTTAATTTAGGCCTGAGTGTTAGGCCATAAAGACATATATTGCACCAATACAGCTGTAGAGGTAGATCAAGGTTTCTCATACCTGTTTGTTGGACCCATTATGCGTTGGGTGACGGTGTATATGCCTAGTCCACAAAGTGAGGCGTGCGGCCGTAGGATGGTAGCCCCAGAGTGCTGGTTTAACCATAGGAATTCATAACAGGCACAGTTTTGTTACTTGATTTGTGAAAACTTGGATTTGAGTCAAACGTGCTACGACTCACCAACAACTTTTGTTGTTGATGTACTTTTGGTTTATGTGTAGGTAAGTAAAGCTTTGGGTGGATGTCACGTTTGGATGTTAGGGATGAGTTGGGTTTTGTAGCCGTTGGGGTTTATATTGTTGATTTTGGGATTTATTCCCCATCATTACTATCCTTTGTTGTTTGTCTTTTTCTTGACCGTTATGGCAGCCTTAGGTTCTGCCTGTGCGTAGACTTATGTTAAAAATCTAATACTTAATGTATTTAAGTCCATTTATGGTTTGTATTTGGACTTGTATTTGGACGGGTCATTCGTTTGTGTGTGTTGGCCTTGTGATCTCGCATCTATCTGTTTGCTTCCGCGTGTTCTGGTATGGGCGGACAGTCCCACTCTCCTCTCCCCCGCGCCTTGCAGGGCGCGGCGGGGCGGGACGGGGTTTGACAACTTGCAACAAACACTTGAATATCATTAATTTTGAAATTGGATAATCGAGTATAAAAAACTTGAAATGCAAAAATGAAAGTCTTAGAGGTGGAATTTGAGGGTCAAAATGGATGATACTGTCCATATGACCAGTGAAAGTGTAGATCTCATCGATACGGTCATTTTGGCTGGTAAGACCTACTAACTCCAAATAAATCTCAACTTACGTCCATTTTCGTAAAACCCAAAAATTATGTGCCAACGAACCGAAATCCTTAGTTGCGAACCAAAGAAAGTCAAACGAACCATGAAAGTCAACACAATTTAACTAGCGAACCAAAATCTATTGGACGAACCAAAGAACACCCTCAGCGAACCAAGTATTTGAGTGTTAGTGCATAAACCGTGTGATGTGTGATATGTTAATATTAGTTCTGTTAGTTGTTTTGACTATAATTGTTAGTCATAAGTTCAGAGGGTATAAAGTGTCATTTAGACTAAGTTGAGGGTTGGGTCCAATGAGTTGAAACTTACTATATATATATTGTAAGTTAGAGAGGAGGAAATAACGAACTGAGATTCTCCTTAACCATTTTCCTGAGTTGATTCAAGAGAGAGGAGTTTTTGATCTTGATTTTCATGAGAAAACTTGTTTAGATCATGATTAGATGCTAGATTCGAGTTCATATCTTTTAATCATTGATCGATTTGAGCTACAAACTGAGATTATTTACTTTTTCGTGTTCCTCATGTTCGGGTTAACTTTTGGTCCAATTTCGGTGTACAAATCACTAGATCCGACGCTCTACAAGTTTATAATTGGTATCAGAGCAATCCAGGCATGATTATACACAATTTTTGGATCGTAATCTCGTTAAATTTAGTAATTTTGGTTCGAGTTTGACTTTTTCGAAGTCAAACTGTTGAGTTTGATTCCGAAATCAAGCATCAATTTGAGTTTGTTTTTTTATTGAATCATCCTAGTAATTTTAGAACATCAACACGAATCTATTGCAACTTACAAAATCAAATTTAGTACAGATTTGAGCAAATTCGCAAATGGTGTTCATGTTCTTCATTATTTTGAGGTCATCGATGATGGATTTCCATATCCTCGATGTTATTGATTGAATCTGGTTGGATTCTGATTAGTTCTTCGTCACGATTTCATTGATATCATCAGATTTCGGTTTGATTGAGATTTCAGGTGTTATGATAATCATCTTCTTGTTTCCTTACCATGGTCATTCATTGCAGCTTCCTAAACACTCATCGATACATTTAGTTTTCAGCTTCATCTTATTTGATTCATAATTATGAGATCATAATAAGTTACAAATTTGATTTTCATTAATTTTTGGATAAATCGTGAAATTTCAATCGTCTTCTTCGCATTGCTCCTGTTGTCAATGGCGGACTATTAAAGTTCAAGATTAGACCTCAATTTTGATTGCCTTACACCTAATTTTCAGTTACGATATTTGTATAAACCATCAATTTCGATTTAGAGTTGGGGTTATATTGATTTCCTCATTTCATTTTGTGCTTCTTTGAATTTTCTTAAGTTCGAACTTGCAAAACTCATAACATTCACATTGATTTTGATATCAAATTCTTTGGTTTCCCAATTTGACTTTAATGGTACGATCATGTTCAGTCAAATTTTAGTCTGATTCAAGTTTCAATTGCAAATAAGATTCACGGATCATCTCAGTTCATTCTCGTTACATGTTCGATCTTGGTTTTTCAAATATTTACTGAAACGTATCAACAATACATCTAGTTTGGATCGTCTTTTAATTTCGCATATAACAGTGTTCTCAATTTTGTATTTCGTTGAAAATTGAGGAAGTTATGATCGATCAAAGCTTGGTTTCAATTAAATTTCATATATACGTAAGAGTAATTTGAAGAATCATTTTAAACCCTTAGCTAGTTGAAATTTTCATTTTGAACCCTGCATAGTAGAACACTTTTATTTTAAACCCTATAAGAAGTTTATTAGAAGTTGGAACAAATTTTGAAGTTGAAGGAACGGCTCATACGGTGAAATGAGATTCAAAAAAGTTGGAACACGTCAGGTTTATTCATTGAAAGATTTATTATGAAGGTTTTTCAAGAAGGTGATTTACAAGGGCTCAACGTATGGAATTAAAGAGTTCAGATTTATACCTCAAAAGAAACTTGAGACGAGGTATTTCAAGATTGGTGATTTGAGTTCGTTATTTGATCACTCAAAGTGATACAGGTTTACAAGTTCAAGACTTTCTTTTGACGGGTTTTTCTTACTTGGTCAAATAAGGTATTCAAAGGCACTCGCAATAATCAGTTTTAGTTGAAGAGTCATCAATTTGGTGATTCTAAGGGCCCGGGCACATCTATAAAAGAGTCAGTAAGATTTTGAGTTTGAAGTCGGTGGTTTGAACGGTTGTCAAAATTCCGGTTTTTGATTTAATAGTGTTCAATCAAAAAGAAAGGGTTCACATTTAAATGAGGTTCGGAATTTTATGGTGATTCAAGATAACCAGGCTCAAAATTTGAAGTGTCTTTGAAATTGGTGTAATTACGAGAAGATGGTAGGTTATTACCGTTATTCGATTTCTGATACTTTAAAAATTTTCAAATGATTGAAAGCGAAGTCCCAATTATTTTTCATTTTGATGATTATTGCAAATGGAAATGTCAATTTGAAGAGTTTTTGGTTGGTTTACAGAAATATCATTGGACTCCAATTCAAGGTGGATACGAGTTCCCAGTTGTAAAAAATAAAACAAAGGGAGGTCTAAGAATATCACCACCAAAGATATTATCAATGCTGACCGAATATGAGGTTATAGATCATGATAGAGAGAAGATAGCTTATTATGCATTGATGATGGCATTATCTAAAGAGATTCTATGTCAATTCAAACAGTTTAAAACTTTAAAAGAGTTATGGGATGCTCTTGCTTAAAAATGTGCTGGTAATGAGAATATGTCAAAAGAAAATGTGAGTGATGCTGAAACAAATGAATCTAGAAAAGAGACAGACACTAGGGAACCTAAATCTTGTGCAAATTGTGAAATTTTGACAAACACGTGTACTGAATATACTACCAAACATGACAGTCATCAAGAGCAGAGCACAAAGTTGCTTCTTGATTTGAATAATATGAGTTCAGCATACAAAAAGTTGTTCGAGGATGAAAAATTCTACAAAGAGAAAATTGATGCCTTGACAAAAAAGGTTTCAGGATAAAACATCAAGGTTGAAAAGGAGAATGAAAAGGTGAATGACGCAGTGCTTGAATAAATAATGGTGGTTCCGACTAAAAATTCATCTTCTAATACATCACTTAAACTATCTAAAAGAGTTACATTAAAACAAAAGGAGTTTGTTAACTAAGCGGATGAAACATTAAATGAGAACACACATGTTGAGTTTCTACCAAAGAAGAATTCTAAGTTAGAGCGTCAAGAGAGTGATTAGTCTCAACATTCTATAATATTAGCAGAATCCATAACATCTCCTAAGTCGGCTGATGGGAGAGCTTGTTTTTACTACAACAAGATGAGACATGTGATTCATGATTGTGCTATTCGACGATATCTTTCAAGTGGTTCATTTCGACCGTCATCATCCAATTCAATGATTCTCAATGAGGTACCTGTTAGACAAAATCAGAAAAACCAACGAAAGCCAGCTCATAAGAAGCCGGTTGTTAGTAAAACCTCGACATATGATGATTGGTCACCACATTTTTCAAAAAGAAAATAATTTTTCAATAATGTTTTTGAAATGCGCTACTCAAATGATTTTTCTTACCATGGACATAAACAATATCATCAACGTTACTCAAAATCTGAGAAAATATTGGTCGGTGAGTTATTAAATATTGTTTGCAATTTATCACAATATTTGATTGTTCTGATTCCCATCGGTAGAAATCATCAAAACCATATCATACATGGAAACAGAAAATGGCAACCTCTGTAGGTTACGATCATGTTGAAGATACGCGACGACCCAAGCCGGTTTGGGTTCCCGTATTTAACTAATTGTTTGAGGTCGTGTGCACGATGCTTCAAGAAGACCTATTAGTGATTACAAAGTTCCTAATAGTGGAGTATTTTGCTTAAGTTAGCGCTTCACAGAGTTGATATTTCACAAAACTTTTGAGAAAAATGATTTTTTAAAATCTAAAATGCGAGGTATTCGTGTTGGTCGATTAATTTTATTTTCTTTCCTTTTACTTTCTTTCATATTTTAAGGGGGGGGGGGGGGGATTTTAGAATATTCAAAAATAGAGTTTGTTGAATTTTAGGGGAAAATAAAAAATATAAAAAGATTAAAACAAATCAAAAAATGAGAAATTGATCCGACTATGTGAGAAATGATGGTACATCATCATATACGTTATCTACCATGGATAAACTAAATGTGAAGCTATAGGTTATTGCTTGATATTTTGTGATGTGCATGACAAATCTGATATATGCAAGTATGATATCAAGAAAATGCCTCCTTGATACTTGTGGTTTATCATCTTGATGAGTATTGTGTGATAAATTTGCAAAAATAGAATAAGAGATATCCTTGTGTATGCATGCGTTCTTTTGAAAGATATAAACTTGTTTGATTTTCTCTTTTTATCAAATGTTCGGACTACCTCTGTGTATACGTAAGAATCGACCTGATAGTTGTTCATTTGAGGTTCTGCTTTATTTTCTTTGGTGTTTCGTTCAATCATCAGACTTTCTCTACGTATCGAAAGATCGACCTGATTGTTGTTGATTCAACTTGTTGTTGATTCAACTTTATTTTCTTTGGTGTTTCGTTCAATCATCAGACTTTTTCTTTGGTGGTTCTGCTTTATTTTCTTTGCTTTATTCAACTTGTTTTGCTTTCTTATTTTTTTTTAATCCGAGGCCTTATCTGCGTATTGAAAGATCGACCTTAAGGTAGATGATTTAACATTCTGCTTTCTTTTTGCATGACACACAATGGATGTTTATATCTCTGAAAAATAAATTATATAAAGCTAGCTCAAAGATGTGTATGATTGTAGATATCTGTATGATGTGATGTAGCTTTAAAAGATGAGGAATTGCCAATATCTCTGAAAAGTGTGAGGACCATGTTATCAATGCATGAAAAATATACCCTTTAATATATCATAAAGCTATAGAAATTGATTTGTGCATGCTGAAATAGATAAGAGATTATTGTATCTGCTATCATCTTTGCATGCATGTTGACTAAGTTGAAATTGAAGTGTGCTAGATGCGTTATGTCTGATATGATTGTTGGGTCCCGTGAGGGGCTCTTTAACAATATTGGCTCAATTTGATTTAAACAAGTTGCGGAAACTAAATCAAATTGGAAGACAACAATTCATAAAAAGGTTTTTCTGTATATCTTAAATGTAAATAATGTTTTACACGAGTTTATAGTATAACAATATATCAAAAGAAATAATTTTTCTACATGAGTAAGTTATAAATGCTTTGAGAAGCTTTGTGAATTGTGTGCTTGTTGTCTTCCTCTCTTTGGTGAAGTCTGCTTGTTATTTATAGGAAGAAGTAGCAAGTTACAAGCAAATAATGTGGTTGAGGACGATTGAATTTGGAATGTGTCAGAGTATATAGAGATAAATTAAAGATATTCAATTTATCAATTTTGTAACTGTCTTCAACTACTTCTGCATTTAATACCAAGTTGATATTCATCTTTACTTGTTCAGGACTTTTCTTTGAAGACTAGTAATGCTTCCCATCAGAAGCCTTCTACAAAAATGAGGATTTCTGTAGAATTTGCTCTGTACAAAACTACTTTGGAAATTACGGAGTAGTTATGTAGGAATACGTAAATCTATAAATTGTACAGATTTTCATATCCTTTCTCTTTTAAGGATATTTCTTATTTTTTCTTCTAATACTTGATTGTTTTCTGTTACATTTACAGTATGTTCCAACAATGATCTTACGTCGTGAACATTCTCACCAAAAACAAAAAAAAATTGAGTTTAATTCTCTATTGCATTTATGTTTCAGTTTCAGAAAACCCAAAAAGATTTTTGGCGTGTTTTGATATAAACTTTGTAAAATCCAAAAATATGTTATTTCTTCTTTGTTTTCAATCTGCTCAAAAAACGATACATCAAATTTTTAAAAGAAGAAACCACACTTCTATCTTCTTAAGCTGCAGGTAGAAGTTCTCAAGTTCTCTCAGATACTAATCTCATAATGGATCGCAAGCATGGTTATGAAGATGTTAAAGAGCTTATTCCTTTAGCCAGTCAAAGGACAAGCTAATGAAGGATACTTTTAGAATTGGTTTAGTTGACTTAGTCCTGTTCTTGCCATGCCTACCCTACATCAAATAACAACAGATTCAAAGCGTTTGAAGATCTGATACAGCACATGTCAAGGGGGAGTTTGTTAGTGCATAAACCATGTGATGTGTCATGTATTAAATTTAGTTCCGTTAGTTGTTTTGACTATAATTGTTAGTCATAAGTTTAGAGGGTATAAATTGTCATTTGACTAAGTTGAGAGTTAGGTCCAACGAACTGAAACTTACTATATATATATATATATATATATATATATATATATATATATATATATATATATTGTAAGTTCATGAGGAGGAAATAACGAACTAACATTCTCCTTAACCGTTTTCCTGAGTTGATTCTAGAGAGGATTTTTTTATCTTGATTTTCATGAAAAAACTTGTTTAGATCATGATAAGATGCTAGATTCGAGGTCATATCTTGTAATCATTGATGGATTTGAGCTATAAACTGAGATTATTTACTTGTTCGTGTTCTTCATGTTCGGATTAACTTTCGGTCGAATTTCGGTGTACAAATCACTAGATCTGACGCTCTACGAGTTTACATTGAGTGAACCAAAACTGCCACGAACTAGTGGTTCAGTAAAATAACCTCCGCAGACCAGAGTTAACTGCCACGAACCAACTGTTGAAGATTGCTTCAGCGAACCAAAGAAAAAACTCAACCGACGAACTAAACACTTGCATACCAAGGATGAAGATATGAAGAACGAACCATGAAACTTTAACCGGCGAACCAAACTAAAAAATTCTGATTTTAAAGATTTTGAACATTTTGGAATGAGATTAACAGCAGTCAAGTAGAAAAACACTCTTCGAATGTTCTGAAATCAGAATTGAGACCAGAAACACAGAAAATTGTAGAATTTTGACAAAACCCACTTTCTCTCACTAGAACCTTGAAATTTAATCAATCAAAAGCCAGTAAAGCAACCTGGGATGCTCTGATACCACTTGTAAGTACATAGAAGGATCTTACTACTGGCTTAATGATCAAAATCAATGAGACGAGATGTAAATATAAGATTTTTGTTATTGAAATCACCAAGAGTCTAATACAAGACTCTCACAGGTTGTTTCTCACTCTAGAACTCTCTCAGCAATCAGCTAGATGCATACAAACTGATCTCCTAGATATGTGTAACATGCTAACACACAATAACTATTTATAGCACATGCTGACCAACGAACCAGGCCTAACAATGAACCGTTGATTCGTTGCTCATGAACCATTAGTTCGGCATTTGGTTCGTGGACAGCCTTACATTATTTTACCAACTCATAACAACTAACTCGCTACATCACTGATACGTTTCACGAGACATAGATTTATGTCCTAACACACCATCAAGATAATTTTCTACTAATTTGGTCAGAAATTTTTAAGTTTTTATGATCCCATGGTGACCAATAAGGACCAAAATTGGAAAATATTGTTTTAGAAAGAAACCGGGTTCAAAACGGTGAAAACCGGGACGAGAAACCCTTAGTTTATTGACTTGGACATGAAATGGAAAATATGAAATTATGGAACTTAATCCTAAGTTAATATCATCATAATCAATCTTAGAACGGTTTAGAAACTTAAAATGAGGTAAGGAAGTTACCAGACAAAAACGGACTAACCGGAGCCATACCAGCAAAATCGACAAAAAAGAAACTAAAAATATAAGAAATTATATTTTTAAAAGACTCAACATTTTATAAAATCATTTTCATGAAAATCAATAATGTCTAAGACAATTAGAAATTATATCGCGTACCGGACACCGACTTAAAGCATGTATTTTGGACGATAATTTACAATATATTTAAAATTTGTGTAAGAAGCCTCCGTGGATATTTTTCAGTGTATCAAGTGTAGAATCATTGAATTATGCACCAAATCAGTAAATAAAGTGTGTTGTGTATTGATTCCAAAGGCTAAGAGTACAAAGACGTATTATTCTCACTGAATGACCAAATGCACACCCTCTCCAAAACGTCTCAAACTCAGAGAATGAAGTGCTATTTATAGGTTGTGCAGTCCGCAAATGAGCTCATTCGGCTCTCATTCAGTGGCTTTCATTCTCCAATACAAATTACTTCAACTCAATTCAAACTCTCTAATACACACAATATCGAGGTACATCACACAACACACAGACTTTGCACTAACAAACCCCCCTTGACGTGTGGTGTATCTGATCTCTAACTTTTATGTTGTTCCTTAACATATGGTGTATCTGATCTCTAACTTTTATGTTCTTAGCTGCAGTAGAGCTTGCGTGGCTAGATCAGAATTTAAATCGACACATTAATTATTCAAGATCCTTTTAACAGATGTAGCAAACTCCTCCTTTCACCATGCTTGTGAGTCATGTCTTCACCCTTCATCTTCAGGAGATAGAAGTGCGGTTTTCATTTTTCACACATAACATTAATCTTGGACAAAAATCTCCTTTGGAGAACAAATATATTTTGAAATCAGATTTTAAAAAAAAATTGTGTATCTCGTGTCGACCAAATCGAAAACAAATAAGAAAGTATATATTTTTGGTTTTTATGAAGCTTATATTAGAACATACTAAAAATCTTTTTGAATTTTCTAAAGTGAAACAAAAAGCAATACTGAATCAAACTCTAATTTTGTTTTGAAAGAGATCACAACATGGGATCATATTGGTCATAACATTCTGAACTACACTTGAATTTCAACATATTGTAGTACGTAAGCCAAAATGATGGCCGATATAATTCATCCAACTTTTAAACTCAAGCATAATCATAATCATAGCATTTGGATATGTTAAGTTATTTATTAATTTTCTCAAACTTGTGGACCCCACACAATCAGATATATTCCGATATTTTTCACATAATTTCATGTGATTACACATGTGATTAACACATAGTGCATTGTATTTTGATAATGTCAACTGTATTCCATGCAAAAAGAAAGCAGAACGTTAAATCGTCTACCTCAAGGTCGATCTTTCGATATGCAGATATGGCCTCGGATTTAACAAAATAAGAAAGCAAAACATGTTGAAGTTTTTCAAACTTTAATAGTCAGATCGATCTTTCGATACACAAAGAAAGTCAAGTTTGAACAAAACACCAAGAAAATAAGCAGAACTTAAATGAACAACTATCAGGTCGATACCATGTATACGCAAAGATAGTTCGATCATGAAATAAAGAAAATCAAACAAGTTTAAATCTTTCAAAATGAACACATGCTTACACAGTGACTTCTCATTTTTCTTTATCACAATTTTCTATATGTCATGAAATAAGCATCAAGATGTTATCCACTGGGTCAAGCATATCATTTACTTTATATCACATTTGCATACTTTCTGATTTGTCGAGCCTACCTAGCACATCAACTAATGGTCTTATGGCTTTTTCATCTACTATATCTGTTAGTCAGAAACGTTAGCCAATGAACCATCATATCCCATTTGGACGGATCAATTTCTCATTTTTTATTTTTCCATTTTTTTTATATTTTTCATATTTCCGTTTTTTTCATTTTCTAATGCCAATTTCTCCTAAAATAAAAAAACACTCTACTTTTAGCTTTTACAATTTTCTTCTCCTTATATTCTCCTCCTAAACATATGAAAGAAAAATTAAAAAAAACAAAATAAAATGATCGACTAACACGGATACCTTCCAGTTTAAAATTTTGAAAATTATTTTGAGAAATATCCATTTGTTGAAGATCTAACTTAAGCAAGATACTCCACTATCAGCAACATTGCAATCACTAATAGGTCTTCTTGAAGTAACCTACAGACACTGGTCATAAAGATTAGTTTTTAAAGTGACCTAAGCCTGTAGCTTGAGGTCGACAAGTGTCTTCCACAAAATCTTCATTTGCTTTGGTGACTATCTTTGGTCTCCACTTCATCTGTGGTGTAACAATTTTAGATAAACCATCAATTTTAACATCAAAATTTGAGTGACCCACAACCTTATAAGTTTACTTCATTTGAAATTTAGATGAGGTGGGTTTTGATTTATCGAAAATTCTGGTAGATTGATCTATTATTTTGGCAGTTTTACCATCAGATGATTTCTTTTCACCATTTTTAGGACAATTTAATTGTATATGACCCCGTTTACGACATTGATAGCATCGTCGATGATCAGTGATGATTGTGGAAATAGGATTTCCAAACTGATCGGTCAAGCCATCGTCATAAATGGTCTTGATTAACGGTTTCTTTGTCCTTCTGTCCTTCTTTGAACCCTAAACATCATAGAAAACATAATCATCTCTAAAGACATCATAAAAATATCAAATTATGAACCATAAAACTCGGTTAAAGTAGAACTTCAAGGAGTAGAACTTGAACCATATGAAGAACCTCCAGTTGAATGACAACCAACTCTGGAAAAGCATATAGAAGCTTTCTTCTTCTGCTTGTTACCCTCAGTTACTCCACTAGGCTTTGAATGAAACTGATGATCATATTCAACAACAAAAACTTGGGCAAGTTGATACAAATGCACAATATTTTCATCTAAACTTTTAACCTTCTCCTTCTCACTATCATCTTTATTGTCAAGACCGATTTGACAATGTATCTCACCGAATACACAAATTCTAGTGCGAAACTACAAGCATTTATGATCAATCTTCAAGTTTGACAAAGAAATCAAGTGAAAAGATGAAGAACACACACTAAAACACCAAGAACACACATAGTTAAGAAGAAAAATGCTCTATGTTGTATTTCAGGTGTGACTTACCCAAGTAGGGTTTACAAGGATCCTGTTTATACTATCCAAAGAGCAAGAGCAATTCAGCATATTGACACAAAAATCATTACATTGAAATCAACAAAAAAATATTCTATCAGACCCTCAAGTTCGCTATTCCGAATTTAGGAACAGAGTTTTTTATTCTTTTTGTGACTTGAAAGGCATTACTCGTCAGTTCAGTGCTCCATACACTCCTCAGCAAAAGGGTTCGCTGAGCGGAAGAACATAACTCTCATTGAGTGTGTTATAACAATTCTTGCTGATTCAAATCTTATATTGTCTTTTTAGGCTGAAGCAGTCAATACTGCTTGTTATGTTCTTAACATAACTCTCATAGTCAAACATGCCAAGAAGACATCATTTGAACTCTTTTCTAAGGAAAAACTTGTCTTAAACTGTTTGAAACCGTTCGGATGTCCATGTACTGTGTTAGTGCAATCTGAGAAGTTAGCAAAGTTCGCCCCAATGGTGGAGGAATGCTATTTTGTTGGATACTCTGTAACATTTCTCGCATGCAGAGTATACAATATAAGAACTGAAGTCGTTCAGGTGTCATGAAACGTAACTTTCAACGAGCACACTTCGAATGGATGTGTTCCTTCTCAGAGTAGCATGTCTGACTTAGAGAATTTTTCTTTATTTTTTAACTTATTTGTCTCTGATGTTTCAGGTACTGTTCCTCCTCAAGCAATGCAATCTAATAAAGAAGTATATGTGGATCTAAGTGATTTCGCACCAATTACAAGCTCGATTTTGGATTCTATCTATTCGGTTGATCCTCTAGCTTCTTTATGGTCAAACATTGATTCTACATCTTCGGGTGGAACTAGACCCCGTACTTCTTCTTCAACCTTGGTAACAACTACCCTTTAATTAGACAAACCCGTTTTAGAAGAAATTGTGCAGCCTAGTGTTAAAGAGAATGCAACTACTGTAGAGTCAAATGTGTCATATGAATTTGATTCAGAAGATGGCACAGAAATTGACACTGAGGAAATTCCTGTCGATGAGATACAGATTAGGAATCTGGACTCTACTATTCAAGTTCCTGCTGTTAAAGAGTATCGGATTCACAAAAATCATCCAACTTTAAATATCATCGGTCCAGTTGATCAGCGGGTTACTCGGAGTCAATTTGGTACTACAAACATTTTCCTTTACAACTACTTCCTCTCCCAGATTCAACCAACTTCTATTGCTGAAGCCATGAAATACAATGACTGGATTGAGGTAATGCAAGATGAGCTTTTGCAATTCAAAACTTTGAACGTCTGGAGATTGATGGATTTGCCACCCGGCAAAGAGCCAATTCCAGTAAAGTGGGTGTTCAAAAACATGAAGGACGATCGCGGTATCATCATCCGCAACAAAGCTCGTCTTGATGTGAAGGGCTACATGCAGGAAGACGGGGTTGATTACAATGAGATTTTTGCTTCTATGCTCGCCTCAAAGCCATACGGATATTTCTGGCGTACGCTGCTTCCAGGAACATCACTATCCATCATCTAGATGTGAAGACTGCATTCTTGTATGGTGAGCTAGATGAGGAGGTATATGTCACTCAACCTCCGGGGTTCGTGAACAAATATTTTCCAAAGAAAGTTTACAAGCTAGATAGAGCCCGTTACGGTCTTCATCAAGCGCCCACGAAATGGTATGAGACCCTGTCTACCTATCTTTTTCAACATGGTTACAAAAGGGGTACAATTAATCAGACACTTTTTATTCGTCATTGTAACATCCCAACTCTTGGGCGAGATTTAAATACTATATTATAGTATTTAAAAATGTTTTTACATATAAAAGTTTTGGTGGCAACAAGTGAGAATTTATATTATCTAGCTATAGCGTAACTTATGTATGTAAAGTGGGAGCACGAGACTTAATAGTTGGAGGACTAAACTTGTGATAGAGTGAAAGATGAAAAATTACATCTTTAAATGTAATAATAATAAAATGAGGACCAAATGTCTAGAGAATGCATAGAAGAATTAATAAGAGGATTAAATTTAAAAAAGAAGAAGAAGAAAGAGGCGTGGATCAAGAAAGAGCAGGAGGAGGCGACGAGCAGAAGAGGGCGATGACCCCTATTCTCATCTGCGATATGGTGAAGTCACGAAGAAACATAAATCGAACCCCTAGGGTTCGATTTTAAGGTGGTGGCTGCTAGAGACTAGCATCTTCATCCGATTATGCGGTTTTGGTGAGTTTTCCATCTCTTATGGTGTAGTGAAAATCATAAATTAGGGCTGGAAATAAGGGGCTTGCGAATTTAATTGCAATTTGGGGGTTCTTGAACGCGATCTTAGGGTTAGAAACCCTTAATTTGATGTGTGACCTTGATGGAATGTGCTTATGGAGTGGAAAGTGATTGCATGTTAAGAGTATGGTTAGGGTTCGTGCATTCATGGCCTAAACATGTGATTTTTGTTGAATTATAAGTATATGATATATATAAATCCTATGATGATAGAATGTGAAGCGATAAACATGGTAGTTGTGGACTATCACCATTTTTACGATATTCTTTACTTGTGGATAACATGTCTTCCAGTGTATTTAGGGTAGGAAGGTGTATGATGATGAAATTAGATAAATTTCATGTATATTGTTTGTATGATATGCTAGTTGTCTAATGTATAACAATGTTTTTCATGTGTTAGCCTCGTTAAGAAATTCATGGATGCTAGTTTTAAAACTAGGCTTATTCTGTGAGTTGTTAATGATGAAACTTTTTAATCTCATACTTTTATTATAATGAAAATATGAAATAAGTGGATTATAATAGATGATCTCATCTCATGTGTTTAGAAATAATGGGGCTTTATGTCTAAAGATGAGGTATGATATATTGAATGATGTGATATTGAACATTTATCTAGTCGGGCTCTATGTCACTAGATTTATTATGTAGATCGGAATGTGTGGTTTAGTAATACTTAGTGTTTGATAACTTCTTATTCGTATGGTCAAAGAAGAAAGTGACGAAATTGGAGTTCATGTCATGTTATGTGACTCTTAAAAGTTGATAAATTGTTATGGTTGCGTGTTGAGTTATCTTGTTATGATATATGTATGCTTCCCAATTCATGTGGTATGGTAGCTAATGAATGGTTTAACTATGAAATGATACGATGGGTGCATGTATGCTTGTTGACTAATGATCATGGTTGATGACAACCTTAATCTTAAGTGGTCGGGTAAATAGTGACCTTGGACTGTGTGCATTGGGAGTTCTATATAACTTTCAGATGTACAAGTTGAATTCAGGTAAAACAAGGTTTGAGAAAGTGCAGGATAACTCTGTGTTCGAGTATGAAACCCGTATGATGATCTAGCAAAGCGATGGCTAGCAGAGTTCAAGGTTGGGGTGCATAACTCAAGGTTATAAGATCACACGTGGCAAAGGTGAGTAACCTAACTTGCATGTATACATTAAGTCGGATGGTCAGGTTTATCCTAAATCATCGTATCGTTATTATCAATTAATCCATGATTTTTAAGTTGACGTATTCGCATGAGTTGATTTTAAAATATTATAGTAGATTGTAAATGGTCAAATATAAGAATGTGGTGAGATACAAACTAAACATTAAGATGTTTGAAGATGATTATAAATTGATCAAAGGGTGGGAGTAAGGGCTCTCATGAGCTAAAAGACTCCCTATGTTGCTAGTGGCACCGTTGGGTATGTTGGTGATTATGTCCTGGTTGATAGTAATAGAGTTTATATACTACCAACAGGTTGATAAAGCCATAAAGTAATACTTAACTAGGTTATCCCAAAAGGTAGTGTTATGTGTGGAAATGTGGTTATCTTGTCAAACAAAATTAGAAGATGATATAATCATGATAATCAATATGATGTGTTAGGGTATGTAGATGGTATATATAAGATTACTAATACTTAAACATGTAGTAGTTGTTCTTATAAAGAAAGCGGGTTAGGAGAGCCAATTGGCATGATAGCATACGCACGGGGGTGTGTAGGCCATCAATGCCGAATACAAGTCTTGTATATTTGTGATACTGTTTCTGTTGTTGATGACCGGGACATGGAAATCACTCCTTAGCTTCCTGCTAGGTTGAAATTGCTTTGGGAGAGATAGTAAAAGTAATTCTATGTCTTACTTTCTGTATTATTAGTTGGTGGTGTTAACCTAACGGGTCACTTAAGTAAGTAAGAATTTATTGCATAAGTGGAAGATGTTCATAACCTATGTTATGTTAAATGACGGCTAATGAAATTATGAGTGGTGTGTTTTCCTATAGCTTTGGCAGATCTTCAAGTGACTGTACATAGTAGATGGGTGGTGATCTCCGATGAGTCAAACACATGTTGGATATATTAATTGTTATAATAGTGTGATATTGTTGGTATTGAACAGGTGGATTAAATACTGGATAAGTGGTGTTAAGCAAATACGGACATCTATGGGTCCTCGTGTGATGAACCTGCCATACACTTGAGTTATGGCATGGTTTTAGATATATGACTGTTATGTTCATTAGAACAATTATGTGTTAGATGAATGATTTAAATGTTGGGTTCTCAGTTAGCGTTGGCTAACTTATTTGGTTTGAACCATGTATGTAGTGAATGTGATGACTAGGACGTGATGCGGCCAAGCCTTATGAGCCTTGGTGAGGAATTGGAACCGGGTGAAAGAAATGGAAGATGTACAAATTAGAGATAGGTGGGTCAAGGCTCATGGAATCAAGTCTTAAAATGGGTCAACAAAGTGGAGTGTAAGGTCACACATTGATCGTGTAGACTTTAATGGGTCATGTTAACCCTTTTGGTTGTATTTCGGAGTTGAGCTCCTTGAGTCTCTTGGTTGTTTGATTTTGTAATTACTTGGTCAGTTCTAGTCATGTGTGTTGAAGTTGTGTCGTGTTGATGAACAGGTTGACCTTTGTAAGGATACTCAAACTTACGAATAGGTCATGCCGAAATTTTGGTTGAAAGTTGTCAATTAAAGAATATGTATACCAATGGATTTTATATAGTATGTTTCAATCCTAAAACTTTGTTTTGGGAAAAAATGGGCCTATCTTCCGCAAAATTCATAGTTATTTGAATTATGGGTAACGAGTGTTACAAGTTGGTATTAGAGCCATAGGTTGAGGGATTTGGATGTCGGGTGGTATTAAAAATCAACCTTAGTGCTCTTGATGGGAAATGGGAGTTGACCCGGGACTTGATCACGAAGCCGAAGACACAAGGTTAGTATAAATCTTGCAATGAATATTCTTCAGCCTGTTGTTATATCACCTGATGACCATCCATGCGTGCTTATATGCTAATGTATGTTAGGTGATTGGTACAAAGGGGATTAAAAGTGAGTATAGTTGATATATATTAAGTGGAAAATTCATTGTCATGTACAGTGATTAGATATTGAAGTGGTGAACATGTTTTACTAATATGGTGGAATTTCTGAAATGACAGGATAGTGGGGACAGCAGATTGCTGGAAAGCAGCCATTGGAGAAGATCGCCACTAGAGGGTGACTTCTTGGCTGCGGATGACATGAGTTGTAAGATTAGAAGTTGTATGAGTCACTGGCCAGATGGGGTGACCATTTGGCTATCATGTACTGATCACCTCCAGCGGGTGGATTGATCATTTATAAAGGGGGGGGGGGTTGGGAGTCACATGTTGTTGTGACCCTGGTAGTGGAGTTGTATCCAGGGAGTTATATGGTGTTGTGACACGGTGATGAAAAAAATATATATTGTGGGAACAATAAAAGTGATGCAAAACAGTGTGGATAAGAAGGTACTGATCTTCAAAGGCTTGAGGCAATAACCCCAAACCTTATCAAGGGGGTTATTCTTAAAGATTCAAAGCGGTGGAATCCAGGCACAAATGCATACAAGTGAGTATATCTTATTACTTCTCATTTATGCCTATGTTATGTGTTTATGTTATGATGGATACAATATGTGGGTAGCTTGTGAGATAGTTGTAAATTTAAGGTTAATCCTTAAAATATGAATAAGAAGTTGAAAATGACAATATGAATATGTTGAACCATGTAAGGATCATGAACACCTATGGGTGTAACTGGATGAAATGATCTTAAGGATCATAAAGACCTAAGAGTGAAAGTGGATGTGTATGATTTAGAATCATAAGAACTATTTGTATACGTGTGGTCAACGATGAAATCCTAAATAATGATGTTTTGGAATTGTAAGTGGATGTAATTTAATGGGATTCCCCTTCGGGAATGAACACCAATTGATCATAATGAGTTGGAGTTTGATAAATATGTTGTATTTATTGAATTAGTGGTAACTTGAAGATTAAATATAACATTTAAGAGTGTTCAATATTGTTACAAATTATGCATATGGTATAGTTGTTTTATAGCATGGATAATTACCCAAGATGGATTAGAAGTAAATGAGGAAATGGTTATTTTTGACGAAGAATGATGATATGTTGTCGAATAGAATGACCTTGTTTGGGTAAAGTGTGTGTATCACCAATATGTGATATGTAAAAGATGTAGAATGACCTGTTTGGGTAAAGTGTGTGTGTATCATTAATGTGTGATATGCAAAAGATGTGAAATGACCCATTTGGGTAAAGATGTGTATTCACCGATGCGTGTTATACAAGTGAGTAAAACGACCCGTTTGGGTAAGATCGTAATATAAAGTATGTGTTGATGTATGATAATTGACTCGTAAGGGTTTAGGTGGGTAAAATTGGTTGTGAAACCAATAAACACCTTCGGGTGAAGAAGTAATGGGTCTTAAAACCTAATTTACATGTTCGGGTGAAGTTGAAGTAAATGGTCCTGGAACATGATACACCTCCGGGTGACAGGGGATGGTTAGGATGTCATAAATTTCTCATCCATTAGTTGTATGTGAATAAAAGTTGTTTTGCTAAATTCTCTAATGTGGTGTGTTGTATGTGGAAGTAGACACCAAAACTTATGTAATGGTATGGTGTCTAAAAACTAGTATGAAAGTTTAGTAAAGTGGTAGAAATGAAGGTTGGCCTATATTGCATGATCATAGCAAAATGGGTCAACGGGTCGGGTTGGTAAATTGTCGAATTGATGTTAATCGTAATAGACCAACCTGTTATGATGTATTTGTGTGTTTATACGTGGGTAATTAAAGTCTTTGGACTAAAATATCTTATGGATGAGGGTAATTGATCAATGTATGGCCTAAAGCATCAAGTTGTTGTTTTGTTGTTTGTGGTGTCTAAAAGTAGAAGCAAAGTCGAAAAGTCCTACAGGCAATGTTGGAAAGTCCTATAGGCAATGTTGGAAAGTCCTACGGGCAATGTCGGAAAGTCCTACGGGAAATGTTGGAAAATATTATTTTGTTTTAACAAAGTAGAATAAGTATGTAAAAGTTGAAATGTTAGAAAATTCTATTTTGTGTTAACAAAGTAGAATAAGT
>JBCNJP010000012.1:57893351-57935351 GCA_039602395.1 Deinandra increscens subsp. villosa
CATTCTTTTATTATAACGAAAATATGAAATAAGTGGATTATAATAGATGAACTCATCTCATGTGTTTAGAAATAATGAGGCTTTATGTCTAACGATGAGGTATGATATTATTGAACGATGTGATATTGAACATGTATCTGGTCGGGCTCTATGTCACTAGATTTATTATGTAGAACGGAATGTGTGGTTTAGAAGTACTTGGTGTTTGATAACCTCGTATTCGTATGGTTAAAGAAAGTGATGAAATTGGAGTTCATGTCATGTTACGTGACTCTTTAAAGTTGATAATTTGTTATGGTTGCGTGTTGAGTTATCTAGTTATGATATATGTTTGCCTGCCAATTCATGTGGTATGGTAGCTAATGAATGGTTTAACTATGAAATGATACGATGGGTGCAAGTATGCTTGTTGACTAATGATCATGGTTGATGACAACCTTGATCTTAAGTGGTCGGGTAAATAGTGACCATGGACTATGTGAATTGGGTGTTCTATACTAACTTTCAGATGTACAAGTTGAATTCAGGTAAAACAAGGTTTGAGAAAGTGCAGGATAACTCTGTGTTCGAGTATTAAACTCGTATGATGATCTAGCAAAGGGCTGGCTAGCGAAGTTCAAGGTTGGGGGTGCATAACTCAAGGTTATAAGATCACACGTGGCAAAGGTGAGTAACCTAACTTGTATGTATACATTAAGTCGGATGGTCAGGTTTATCCTAAATCATCGTATCGTTAATATCAATTAATCCATGATTTTTAAGTTGACGTATTTGCATGAGTTGATTTTGAAATATTATAGTAGATTGTAAATGGTCAAATATAAGAATGTGATGAGATACAACCTAAACATTAAGATGTTTGAATATGATTATAAATTGATCAAAGGGTGGGAGTAGGGGCTCTCATGAGCTAAAAGACTCCCTATGTTGCTAGTGGCACCGTTGGGTAAGTTGGTGATTATTTTGGCTATTTTTATGTCCTGGTTGATAGTAATAGAGTTTATATACTACCAACAGGTTGATAAAGCCATAAAGTAATACTTAACAAAGTTATCCCAAAAGGTAGTGTTCTGAGTGGAAATGTGGTTATCTTGTCAAACCAAATTATAAGATGATATAATCATGATAATCGATATGATGTGTTAGGGTATGTAGATGGTATATCTAAGATAACTAATACCTAAACCTGTATTAGTTTTTCTTATAAAGAAAGCGGGTTTGGGGAGCCAATTGGAGTGATAGCATATGCACAGGGGTGTGTGCGCCGAATACAAGTCTTGTATATTTGTGGTACTGTTTCTGTTGTTGATGACCGGGACATGGAAATCACTCCTTATCTTCCTGCTAGGTTGAAATTGGTTTGGGAGAGATAGTAAAAGGTAATTCAATGTCTTACTTTATGTATTATTAGTTGGTGGTGTTAACCTTAACGGGTCACTTAAGTAAGTAAGAATTTACTGCGTAAGTGGAAGATGTTCATAACTTATGTTATGTTAAATGACGGCTAATGAAATTATGAGTGGTGTGTTTTCCTATAGCTTTGGCAGGTCTTCAAGTGGCTGTACATAGTAGATGGGTGGTGATCTCCGATCAGTCAGTCACATGTTGGATATATTAATTGTTATAATAGTGTGATGTTGTTGGTATTGAACAGGTGGATCAAATACCAGATAAGTGATGTTCAGCAAATACGGACATCTATGGGTCCTCGTGTGATGAACCTGCCATACACTTGAGTAATGGCATGGTTTTAGATATATGACTGTTATATTCATTAGAACAATTATGTGTTAGATGAATGATTTAAATGTTGGGTTCTCACTTAGCGTTGGCTAACTTATTTGGTGTGAACCATGTAGGTAGTGAATGTGATGAGTAGGACGTGATGCGTCCAAGCCTTATGAGCCTTGGTGAGGAATTGGAACCGGGTGAAAGAAATGGAAGATGTACAAATTAAAGATAGGTGGGTCAAGGCTCGTGGAATCAAGTCTTAAAACGAGCCAACAAAGTGGAGTGCAAGGTCACACATTGATTGTGTAGACTTTAATGGGTCATGTTAACCATTTTGGTTGTATTTTGGAGTTGAGCTCCTTGAGTCGCTTGGTTGTATGATTTTGTAATTACTTGGTCAATTCTAGTCATGTGTGTTGAAGTTGTGTCGTGTTGATAAACAGGTTGACCTTCGTAAGGATACTCAAACTTACGAATAGGTCATGCCAAAATTTTGGTTGAAAGTTGTCAATTAAAGAATATTAATTCCAATGGATTTTATATAGTATGTTTCAATCCTAAAACTTTGTTTTGGGAAAAAAATGGGCCTATCTTCCGCAAAATTCGTAGTTATTTGAATTATGGGTAACGGGTGTTACAGTCATGTCGAGGATCATATGCTTTTAATGCAAGTATATGTTGACAACATCATTTTCGGGTCAGCCAACATCAATTTGTGTAAAGAGTTCGAGGAGCTTATGAAGAAACGGTTCGAGATGAGTGCCTTGGGAGAACTGACTTTCTTTCTGGGGATTAAAGTTAAAAAGACTTCTGAAGGAATTTTTATTAGTCAAGGAAAATATGTACGGGAATTCCTGAAGAAGTTTCATCATCATAACTCAAAAGGATTCTCAACTCCCATTGAAACTCGTGTCAAACTTCATTCTAATCCTGAAGGTGTACTGGTCGATGAGCATCTTTATCGATCGATGATAGGTTCACTGATGTATCTCACTGCGAGTCGTCCGGACATCATGTATGTCGTATGTCTGTGTGTATGAAAAACCATAAGACGGATCTTACTTGAGGTTTGCTTGATCATATACGAGAGAACAAGATGTAAATAAAAGTTTGTTTATTGAAATCACCAAGACTCAATTACAAACTCTCTCTAAAGCTCAACCAGAGAAACACACACTTAAGATCTGGTCTCTCTCAACTTGTTACAAAGTTCAAAGACAAAGTTCCTATATATATACGTCTGGCCGAACCTCAGAAGAACTTCAAGTTCGCCTGATCCGAACCTCAGGTTCGGACCTAGTTCGGCTAGCATCATGAACTTGTCTTGATCTTCACATCGTCTCGTTCAGATACTTCACATGACGCACATATTATGTATCAACAAACTCCCCATCTTCATCTGCAGTATCTCTATTCACCAATTAAAACATATTCTTCAAACAAACTCCACCTCAACTTGATGGTCGCTTGATCTTGAATACTTGACGATGCACAGTTTCTTTCTTCCTTATCAACAACTTTAGAAGACTTGTAGTTGTGATAAACTCTTTCCTTTGAGTACCTGGCAAATCTTGACGCAAAACGTCTCTTCGAGACTCCAAGATATAGATTTTGAAAATGTTTTTCGTATCTTGTGTCGATCAATCGAAAACAAACAAGAAATAAAATATTTTTGGCTTTTACAAAGTTTATGTCAAAACAAATCTAAAATCTTTTTGATTTTTCAAACTTATGCTACAACACAACAAAAATGTTTTTGAACTTTTCTGAAATGAAAAATAAAAAAGCAATACAGAATCAGACTCTATTTTTTATTTTGCGAGAAAGATCACGACACAAGATCATATCAGACGTAACGCATCTAGCACATTTCAATTTCGGCCTTAATCAGCATGCAAGTCAAAATAACCGCAAATACAACTTTTATGTTTATTTCAGCATGCACCTATTATTTTAATCGTTTTCAGATATGCTTATGGTAATTTTGTCATGTACTGATAACCCGGCCTCCACTCTATCAGAAATACTAGCAAATCATCATATTTATCATATAGAAGCATATTTTCTTTGAGATTTAATCATCCTTGATGATTCATGCAAAAATAAAGCAAAACCCCAAATACCTAGCAATCAGGTCGGTCTTGTGCACACGCAGAGAAAGCCTAAGTATTTGAGAAAATAAGAAAGCAAAACAAGTTGAAGTTGGATAATTCAACAATGATCAGGTCGATACTTCCGTATACGCAGAGAACATCCGATGAATTATACGAAACTCCAAGAAAAATAAAACAGAATGTCAAACGAACAACGATCAGGTCAATCTTTCGATACGCAGAGAAAGCCCGATCGTTCAACAAAATAAAGAAAATCAAACAAGTTGAAATATTTGCAAAATGAACACATGCATTCATCAGGATATCTCTTATTCTATTTTTGTCAAAATCATCACACAACATTCATCAAGAAGCAAATAACCAAAGATCATCAGGCAAGCTTTATGTTTATATCTTACTTGCAGATATCAGATTAGTCATGCACATTCACAGAGTATGCAAGTACCTACAACCTTTAGACTTAATCTATCCATGGCAGACAAACATATATGCTGATGTACCATCATTTCTCGCTTTTGTCGAATCAATTTCTCAAATTTTCATTTTTTTTATATTTTCCAATTTCTCCCGCTAAAATTTAAACAAACACTATTTTTTTAATCTTCAAATTTTCTCCCCCTAAAAATATGAACGAAAGAAAATGAAAAACAAAAAAATGAAAATGATCGATCAACACTTGACACGTTTTTTAAAATGATATTTATTTGAAAATCAGTTTGTCAAAGATAGGAACGATTCAATTTAACTTAAAACAACCACAAGTATCTCACTGTCAGCAATCTCTCGATTACTAACAGTTCTTCTTGAAATACCTGCAAACACCAGAAAATAATAAGTTCTTAAAACCCCGACCCTCATCCACAACGATGGTAGGTCGCCCAGTGTCTTCAACAAAATCTGTGTTGGCCGTAGAGACAACTTTTGGTCTCCATACCTGTTTTGGTTTTATGATTTCTAGTGAACCATTTTCAACTGATGAGTGACAATCAGAACTACTACCCATTTTTCCGAAGTTAGCTTCTTTTGCCATGAAAATTTAGTATTGTGCATTGGTTCACTAAAAATGATGCCATCAAGATCAACATACTTTGTATGTTTGGCATGTGATGATGAATTGTTAGTTGTCGTAGGACTATTATTTTCATAGACCCTTCTTACGACAAACATAACACAGTCGACTACCAGTTGGATTAATTGAAATTGGTTTTCCAAACTGATCAGTCAAACAGTCATCATAAATTTTTGAAAACACATGTTTAGATTTCTTTGGTTTTTGAAATTTTGGAAAACATTTTGGAGAATCATAAAAACCAGAATCATCTCCATAACCAAAGAATTTATCGTTATGATAAAACCTGTGTGATTTAGCAGAATGAAATGAATCTGAATTGTTACTGCCTTGTGGTGTAGCATCAGATATACAAGAAGACTCTTCAGAAGAAAGCTTGTCATCTGGTGTAGATACTTTTTTCTTCCAACATTGTGGCTTCTTATCTGAAAACACCTTCTGCTTCTTTATCTTCTTTGCTTCGAATTCCTTCTTGTTGAAATCCTTAATTGGCATGTCATTTTCTTCAAATCCCAAACCGCCATTCTTTTGCTTGAATTTATCTTGAACATAATTTGGTATCTCATGACCTTGTTTGGCAAGTTTTGTAAATTTAGATTTGATTCCTTTCAGATCATTCTTCCCGGAAATCCACGAATCATTTATCACAATTTCAGAAAACTTTAACACTTTCACATTTCCTGGATTTCCATTAAAAACCTTTTCTTTTTCAAGACATGTAGATTTAGAATCAAATTTCAACCCATTGCTATAATCAATCTGTTTTTTTTTCTTTTCTTCTTGGATTTGGATTTTGTTTTCTTTCCTTAACTAGTATCAGCAAAATTTGAATAATCATGCTGTTCAATACCAGATGGTATAGCTGGTATAGACATTTCAATATCCACAGGAGCAGGAACTTGATGAAGACTTGTATCTTTACCATTCTCCTGACTCTTCTCCAATTTATACAAATAATTCAGGAAAGTCGGTGAATTGTTACAATTTTTCAATTTCGTTTGCAAATCAAAAATCTCTATCTTTTGTTCAGATATTTTTCATATTAGCTTCCGACAACTCTCTCTGTGAAGCAATGTACGTGTCAGACAATATGTTATAATCATTTATATGACATTATCTCAAGCGACACTCTTCCAGAACTCCTGCATTAAACTTTCTCTGCCTATTTCTGATAATAGACAACATCTTGTTTCAAAATGTTATTTTACATTCGAACCTCACCATTTTCATCATGCAACTTTGTGAGTTCCTCCTGAAGTTGAATTATTCTATCAGCAGCTTCGACATGAATTTTATTAACATTTTCATATTTTTGTTGAAGAGGGTAACATTTCTCAAATAAAGCATCAAATGTTCCCTCATCATCTTTTTGTGCAATCTTTGCTTTGTTACAAGCTTCAATTAACATTTCTTTCTCTTTCAACCAATCTTCCTTAATTCTTACAAAGTCAGAACATGTTGTACAAGAGGAAGATACACCTGTTTGAATTTTTGCTTCGTAATCATCACGAATTTTATTTTTCCATTCCTCCAATTCGTTTCTCAGAATATTATTTTCTTCAGATAACTTCGCTTCTATCTTTTCTAATTCCTCAATTCTACCTTGAAACTTCAAAACTTGATCATCTGTTTTCTGTGAAATGTTAGACATATGTTCCTCACATTGTCTCTTTACAATATCCCATATCGTCTTTGCTTTTTGATAATTTTGGACTTGACCTTTAAGAATCATAGGCAAAGCTAACAAAATAAGTGCAACAGCCTTTTCATTTTGATCATACGATTTCCTTTCTTCACTGGAAAAATCTCTCATTTCTTCAAAATCACCACCATTAGTTGGATGCTTAAATTCGTTCGTAACTGGTAACCATAAATTTTGATCCAGATCAACAATATAATCTATAAATTTATTTTCCCAATCATGAAAATCTACAATATTTATCAACTTTGGCACATTCTGACGATGACGCTCAATGAATACATCAATTTCAAACATTTTTTAAATTGTGAAATTCGATATCAAAACTTCAAACTCAAAAACGAGGGTCTTATAAGCTGATTCTAGGGGACAAACCGCAGGGTACTAGCCGTTAAGCAATAAAAGTGTAGATCTCTCCGAGATGGTCGTTTGGCTGGTATTGAGTTCCGTAACTCTTAACGGTTCCCAACTTACGCCAGTTTTCGTGAAACAACCCAAAAATCCCAATTTTGTCCGAACTGTATGTGAACTCAAAAAGTTATCCGAACTTGATCCGAACTGAGTACGAACTGAAAGCTTCGAAACCTCAGCCGGACTATATCCGAACCCTATCCGAACTGAATACACCCGAACCCCTTCCGAACTCAAATCGTCGAACAGTACCCGACCTTTATCCGAACGTCTTCCGAACTCTACCAGAACTCTATCCGAACTTGACACAAACTCAAAATGAACAAAAATTCAGACGAACTTCAGACAAACTCCAAGTTCAGAGCGGTTATTTGGCGAACATGAGGTTCGGAAGACAGTTATCTCACACACTCACGAACTCGACCGAACTGAACATGTTTTTGATCAAAAATCTCGATTTTGAGCAGATTTGGATGTGATTTTCAGTAGTCAACATGATTTTGACAACATAAATGTTTCAGAGATGAATTGCACTCGAAAAGTTCAAAGATTGACTCGTTTTCGAATGAAAAACACTCGGTTTTGTCAACAAACCGTACACAATCAAAGCAAACGCAATAGACTAACTTGGATTGGCTCTGATACCAATTGAAAAACCATAAGATGGATCTTACTAGAGGTTTGCTTGATCGTAAGAGTTAGAACGAAATGAAAACGAGATGTAAATAAAACTTTGTTTATTAAATCACCAAGACTCAATTACAAACTCTCTCTAAAGCTCAATCAGAGAAACATACTCAAAACACACACTTAAAATCTGGTCTTTCTCAACTCGTTACAAAGTTCAAAGACAAAGTTCCTATTTATATACGTCTGGCCGAACCTCAGACGAACTTCAAGTTCGCCTGATCTAAACCTCAGGTTCGGACCTAGTTTGGCTAGCATCATGAACTTGTCTTGATCTTCACATCGTCTCGTTCAGATACTTCACATGACGCACGGATTATGTATCAATAGTTTAAGATTTCAGTGCTCACCGAATGAATCGCATCTGAAGGCTGTCAAGCGAATCCTTAGATATCTTCGTGCAAAGCCCACCCGTGGTTTGTGGTAGTCAAAGGACTCCAACTTTAAATTGGTAGCCTATTTCGATAGTGACTTCGCTGGCTACAACCTCAACTGCAAGTCTACAACTGGTGGAGCTCAATTTCTGGGATATCGCCTCTTCTCTTGGCAATGCAAGAAGCACAACACAATCTCCATCTCAACAGCTAAAGCTTAATATATTGTTGTTGCCTCATGTTGCTCTCAGGTTTAGTGGATCCAGAATCAGCTTCTGGATTTCAATTTGAATTTTCTTGCAACCCCTATTCATGTTGATAACATTGCTGCTATTTCTATTGCTGAAAATCATGTGCAGCACTCTAAGACTAAGCGCATAAAAATCATGTATCACTTTATTAAGGATTGTGCTGAGAATAAATTAATTACTCTAGTTCATTTCCCAATGAAGAACAATTTGTTGACCTGTTCACCAAAGGTTTTGACTTGACTAGGTTTAATTACCCGATTCAATCTGTAGGGATGATTAACTTTGAGTAGTTTGACCTTTTAGAATTCCTAATATGCATGCCTTGATTTCTTAGGTGCCTTATCTGTAGAGTTTGTGTGATCTTCTCTGAATATTTGCTTATTTTTTTCTTTCTTGAAAAACTGAAAGAAATATTTTTTCTTTTATTGGATTTTATTTTATTTTATTGGATTTTATCTTATTTTATTTTATTTTTATTTTTATTTTATTTTATTTTTATTGTGTGCATTGAGTCAAAATTGCTAAAACTGAAGATGAAAAATATAAAAACGTTGAAAAACTGAAAAAATCTACAAAAATAGTGTTTCTTTCTTTAGTTCAATAAGTGTTTTTTATACACATGTACAGAAATATGCAAAAATACAAAAACATTTGAAATTGAAAATGGAAAAGCAATTTTGGTTTGTGGTTAGACACTTAATGTGGAAAATAATATAATTCTGGCCTTGTTGTCATAACCAAAGGACATGACCCAATCGACCAATAATTCTATCATTTGATGTGTTGGTAGGCTCAACATCTTAAGAAGTAAACTATGTCTGTGATTACAAACTAATTTAGCTTAAATAGTGAGCCATTGAGTTTAAACAGTGAAAAATTCTTTAAATTGGTCATTTCTCTGTTTGTCTGAGTAAGAAACCCTGTCTACACACCATTGTTTTCTTCAGCATTAAGTTGAATTATTTCAAATCCGAGCACGTCATATAACTTATGATGGCGCTCAATGAGACTCATTTGATGTGGAAACACCGACTCTGAGTTCTCATCCGCCTGCATAATAACTGAACACATCTGCCGTGTGAAAACACTGACCTTGTGTTCTTTAGCATCCATCCTTCCATCAAATAAAGTGAGAGATCATCTGTTGTGCAAACACTGACCTTGATTCTCCCACACCCGCCAAACACAGACCGGTAGTCATGAAACAAGGGTCATCACGATTTCATGACTATCCCATGAAATAAGTCACTTACCGCTAAAGAATAATTGGAATATTAATATTTTAAATGTGTTAGGTAAATCTGAAAAGATAGCAAACATGATGTATGGTAGAATGCTGTTAACTCAAAATTACATGGTTTTCACAAATTTTCACTAATCGGACTTAAAACATGATAAAAATACATCACATGACATCAAGTTGAAAATTGCAATGTCTAAGCTTAAGTGGACAACAATACCAACAATCTAACTTAGTTTATCTGGTTTGTGCGGTGTTTGGAATTGTAAGAGTTACTGACAATGTAAATGATCGGTATGATTCAAAACATTGTTTGACCACAACCAAGAAAAAATATGTGTTTCTGCAAAATAAAGCCGAAGGCTTGTGTGTAATTTGAATTTGGTGCAATATTGACAAATTCGGTAAATTTTTACCAAATTTCATGTAAATATGTTTTTACTGCATAATTACATTCCGGGTAGGTTATTTTATCGTAAACATGCTCGCATACTATTTTTGGTCTTGGTCTTGTATTTAAATTTTGAATTTTGAGTATTTTTATTCAAATTTTAGACTTAGAAAACTTTTGGTGTTTCTTAAAAATTTTCTGGGTCTTAGCGGACTTAGGCATTGGCCTTAGAGTACTTCACTTGGGGTACATGTCCGCTAACTGCATTTTAAATCCGCTAAGAAGAATCCCTCTTAGCGAACTTGCAAATTTGTTCTTAGTGTACTTGAACTGTTTACTCAAATTATTTTCTGTTCTCTGAAGTCCGCTAAGATGGTTTTTGGCTTTAGCGAACTTGAGCTCCTCTTAGCGAACTTCACGTTCTACTTAGAAATTTTTTGACTTTAGGAGTGTTCATAAAATCTGGGATTTGGGTTGCTTATTAGGCTTATTGATGCTATTACTATGTTGTTTGACTGATTTGGAAGACACAATGAGTAAATGTGCACATGAAATCCGATCTAATAGCCTTGTATCTCAAATTTTTCTTTAAATTTTATTATGTTCAAGTTATTGGACTAACATTGCTTTAACTCAATTCTGTTGAGAATTTTTCTGTCTCTAAACTTGTGTTTGTTGGTAATGCAGTGTGCATACTTGACTTTACATTGTTTAATCTATTCCTTTGATAAACTTAGAACCTCAAACTGTTTTCATGCTTCTACACAGTCTCACTAAGTGATATATGATGGTTTGGTTCCAATTTTGGCATTTAACCTAAAAAATGGTTGAGCATCTTTTAACCTTTACTATTGTTGTTAACTGGTCTTGAGACAACTTTGTACCTAAGTATAAACAAATAGTAGCATGTGTAGTGTAAATTGGATTCTCATCATGTTATTTTCTTTTGACTATGTATGCACCTTGTTCTAGAGTTTTAACTCATTTTTGTTTGATCTCATAACAGATATTGTTCAGATATAATTCAAGATTATTCCATTTCTTTTTCTGATCTTAGCTCATTTTAGATCATCAAAGAGGAACGTTGTCTTGACTTTTGGCAATTTGAGACAAAACTCAACTTGGCTGCATAGGGACAAATTTTTTATCTATCTATCTTTACTTATTCGAATTTTAATATGAATTGCTTGATTCTAGTAGATTCTTCTATGAGTTACTGAGAATACACCATCTTATATTAGATCTTAGCCATTCTAGATCTTCATAAAGGTATGTATCCTCATTTCTTACATTCATATTCTCATTCATGTAAAACATCATCATTTCTTGTTCTTTTTGCAAACTTTTGATTCTCTTTGTGCTGATGGATAATCAATTCAGCCCAACACAGGTGCTTTAGACAATGTAGGATCCTTTTGGGTCTAAGATTTGTTCATAACTCAGGTGAACGGATCTTGGACCCACTAAACACAAATTCAGCAATGTGTTGACTGTTTTGGTTTATCAAAGTTGACTTGATCATTTTGGTGATCAAAATTTGGGCATAAACTGCTAAGGATGTGATCTATGATGCATTTAGACTCATATGAACTATCTTTGGTGTTTAGGCTCTGTTTGAACACAAACATGGTCATTTTGAATTTTATAAGTCAAATTTTGCATGAAATTTGCTTGATGTGACTTATGTTGTTTTCTTATATTGATATGATCTCGGTTACTTGATGATTTACCTTTCTTGATCCTTATGTGCATAATCTTGTTTGTTTGGATTGCATTGAATTTGTTAAGTGATTATATGATCTGTCATGCTACAGATAGTAATCTTTTCTCATATAATGCTTATATGACTCATTTGACCCATTAAGAGATGTTTGCATTATTGATTGTGCCAATGTGAATTTGTTGCTTCTAGTTGATCCTTGTTGTTGTTTATCTGTGATCTGGACACTCTGTAGTGACTTGTTAGTGTCAGGATCTGTATTTGAACTTCCAATATGCTAGGATTGTACTGTTTGCATAATGCTTCATTATTTTACTATTCTCAAGCTTATGATCTATATCTGACATAGGTTATCTTGTTAAATACCTTAACTTGATTTTCTATATCAAAATGGGTTAATTTTGTCTAAATTGTGTTTATCTCAATCTTGACATACCTAATCATGGAATTCACAAGTTTGGGTGGAATCAAGTCCCACTTGATTCTCCCTGGGCAATTTTGGCAAATTGGGATCATAAAACCTTTATTTTATGAAATATGAACTTCAGGTCTGTGTTTTTGATCCCAGATTGCTAAGATTTTCATAAATGAGCATGTTAGTTTATTGATAAGTCTAAGTTGTAGATAGTCTCACAAATATCTCCTTAGCTTAACCAATAATCCTTTGATAAAACTGGTTTGGATTAAAATTTTAGGTAACTTGGTTTTTATGCAAAATTTTCAGTTAACATCAATAAATGAGGTTTAGGTTTGACTCTGTTTTCAAACTTTGAATAATGAAGATTTAGGTCTGGCTCCTTATTTTCCAGAATTTTAAATAAAACACTAAATGGGTTTGTGGTACTAAATACTTGAACGTTATTAATCACAGATTGCGGTTGTACTTGATCATTTTGGGGATATGCACTATCAAATTCATTTCATGTCTTTAATACTTAAATGAAAAGCTCTGTCACTATCACGAGTCTAGTGTGACATGACATTTATCTAATGTCAAGTGGATATAACCTTGTAATTTCATATGTGCAGATGCCACAACAGAAGGTGTGTGTTTAACAAAAGTTGGGAAGCTGCTGATGAGCAAACAATTGATCTACTTCAACAGTCTACCTAGGTAACAACTATGCAGATAAACCCTACAATTTTATAAAGGGATTGTCGAAGCCTTTTGGAACAATGCACACTCGAGCTAGATGATGGTTCCAGTGTGTTGAGATCAAGAATTCAGAATACAGATGTTGAATTCACTGAAGAAAAGATCAGAACTGCTCTCAACCTACAAGATGTTGATTTGCCTAAGACTTTTACTAAGGCTGACTGGCAATCCACTATTAGGAGGATGGGGTATACTGGTGAACTTTCTCTGGATGTCAGCAACAAAATTTTCAAGACCCTATTCTCGGCCAACCGGAGGTGTATCATAATTAGTTTCTTCATTTCGGCGTTCTCATCACGAAAGGCTGCTCCTGATGACTTTGTCGAGGAGACTGCGTATGCCTTACATGGGTTTGTAACTGGAGTAGGGTACAATCTCTCTAATCAACTACTTAAATGGATGATTGGCAACCTGCACCCAGCCGGAAGGGCAAAGAAATTTGTGATGTACCCAAAGTTCATACAAGCTATACTGGACCATTATTACCCAAATCTGACCAAAGAAGTGGAAACTTTCTCTACAAGTTCAATGAATGCTGCCTCATACAAGAAGTACCAATAGGGCAAATATCAAGGACCACTTGTGCCATTCTTTCCTGAGATGATTGCTCGTATTGATGCTGCTAGTGCTGAAGAAGATACTCACATGGCAGAAGCTGCTGTTGATGCTCAAGTTGAAACTACTGAATCTGCTCAGATTCATACTTCATTGGATCTGAATGCACCTGTTTTTCATGAACCTGCTGCTGCTGATGAAGGCCTTGAGAATCTTCAAGGTGCTAGTGCTCAATCACCTGAGCATACTGAACACCCTTCAACCCTAGTCAATGTGGATGTGTTAGAAGAAGAAGAGGGTGATGATTCTGGATCCTCAGACTCTGACGACAGTCCTGATTAACCTGAAGGTGTTCATCCTCGGAAAAGGCAGAGGACTGGAGAATATTCCACGCCCTCTGCATCCCAGATGCAACAATCTACATCAGATGAAAGCTACAATCTGCTGTTAGATGATGAAGCTGATGATGAGACTTTGGTGTCTCTTGATCAAGATGATCTTATGATAGATCTAGATGAACCTGATAGTCCTCAACTGTCTGCTCTAAGTCTTGATAATATGACAATCGCTGCTGGTGATCAAGAGTTGTCTGCTGAGTTTACAATAATCAGAGAAAAGCGAAGCAAGTCCAGCCAAGAAAAGCTGAATATTAGGAAAAAGCCTCCTCCATTACCAAATTTGGAAGTCATTGGATCATCTGGTACTCAACCTAATCCAGTTCCATCCTCAACAACTGTCTGTCCACCTCCTACAGAACTATTTGAAAGGATTGATGTGGATATGAGACCTTTGGAGAATCTTGCTGAAACTGTTGTTACCGTAGTTGAAACAACTGGTGATGTCGGTACAAGCACATCATTATCTGAATCCGAGCTGATTCTAGAACTCCAGGATTAAGTTGTAAATCTTTAAATTCAGAATGACCAGTTAAATTGTACTCTGCAAGTAGCAACTCAAAAGATCGACGATCGATCCCGGGTAATTGAGGAAAAAGCTGTAGAAATTCAGAGGCTTATGGATTTACTTGCCAAATCTAGTGAAGATAAACAACTAACCGATAAACCAGATGATGATACCAGTGATCATGGTTCTAAATAACTAGAAGGACCAACTCAATTTGATCATGTAGCTGAAAGGAGTGACATTCCTAATCCTGATTCTTCGACTCCTGCCCTTGCTAGCAAAGATGCAACTGGCATTAATAAATCCCCAAGTCCATTGAATGACAGTGATTTCGAGGTTGATGCTGATAAGTTCATTGAAGGAGATGAGCTTAATTTTTCTGATGACGACGAATCCTTCGTCAATAGCTTCCTTCATGATGAACCCGTTGATGATGTTCTGGAATCTATCAAGAAGCTAGCTCCTGCTCCTGAGAACCTAAAGCTTCCTAGATTTTCTCAAGCTAATAGATCTATTGCTGCTATTGAAGGCTCTTCAAGTATGGAATATGGAGCTGCTACGAACAGTGCTCTTCAACTATCGTTGGCTCCTCGTGTTCAGGAAACTACATCCACATCCACCGCAATAGTCTCTTTGAATGAAGAGGTTCGTCACGTGCATGTTGACTCAGCTTTTGTAGACTTTGCTATAGCAAATTTCAGGGAATATTATTCGGAGAAAAATCGTCTCAAGAAGAAAGTCATGCAGTATACTGATTGAGACAATTGAGGGTGACACGGATTGAGGCAATTGAGGGTGATATGGATGAGGTTCCCTTACTTTGTGGATTTTGGTGATGAAGCTGATATGTCTGAGCTTGAAGAAAGAATGCATGTGCTCATGAACGATGCCAATCCACTGAACTACATTGATTTGTACATGATTGATATTGAAGATGAAGACATGGAACAAATTTTCCCAACTCCTCTTCAAGTGAAGATTGAAGTAGATGACATATTTGTACAAGTTCTTATCTCCTCTATTCAGCATGCTGAAGAAGAAATTCCTGCTTTGGACATTGCCCCATTTGCTCCAGCGACTAAACCTGTCAATGTTAAAGTTATTGATCTTGAAGAAGGTGGTGACCATGACTCGTCGACTGCCTTACAGGAACAAATCTTTGTAGCTCCCTTTGTTGGTTTTTCACTCGATCCGGAAGAAGATATTGATGCTGCAGTGACAGAACCACAAGAACCTGTCACTGAGGAACCTAGTTCTTCGGAGAGAGAAGCTCAAAGGACTGCCATAGACAAAGGAAAGAAAGCGTTGACTCCTGAAGAGGAAGCTGCGGAGCAACAGAAGAAACTGTCAGAGAAAGAAAAATCCCAACGAGCTGCAATCGAAGAAACTCTCAGGGAACAGAACAGAGTAGCTAAAGAGAAAGAAAGAGTCTTGAGAAGATATCAGTCTGCGGTCGTCATATTCAAGAAGGGCTTGAACACTTTTCCAGAACGTTCTGAGAATGACAGAACAGACAATCCTCCAATCCGCATCATTACAAACCTTACAGAACCTGATGTAGATGATTCTGACATGTCTGAAACCGCTCGCATGGTCAGGTCACTCATGAAGAACAAAATTCCATTTGATTATCTGAGGAAACTGACCGACTTTGAATTGACCAAGCTATATACCGACGAGGCAAAGATGGATTCTCGTCTGCCTAAAGATCAAGCTGTTGGAAGAGAAACTGATCCCCTAATGAATCCTCATGTGCTCGGAATAACGCTAAAAGTACTACTAAAATAAATACTAAAATCTATACCTAAGACATACCTAATTTTACCGAAACAACCTAAACCGAAACGAATCCTAAGGCAGTGAACCTGTCGGATTGTAGTAGAGCTAAGGAAGACCGGATATCGAACCTAGGACACTATTCTAGACAAGACTCAACCTAGACCTAAGAATGGAAATTTGAGAATTTGAATTTGGTTTTTAAAAGAATGAATTAACTAAGTTAACTACGAACTAACGATCGGAAACAGGAAACTTTTGAGAAGATAATCAAATATAAGAAAGTCACCACCTAGACCTGGAATCCCAATTAATACCTCCGATCTAACCTGACTATGACAATTCTAATGGATCGTAGTTCACCTTTTAAGTCCTTCCAAGTAAATGCTTCTAATGCTCGAACAGGAGTTCACCTTATGAGTACGTCCTACCTAAACTAAAACTAACCACCCTCGAAACTAATCTAATGATACCTTAAGCTAGCAGGAGCTACCGCTAATCCTTATAATTGACATGAAATAGCAATTTGACTAACTTCCCAGGGGTTTTCCTTTTAAGAGAAAGTTGACCTAAGTTATTAACCAAACCGACTACCCAATAATTCTTTACCTTTTGAGTCTCAGAATAAGCAGCACATATGAACTTAGGAATCAATTTAACAATCTATATTATGATCAACTAACCTAGCTAATCAAACCAACAAGCAATACATAAGCCACTAGTCAATTACCCAACCCAAACCGGAAGACATCCGCAGATTAAGCAATAGAGATAGTCAATTGAAATCCTAATTCATATACACATACATCTAATCATGAGAGTAATGGAATTTAATAGAAGCAAGACATCAATCAAATTGTCATAAGTCAAGAAAAATCAGAAATACGAAAAGTTCATCATACGGTCTAGGCGGTGATAAACTCCTAGCCTACAATAAGTAAACGAGAAGTAATTGGGTAAACTGTTGATGATTTTATTGAATGATTGATCCCCCGGATGTTTCCTATCGAATCCTAGCCATTCTTTTCTTCAAAATCGCCTCTCAGCCTCTCTGGGATGGAACGCAAGTCATAGTATATCGAATGAAACCCTAAAAGTCGAATTTATACGGAATTTTCTTCTTTTACGGGTTTTAGCCTTCTACGCGTATCGCGTCCTAATGTGAAGCCCCCAGGCGATACGCCTGGGGCTCATTTCATGACAATTTAGTCGTTCAAACCGACTTCGACCCCGTTGACTTCTTCCTTTCGCGCGTATCGCTTAATACGATCTCGGTACTAGGCAATACGCCTAGTCCATTGTTTTCGGCACTTCTTTATTTTTTCCTTGTTTTCTTCTCCTCTTCAAATGTGGCCTCGGGAATTTATTAAATATCTACAAAAACACATGAAACATAAATAAAGACTCAAAGACTCAAACTTAAATAAAAACAAACTAAAACAAATAAAAACTGACTCAATTTGGACTAAAATATATACAGAAACGACTCAGGAAATAGGATGTGTTTGCAACACATCAAACATCCACACACCGACTCTTTTTTCGTCCTCGAAAAATACCTGCAATGGAATCATAACCGAGACTTAACCTCTAACTTATTAATTCTCATTAATTTATTTCTATTAGCATACTTACATCCCGGTAGCGATAATCGATATTTCGATCCGATTAAACCCAACCACCAACTTTTATAGCCCCCAAAAGCGTCATTTCTTATTCAATTACTTAACTAGTCAACCCAATGGATCCCACACTCTAACTTCACAACTTAGCCTAATCCCATCTCAAGATATCAAGTCACAGGTTTAAACCATTTAGGTTCTCCTACCCTAATATTTAATTATATACTTGTCTCTAAAATGAAGGAATAATGGATGAATGGTCTGCTAATTTTGAGCTATATATGTATGTATATTTTTTTTCAGAGCTTCACCTAGAGGAGCACCCACTGAGAGTGAACCCGATGGGTAGCACATAGGGTATTTAGCTCAGCTTAGGCGGAAATGGAAATGGAATTGGAATTTTTTCAAGCGCCACCAAAGTCGGATTTATTTTTATAAAAAGACATAGGCGTGCTTATTATTTCAGAGAAAAGTCTATATTTAAATATTACGGTACCTATCTTCTATTTTTGATAGTTTCAGCATCCGCGTTTCAGTCTAAGGCGGGAACCCACTAAGTATCCTGATTTTATGTATATATATATAGGGTAAGGATAATGTGAAAACAACTTTTATTGCGAAAACACGAAAACAAATATTAAAACCTTTATAACTTTTTCATACGTTAATATTTTTTAAAAAATTTTGCACCAAAATCCTTAAAATTATGTTAACTTTAATTCTGGAAAAAATTTTTAAAAAAAATCAAATTTTTTTTAAAAATTATTATTACACAGGTGCAATAATTTTTTTATTATTATTATTGCACATATGCAATAATATTAAAACCTTTAAAACTTTTTCATATGTTAAAATCTTTTATAAAAAATTGCACTATAAATCTTATAATTCTTTTATCTTTAATTCTGGAGAAAATTATAAAAAATTCTACGTTTTTAAAAAAAAATTATTATTGCACATGTGCAATAATATTAAAACCTCTATCATTTTTTCATACGTTAATATTTTTGATAAAAAATTATACCATAGATCTTATAATTCTGTTATCTTTAATTGTTGAAAAAATTTAAAAAAATTAATGTTTTTTTGTTAATATTGCACATGTGTAATATAATTAATACGTATTATTACACATGTGCAATAATAAAAAAAATCACGAAATTTTATATGTTTAATTTTTTTTCCAGAATTAAAGGTGACATAATTTTAAGACTTTTGGTGCAAATTTTTAAAAAAATTATTAACGTATGAGGAAGTTATAGAGGTTTTAATATTTGTTTTCGTGTTTTCGCAATAACATCTTGTTTTTATTTGATCCTTCCCCTATATATATATATATATATATATATATATATATATGTATATATATATATTCCAATTTTAGACACAATTAGGATATTTAAGCTCTTAAGTTGGCTGGGCCTACCAATACATCACTAACCGAAAATGTTTTCAAGTTTTATTCATTTATATTTAACATTTAAGCCTTATTATGATTACCAATCATCGGTTGTATTATCATTTTCCATTTAATTGCAGCCAGATTCTTGGACATTTTGTTTTGAACAGTTTTTTCAATATTTTTTTTGTTTTTTTACACACTAAAAATAAACAGACTCAAGACGCAAGTCTACCATCCTCACACTTGAATCACACATTGCCCTCGATGTGGATGACAATAAAACAGAAATAAAAATAAACACACGACAAATAAAAATAAAAATAAAAACTGCAACGAAAATTGAAAATAAAAAGAAAAATTGGAACAAACTCCCCTGATTTCCGATAGTGATCAGTGACAAGCGAGCTGGTAACCACTGGTCCTCCATTGAATCTTCATGAGCATCCTAAAGCTAATATCATCGAACCTGCACAACACAAAACAAAAACACGAACTCAACGAAAAACAAAAAAATAATTAATCAGGAAAAATATAAAAAATAAGATCAAAAATAAAATAAAAATGAAACAAACTAAAGGAGAACTGGTGTTTACCTGGAAAACGAGAACTGGTATGAACCGGCTCGAAATAAAATTAGCAAGCAAAAATTAAATATTTGAGTCTAAAAATTTTCTGCTTACCCACCTTAGGCGTATCGCCTAAGACACGTGATAAGTCTAGGTTATACACCTAGAATAACAAATAGCCAACCACGTAACCATACCTCTAGGCGTATCGCCTGATTCCTCCTTACCTCTAGGCGATACGCGTAAAACAGAAATTCTAGGGAATTTTTGGAACTTGACCCCAAAATTTTTCTATCTCTTTTTCTGCTCCAAGCCTCCTTTGGTTGAATTTTCAAGCCAATACCAGCACTTTTGCCCTCAACACTTGCCCTGAAATCATCTCCAGGACTCTCCCATTATCTTGAGCTTCCCGAATTTCCTGCAAACACCAAAAAACACAAGCCGAAAAAAACACAAAATGCATAAAAACCAAAAAATTGCAGAAAATTAAACAAATTTACAAACTATACAACCTGGGCACTATGTCAATTCAGCTCTAAATCACAAGACAACCTCCCAAACTACCATCAGGAGGTTTAGACTAAACATATCTAACCAAACAATTACCGGTAATTAACCGGTTTTTCTCCTTCCACTTACCAACCAACCTACCAATTAACCAACCATCATAGATCACTAAAAATCACATCTTTTTAACCCTCCAATGTTTAAAACGACCAGGAAGTAACCTAATTCTACTTATAAAACCCAATTCCGTGTCATTTTCACCAACAACCAACAACAACCTCCCCACACTTATTCTAGTCACAATCTCATCATCCAACCTACCTAAATCATCAAGTGTGGGCTTTCTAGACTCAATCTCTACTGCCACATCCTCTTTACCAACCAACTCATCCCTGGGTTCACCTAGCGGGTCAAAAATCTTACTTTGATCAACTAAAGAATCTACCCTCCCGGGACTCTCCCCACACTTGGGCCCAATCACTACCTAATCATCTAGATTTTTCTCATCATCTCTAACCTCCCAAGTGGTAGGTTCTACTACACTCTCATCTTCACCTAACCGATTACCTATCATCACTTCTTTCCTTGTAACTAAATTCATACAACGATCTACACACAACTTAAAAGATTCTAATAAGCAAATAGACTCGTTGTTCTTACTCACTGATCCACCAACTTTAACAATCACACTCCCATTATCAACTCTTAATGTAATTGTACCCTCAAAAGCATCTACTAAGGCACAGGCAGTCCTAATGAAAGGTCTACCTAGAATTAAAGGGCATTTAACATCATAATCAGGATCAACATGCACAAAATCAATAGGGAATAAAAATTTGTCAACTTTAACAAGAACATTTTCTATAATTCCCCTAGGTGTGACCACAGATCTTTCAGATAATGAAATGTTCATTCGGGTTAGGGCAGGATCTCCTAAGTCTAAGTGCTGAAAAATGGAATATGGCATGACATTAATGGAGGCACCGAGATCCGCCAAAGCATGAGTCACAAAAGAGCTACTAAAAACACAAGTAATGGTGAATGTTCCCGGATCGGTTAATTTCTCGGGTAGCTTATTCTGGACAATAGCAGAACATTGAGCATTAAGAGTAATTTCAGATAACGCTTCTAACTTCTTTTTATACGATAACATTTCTTTTAAGAATTTGTCATACTTAGGCATCTTTTGTAATACTTCAGTGAAAGGTAAGGAAATCCTAAGTGACCTAAGAAGTTCAAGGAATTGACCATACTCTTGCGCATTCTTTTGTTGAATCAATCGTTCAAGGTATGGTACACGCTTAAGGTCCTCTGCTGTGATCGGTTGCCTTGTGAATCTAACCCTCTTCTTCTCCTTCGCCGCCTCCCACTTCATCTGCTTCCCTCTAGATGGCGAATCATTGACTCCTTCAACCTCGACGTTTGGTGCGGTACTTGCTGGTTCACGCTCGATGCACCCTCCCGTTAGGTGTCTCTAGCTCGATCCCCTCATCAACCAGCTCCTCCTCTACTACCGCCGGTGATGGACTCTCAACTACTCTCCCGCTCCGTGTAGTAATGGCATTAACATTGGCGTTGGGGTTTTTGTAGGTACCACCGAAAAACTGACCCCCGCGGAAATTTAGCTCCTTAAGCTGTTTTGCAATGTCACCAACCGAACACTGTAAATCTAAGAATGAAGCTTGCTGATTTCGTAGTAACGTGTCATGCTCTGCTAGCTTCTTCTAAATAGCCTCATCTCGCACCACGATCTGCTGTAGGATCTGGGTCTGGTTAAAAATCAGCCCCCTTATCTCTCTTATGCTGGACCCATCATCTCCTCTCTCATACTGATTGTTCCTCGCCTGAAAGCCCGGTGGGTTTCCTCCGTCTCGCCATCTAGAATTTTGGCCACTCCTCCACCCGGACTGGAACGAACTACCGAACTGGTTTCGGTTTCCAATATAGTCAACTTGCTTAGCAGGAGCGAGCGGGCAGTCGCGGGTGTCATGAGTGCCACGACATAGCTCACATTTGGCTTTGATATGGAGCTTAATTTTTTTTAAAGCTTTGTAGATGTTCTCCAACTCCTTTGGCGTCATGGTCTCTAAGCCAATGTGATGGACACCCCGGGTAGAAGTAGAAGGTGCTAGTGATCTAGTCGGAGCTAACGTGGCCCTCCGATCTCCGGGTGTCTGCTGTTCAGCTATCGCGAAGCTCTCAAATAATTGTCTGCATTCCTCAATAGAGAGCTCTCCATCATGTGACCTCCAGCCGAAATATTAAACTCCTTCTGAACTGAGTAAGGAAGTCCATTGTAGAACTTTTCGATGATCGCCCAATCCGTCAACCCGTGTTGCGGACATCTACTCAGAAGGGTGTTGAATCTCTCGTAAGCAACTGAATAAGGCTCTTTGGGGTCCATCCTGAAGGAGTGGATTTCCTCCCGAGTACGTACAGCCTTGGCTGGAGGATGATATATTTTCAAAAATTTTGATTTCTGATCGTCCTAGGTGGCGATCGAATTTGGCGGAAGCGTCTTGAGCCACTCGGCGGCTCGAGAGGTTAGGGAAAGTGGTAACAGACACAGATAGATAGCATCATTCGTGACTCCTATGAGTCCGAACGTGTTGCAGATCCGAATGAAGCGCGAGATATGTGTCGGTGCATCTTCGTCCTCACATCCATGAAATTGAATAGAAATGGTGAGTGCGTTGATGACGTGAGACGGAACTTGCCAATTAGCGGTATTGGAAATGTTGGGTTGCGCGATAGCAAACCGAGCGTCGTTAACTCCGGCTCTGGCCTGCTCGTGGACGGTGCGACGTGCCGCCATGGTGGTGAGGTCGGGAAATGGGATGGGTTTAGCGTCGCGTGTGATTTATGTGGAAGTAGATGGTTTGGAGTGGGTGGTGGAAAGAATGAAAGATTCGAGCTCCACGCGAAGTACGCGGAAACGTTCACGAATGTCCTTGTTGGGGTCAGAGAGTGGTGAAATCTCAGGTGGACCTCGCGAACGGGTGTGTGGCAAACGACTCAAATTAAAAAAAAAAACTAAAAATCTAGACTCGAGAACGAAAATCCTAAGACTCTAGACGCGGAAAAACCTAAAAGACTCAAATTTCCTAACCAACCTAGTTAATATTGCTATTGCCAAGTGTCCCCGGTAACGGCACCAAAAACTTGATGTGCTCGGAACGACGCTAAAAATACTACTAAAATAAATACTAAAACCTAGACCTAAGACACACCTAATTTTACCGAAACAACCTAAACCGAACCGAACCCTAAGGCAGCGAGCCTGTCGGATTGTAGTAGAGCTAAGGAAGACCGGATATCGAACCTAGGACACTATTCTAGATAAGACTCAACCTAGATATAAGAATGGAAATTTGAGAATTTGAATTTGGTTTTTAAAAGAATGAATTAACTAAATTAACTACGAACTAACGATCGGAAACAGGAAACTTTTGAGAAGATAATCAAATATAAGAAAGTCACCACCTAGACCTGGAATCCCAATTAATACCTACGAGCTAACTTGACTATGACAATTCTGATGGATCCTAGTTCACCTTTTAAGTCCTTCCAAGTAAATGCTTCTAATGCTCGAACAGGAGTTCACCTTATGAGTACATCCTACCTAAACTAAACCTAACCACCCTCGAAACTACTCTAAGGTACCTTAAGCTAGCAGGAGCTACCACTAATCCTCATAATTGACATGAAATAGCAATTTGACCTAAGTTATTAACCAAACCGACTACCCAATAACTCTTTACCTTTTGAGTCTCAGAATAAGCAGCACATATGAACTTAGTAATCAATTTAACAATCTATATTATGATCAACTAACCTAGCTAATCAAACCAACAAGCAACACATAAGCCACTAGTCAATTACGCAACCCAAATCGGAAGATTAAGCAATAGAGAAAGTCAACTAAACCCTAATTCAGATACAGATATACATCCAATCATGAGAGTAATGGAATTTAATAGAAGCAAGACATCAATCAAATTGTCATACGTCAAGAAAAATCAGAAATACTAAATGTTCATCATACGGTCTAGGCGGTGATAAACGTCGAGCCTACAACCATGTCTAAATCAGAAAACATCATAAAAATTATGTCTTTGAAGTGAAACATGACTGAGTCTAAGAATTAAACAAGTAAACGAGAAGAAATTGGGTAAATCGCTGATGATTTTATTGAATGATTGATCACCCGGATGTTTTCTCTCGAATCCTAGCCTTTCTTGTCTTCAAAATCGCCTCTTATCCTCTCTGGGTTCAAACGCAGGTCGTAGTATATCTAATGAAACCCTGAAAGTCGCATTTATACGGAATTTGCTTCTTTTGCGGGTTTTAGCCATCTACGCTTATCGCGTCCCAATGTGAAGCCCCCAGGAGATACGCCTGGGCCTTATTACATGACAATTTAGCCGGTCAAACCGACTTCGACCCCCGTTGACTTCCTCCTTCGCGCGTATCGCTTAATACGATCTCGGGTTAGGCGATACGCCTAGTTCATTCTTTTAAGCAATTCTTTTTTTTTCCTTTTTTTTTCTCCTCTTCAAATGCGGCCTCAGAAATTTATTAAATACCTACAAAAACAAACAAAACATAAATAAAGACTCAAAGACTCAAACTTTAATATAAACAAACTAAAACAAATAAAAACCGACTCAATTTGGACTAAAATATATACATAAATGACTTGGGAAATGGGATGAGTTTGCAACACATCAAATCCGTTAACAGATACAAACAAGACTATTGAGTTTACTCCGGTCCGTGACCATCTGTTTCTGATCTTATGGATGATTTCTGCAAAGCATATGTTCCTCCTCCTGAAGATCCATCTGAGGTGATTCCTAAACCTGAATCTGAAGACTATATTAGAACCTCAACCAACAAGATGTCTTTTGAAGAACTCCGTGACTTCTAGAAATCCAAGAACGTAAAGAGAAAATCATACATTCAGAAGAAACTCAAAAGTCTCCGATAGTTTGTGATTGACTGCCGAAAGACTGTTAGTTTGGCTAAGAAGGAACAAATCAAGCTGAAAGAGAAGGAAGGGGTCGATGCCCTCAGAAGGAGAAATGTTACTTATTTGTTTGATGTTTGGGATAAAATGGCTCCAAACAGAAAGGCAATGGTGCAATTTACCGCCAAAAACCCGAAGAACATGCCTGCCAACCCGAACATCAACCATGGGATGAAGATTTTAGGATGGAAATATGATGAGGAATTCAATGCATTTATCGTGAAAAGACACAATGGGTACGTTCAATTCTTCGCAGAATTTAGAGCTCTACACACTATATTCTTTTGGGAGCTTAGAAAACTAATGTACGTGGATCTAGTTAACCACACTAACCACAAAAAGGGAAGTGATGCCATTTCAAAGAGCGGTGTTGTTTTCCAATTCAAGGAGAACCTGCAATCTATTGAAAAGGAGAGAAAAGCTGAGAAGCTTGAGGAGAAGAAGCGTCATTGTGCGTCATTGAAAATGGAAGATGAAGTGTTGAAGGATGCTGATTGTTGGCTAGTTGAAGATAAAGGAACAAGTTGTATTTTTTAAGGTTAAAAAAGAAGAGTCAAGCTGCATCAGTACACTGATCTAAAGAAGTTTGGATGGCAAGACCTTTGGAGACTGTACGAGCTCCAGATCCATGTAATGTATGACGAGCACCGAGAGTCTACCAGAGAATATTGGAGATTCTTGCTCAAACTGCTAGGTCAGCCTTGCTAAAACTTCAATGTTCGCATTGCCAACAAGGGTGGAATTTGTTAGACCCGTTTTGGTTGTTGGCAACGCAAACTCTTCACCGTTTAAAGCTTAGCAGACTTGAACAAAGCTTAGCAAACTTGAACTGTCTCTTAGCGGACTAAATTATCTCTTAGCGGACTTGATATTTTAGCGGACTACACAACATGCTTAGCGAACTTGGAGCTGTTCTTAGCGAACTCCATGTATTCTTAGCGAACTTGAGAGTCTGATATAATATTTTTTGCCGATTTCAATGTAATGATTGCTGTATCAATATGCTGAATTGCTCATGATCTTTGTATAGTATAAATAGGATCCTTGTAAACCCTGCTTGGGTAAGTCACACCTGCAATACAACAGAGAGCATTTCTCTTCTTAAATACGTGTGTTCTTGGTGTTTTAGTGTGTGTTCTTCTTCTTTTCTCTTAATTTCTTTATCAAACTTGAAGATTGATCATAAATGCTTGTGGTTCCTGTTGGATTTTACAGTGGATATCCGGGTTGCCCGTTAAAATTTATTACCAAATTATTAACGAGTTAATTATCTAAATTAGATACCCAGCGGAAAGACTGTTACAACGTGAATAATGCAAAACCGTACACAAGATCAGATCACCGTGTACGCATAAATACAGAAAAATAATAAATAAATAAATATCTAAGTCAAGTTAGATATACCTTGGCGGGATCCGAACATCCGTTCGAGACACAGAAGTTCGACGAACTGGTGCTAGTATGAACATGAACATCTAACTCGAAAAGTCGAGTCAAAACTTTGACCACGAGTGAAGACGGCGGCTCAAGCACTAATGCGAGGTTCACCGGGTGAACTAACAGTGGTGGCGGTAACGAAATGGTGTCATGTATTGCGACACCCGAAACTGAATTCTTCGCGGTGCGCGAAGCCAGAAACGATCCGAAGACCAAGTCCACGGTGACCCGTGGAGGCGGCGGAGATGCGATGGCGGCGGCAGCGGGATACAATGGCGCCGGCCACGTCGGCGGTTTCACAGCGCCAGCGACCGGTTGTTCAAACAATGGACGCTGCGTGCGGGGAGGGCAAGGACCACCTCACGGTGGTCCGCCCTCGACTTCTCCACTACGGCGGAGGCCGCAACCCTTTCTTCAGCAACGACAGAACTGGCGGTGGTGGCGGCAGTTTCCAATTGCATGGCAGCGACAACAAGTCTTAGATCACGATTCAATATGGTGTCGGCGGCGGGCGGCAATACGGTGGTGATGGTTGCCGGCGATCGAAAACGGGAGAGAGTGAGGGTGTGTTTGTTTGCGACGACGAGGGATAGATGAAGGAGGAGAAAATCCTGATTAGGGTTTCTCCTTCCCAATCTCCCTTTTAATCACCCTAACGGGCTTTTAGTCTAATATAAGCCCATCTCGAGATCCAACACATCAAACCCCATTAATCGTTAAACCGGTAACGATTAAATAATATTCCGTCTAGCTTCGTAAACGCTTTTATGATCAAACTTTGTTTCGTTAAAATAAATAATATTAAATTATTTATTTCATCGTTCAATTACTAATTAACTAGTGATTAGTGCTTTAGTTCGTTGACACCGGTGTAACTCTTATGGGTCAATATCGTGTCAGTTACTATAATTTTCGGGTCAAGACACCTAATATCCAATAGTCTCCCACTTGGATTGATCGTAACAAGTTAACGTTTGTAGTCATAGGCACTCTAGCTATGCATGGCTACACCAACCAATGTTGACACTTTAAGTCGTCATCCAAAGTATATCTGGCAGCAAGCAGATTGAGGACTTATGGTAATTATTGTCATATATTCCTTTCCATATTAGATATAGATGAAAATGAGACATGGACTCTCATGTTAATATTCATTGATTATAGTCTCGCTACAGATTCGAAGTGAACCAATCCAACAAACAGTAAGTTTGGGTGAGGCCTCACACTTCTCACTTGAAATCAATGAGGGCGCCATTATGTCTAGTTGTTGCCAAAGCAAGAGTACATAATCCCGTGTTGAGGCATACAACTCCTACGGAACTTTAGATCCATTCCCAAAAATAGCCTCAAAAATTTATTAAATACCTACAAAAACAAATGAAACATAAATAAAGACTCAAACTTTAATATAAACAAACTAAAACTAATAAAAACCGACTCATTTGGACTAAAATATATACAGAAACGACTCGGGAAATGGGATGAGTTTGCAACACATCAAATCCGTTAACAGATACAAACAAGACTATTGAGTTTACTCCGGTCCGTGACCATCTGTTTCTGATCTTATGGATGATATCTGCAAAGCATATGTTCCTCCTCCTGAAGATCCATTGGTGATTCCTGAACCTGAATCTGAAGACTATATTAAATCCTCTACCAACAAGATGTCTTTTGAAGAACTCCGTGACTTCTAGAAATCCAAGAACGTAAAGAGAAAATCATACATTCAGAAGAAACTCAAAGGTCTCCGATAGTTTGTGACTGACTGTCGAAAGACTGTTAGTTTGGCTAAGAAGGAACAAATCAAGCTGAAAGAGAAGGAAGGGGTCGATGCCCTCAGAAGGAGAAATGTTCCTTATTTGTTTGATGTTTGTGATAAAATGGCTCCAAACAGAAACGCAATGGTGCAATTTACCGCCAAAAACCCGAAGAACATGTCTGCCAACCCGAACATCAACCATGGGATGAAGATTTTAGGATGGAAATCTGATGAGGAATTCAATGCATTTATCGTGAAAAGACACAATGGGTACGTTCAATTCTTCGCAGAATTCAGAGCTCTACACACTCTATCCTTTTGGGAGCTTAGAAAACTAATGTACCTGGATCTAGTTAACCACACTAACCACAAAAAGAGAAGTGATGCCATTTCAAATATCGGTGTTGTTTTCCAATTCAAGGAGAACCTGCAATCTATTGAAAAGGAGAGAAAAGCTGAGAAGCTTGAGGAGAAGAAGCGTCATTGTGCACCTCATCATGGTATTTTCAGAAAGATTGGAGCAGAAGTTAAATCTAAGAAGATTTTGGGCAAACATGAGACTTATCCGATCAAAGGTTGGTATTAAAGCGGGAAGACGCATGAACTGGTGATCGAGAGAGAAGGAGCTGAAACAATTAGACTTTTTGCTGCCATTGAACTCAGGCTTCTCTCGAAATCCTACCTGAAGATCATCTACCATCAGAGAATGCAGACCATTCCAACGCTTCTAAAGCCATATGAATGCTATGATGCCAACTATTTTCTAATGTTTTTAAACTGGTGGTGTTGTGGACTTATTGATACAGGTAAAATGGAAGATGAAGTGTTGAAGGATGCTGATTGTTGGCTAGTTGAAGATAAAGGAACAAGTTGTATTTTTTAAGGTTAAAAAAGAAGAGTCAAGCTGCATCAGTACACTAATCTAAAGAAGTTTAGATGGCAAGACCTTTGGAGACTGCACGAGCTCTAGATCCATGTAATGTATGACGAGCACCAAGAGTCTACCAGAGAATATTGGAGATTCTTGCTCAAACTGCTAGGTCAGCCTTGCTAAAACTTCAGTGTTCGCATTGCCAACAAGGGTGGAATTTGTTAGACCCGTTTTGGTTGTTGGTAACGCAAACTCTTCACCGTTTAAAGCTTAGCAGACATGAACAAAGCTTAGCAAACTTGAACTGTCTCTTAGCGGACTAAATTATCTCTTAGCGGACTTGATATTTTAGCGGACTACACAACATGCTTAGCGAACTTGGAGTTGTTCTTAGCGAACTTCATGTATTCTTAGCGAACTTGAGAGTCTGATATAATATTTTTTGCCGATTTCAATGTAATGATTGTTGTATCAATATGCTGAATTGCTCATGATCTTTGTATAGTATAAATAGGATCCTTGTAAACCCTACTTGGGTAAGTCACACTTGCAATACAACAGAGAGCATTTCTCTTCTTAAATATGTGTGTTCTTGGTGTTTTAGTGTGTGTTCTTCTTCTTTTCTCTTAATTTCTTTATCAAACTTGAAGATTGATCATAAATGCTTGTGGTTCCTGTTGGATTTTACAGTGGATATCCGGGTTGCCCGTTAAAATTTATTACCAAATTATTAACGGGTTAATTATCTAAATTAGATACCCAGCGGAAAAACTGTTACAACGTGAATAATGCAAAACCGTAGACAAGATCAGATCACCGTGTACGCATAAATACAGAAAAATAATAAATAAATAAATATCTAAGTCAAGTTAGATATACCTTGGGGGGATCCGAACATCCGTTCGAGACACCGGAGTTCGACGAACTGGTGCTAGTATGAACATGAACGTCCAACTCGAAAATTCGAGTCAAAACTTTGACCACGAGTGAAGACGGCGGCTCAGGCACCAATGTCAGGTTCACCGGGTGAACTAATAGTGGTGGCGGTAACGAAATGGTGTCACGTATTGCGACACCCGAAACTGAATTCTTCGCGGTGCGCGAAGCCAGAAATGATCCAAAGACCAAGTCCACGGTGACCCGTGGAGGCGGCGGAGATGCGATGGTGGCGGCAGCGGGATACAATGGCGCCGGCAACGTCGGCGGTTTCACGACGCCAGCGACCGGTGGTTCAAACAATGGACGCGGCGTGCGGGGAGGGCGAGGGATTAATATTAAATGTATATCACATTCAAACAATGGACGCGACCGGTGGTTCAAACAATGGACGCGGCGTGCGGCGAGTAGCTGTTATATCATGGTCTTCAGATATGCATCAAGATGTTGTCCACTTGGTCAAGCATTAATATTAAATGTATATCACATTTGAATTCTTTCTGAATTAATGCCGAGCCTACCAAACATCAAACAATGATCTTATGGCTTTTTCATCTATTTTATCCATGAGTCAGATACGTAAGCCAATGTACCATCATTTCCTAATCATGTCAGATCAATTTCTCATTTTTCAATATTTTTGTATTTTTCTGTTTTTCCAATGTTTTTGTATTTTTCCTATTTCTCCCCCTTAAAATGAAAACTCTATTTTTGGATTTTTTATTTTAACAAAAACACAAAGACACTATTTTTGGTTTTTCAATTTTCTCCCCTTAGACTACATACAGAATGTAAAAGAAAGAAAATTGACCAATCGATACTAATACATTTCAGTTTAAGCTTTCAAAAAAACTTTCAGTTTAGAAATATGGATCATTCAGTTTAAGTTAAACAGGAGACTTCACTATCAACAATCATTTGATGCTTGAACTTCATAATCACCGACATGTCTTCTTGAAGAAACCTGCATACTGGATTTAGATGATTAGGATTCAAATGACCCAAAGCACACAACTTCTGGTCGACCAATGTCTTCCACGAAATCATTTGCAGCTTTGGTGACCACCTTAGGTCGCCAGTGCATTTTCGCCTTTTTAGTTTTTACTGAAACGTCATCCTGTGATGACTCACCAACACTAGAATCAAATTTGAAAAATTATTTTGGTTTAGATTTTTGACTTGGAAGGTGTAGACTCAGTAAAAATTCTGCCTGATTCATCAATAAATGTGACAGATTTGTTTGAAAATGAACTTTTTCTGGTTTCAGGACAATCCCGTGCCAAATGTCCTTTTCGGCGACATTGATAGCACAATCGATATGATCGTGGAGATTGGGATTTGTCCTGAACCGGAGAACATTTATCATTGAACTCAGAACCATCAGAAATATCATCAAAATTTTGAAATCGGTTAGAGTGTACCCATTTCGATGTAGGACTTCGAGGTGTTGAATTTGATCCAGAGGATGGAAACTCCTTAATCTTTTGAGCATCTCGAGAAGAACTTTCAGATGAAGCCTTCTTCTGAATTTTACCTCTAAACCCTTTTTCCATTGTAGATATGAACACTTTAGCCAAATGATAGATTTGTTCCAAGCTTGTGTCTTTCTTTTCTTTCTGAATCTTCTTTGACACATTTTTCTGATTTTTCTTCTCAAACTTCTTGCCTTCACTACCCAAACCAGAACCTTTGTAACCCGGTAGCTTTGTTAGATCAATTTGAGACTTAGAAGAACCATCTTGAGCAACCTGGGTAAATTTAGCTTTAATACCCTTCAAAATGTTAGCTTTTACTAACTTTGTAGCTAACTCTTCTTCAGACCCCATCTTTTCATCTTTTTCCACCAACTATTCTTCAGAAATGTCTTGAGCATTAAAACCAACTCCACCAGAAACAAATTTGACAAATGTAGGTGCACCAGATGTTGAAGAGTCCACTTTCTTGTTTGAAGACATTGATTTCATCTTCTCAGACTTCTCTGACACAAATTCAGAATAATCACCAATTGTTTCAGAAGATTTGACATCAGCCAGAGGATCAGTTTGAACCAATGGAGGTGGTAATTGATTGAATTCTTCACCACCAAACACTCTTTTGAAATTTTCGTCGTTGCATAAATAACTGGTGAAAGAATGTGAATTCTTCAAATTATTTACTTGACGGTTCAAATCCAGAATTTGAACATTTAAATCCGATATCTTCTTCTGAGCTTCACCCAACGCTTTTTCTGATTCTATCAACTTTTCTGAAAATCTGTTAGACAAAGACTTTGCTCTTCTCACTTTATCATGGGCATCAAACATTTCATGTGTAACCTTTTCCACCTTTCCTTGATAAATCTCTACATTTCTTGTCAACAATTTGTTTTCTTTTGTCAGATCGGTGACTTTGTCTTGTAATTTTGACTGGAGGACTTATTAATCTTTGTTTGAAACCGTGATTTCATCATAAGCTTTCTGAAGTTCAAAATTGGTAATCAGAAGTGATTTCACTCTTGCTTTAGATCTCGCATACAAAGCATCAAAATCTCCAATAGCATCCTTTGCTTCGAACTCCCATTTTTCAACCTTTATAGTAACTCAGCATTTTCATTTTGTAACTTTAAGATTTGTTCTTTATTAACACTAACCATCTCATCCAATCTTGCATTTAGCTCTAAAACCTCTTCTATCAACACTTTGTTTTCTTGTTCCAACATTGCATTAGCTTTGAAAATCTCATCAGAAACTTCACACTTTATTTTGTAACCTTCCATCTCTTTTTCATTCTCTTTCTTCACTAACCAACCCATCTTTATCAGAAATCAATTCTCGAATCTTTCTTTCCTTTTGAGCACAAAATTCACACGTGGACTCATACCCACTAACTTCAGAATCACTTGTTTCAGATGCACTTGTTTGAGATTCAGAATCGCTTGATTCATCTTGCATATTAGCCATCTATGCATAATTTTCTGGAGAATGAACTAAAAATGTAGATTCATCCAGAAAATCTGCAGCCCAATCATAACCTTCCTCGGTCACCAGTGCTTTTGTATCTTATTATGATTATGACTATCTGAAGTACTTGGTTTAGAAGAAGATTGCTTACATTCTCGAGCAAAATGTCCTAATTTGGAACATTTGTAACATTTCAGTTTAGATATATCTAAACCCAGTTTGCCTCCTTGAATTATAGAATTCTTGCCATGTTTATCCATAAACCTTCTTCCTCTTTCAACAAGCATAGCAAACTGCCAATCCAAATCTAATTTATGCAACTGATCATCATCCATTTGTTTTAGATCCTCCGAAACCAAACCAGAATTACCAATTTGACTAAATATGGATCCAGATGAAGATGATATGAAAGCAGACAACAAAGCAGCTAGATCTTTAGTTGCTTGATTAGAAGTAGACTTGCTTGATGATCTATCAGGAATAGTAAAACTGCAACCCGAAGAATAACCAGTATTTTCAGACTTTCCAGCAAGAAAAGCTGTTGATGGTGGATTACTGCTTGAAATAGAATGTGATTTTGTTTTAGCATGCACAGTAGCAGAGTTCTCTCCAAAATATATCTCAGGTTTCTGAACAGATGGAATTGCTGACTTTTTCACAAGTAATTCCATTTCCCGAGCTTGCAATTTGCTTATCAACTGATTGAATGTCCAACTTGAGTAGTTTGGATCATTAGACAACATCATCACAAAATTCTCACACTTTTCGGGTAGAGCTTCCAGGAATTTCTCCTTTAATTCATCATTTTCTTTCTTAACACCTACAATGTCAAGTTCATTGATCATTTGTGAAAACCTTGCAAACAAATTTGTGATCTTCTCATTCTCACAAAGCCCGAAATTGTCAAACTCTTTCTTCAAAACTTTCTTTCGAGTATTTTTGTACTGATCATTACCCTCACATCTTTCCTTAATAGCATCCCATAATTGTTTTGAAGTTGGGAAATTCTTAAACTGATGCATCAAATCTTTGGGTAATGCCATCGTGAGAAAACTATAAGTTTTCTTTTCTCTTGCAAATACCTTCTTTTCTTCAGGCTCAAAATCACTTATCGATTTTGGTAAAGTATTAGCAATCAACGGATACTCATATTGTTTTTCAATCGGAATCCAACAATCAACATCTTATGATTATATGTAAGATTCAAATCTTTTCCTCCAGTTATGATAATCTTCCAATCGAAGTAATTTGGGAACTTTCTGAGTTGCTCCGATTTCATTATCATAGTTCATCATGGCTTGCATCGAGGTTTGCATAGCTGAAAACAATTGAAAATCATTCATCTTGAAGTTAAAAATCGAATGTCAAAACTTCGAACTAAAAAACAGAGGTCTTCCAAGCGGATTTTGGGGGTCAAACCGGAGGGTACTAGCCATTAGGCGGTAAAAGTATAGATCTCGTCGAAAAGAACGTTTTAGCTGTTATTAGCTCCCGTAACTCTTAACGGTTCTCAAGTTACGTCAGTTTTAGTGAACACCACTTTTCTGCCAGCGTACCAAAATCACCCTCAGTGTACCAATCTGTTGACCAACGTACCAAAAACTTTGACCAGACCAAACTCTTCAGCGTACCAACTCAGTAACGTGCCAGTAAACTCAGCGTACTAGAATTGTCAGTGTACCACTTTGGTACGGCGTAACTGTCAGCGTACCAACCAGTAACCGTCGCGTACCACCGATTAAAATTGTCTTCCATACTAGAAATCAGCATACCAAAAACTTATGAAGATTGCCTTGCGTACCAGCAGTTCATCCAGCATACCACGACATTCAACCGGCGTACCAACACTGATTCGACTGATATTTGCAAATTTTGACAATTTGGACTAGAATTTGACACAGTGAGGTGCGAAAACACTCTAGGAAAGTTCAGAAATCAATTTTAACCTCGTAATCACTCAGAATAGGAAGAAGTTGATAAAAACGACCCAAACCCAAACTTTCTCACTCTAGAATCTGAAAATTGACCAACACAACAGTAGAGCAACCAAATGCTCTGATACCACTTGTAAAACCATGGAACGGATCTTACTACTGCATGATACGGTCACAACGATTAACATGAATGTAAAAAAAGCTTTGCTTTATTGATTCACAAAGATGTACAAGCTAGAGAGAGAAACACACTTAGATACACACAATTAAGATGTAACAAAATGACAGAACTAATGAACTCTCTCTAACACGAACTATTTATAGTTAGCAACTTACCAGCGTACCAACTGGCATACCATTTGGTACGGGCATACCAATTGGTACGGCGTACCATTTGGTACGGCACCTTGGTATGTTGCAACTATGACTCACTCAAACTCTCTAAACTAGATACAATACACGAGACACAACGTAGCATAGGAATATGCTCTAACATTCATCATGGTGTCGGCGGCGGGCGGCGATATGGTAGTGGTAGTTGCCGGCTATCAAAAATGAGAGAAAGTGAGGGTGTGTTTGTTTGCGACGGCGAGGGAGAGAGAGGGAGGAGGAGAAAATCATGGTTACGGTTTCTCATTTCTAATCACCCTTTTAATCACCCTAACGGACTTTTAGTCTAGTAGAAGCCCGTATCGCTATCCAAAAAATCAAACCCCATTAATCGTTAAACCGGTAACGATTAAATAATATTCCATCGAGCTTCGTAAACGCTTTTACGATCAAACTTTGTTTCGTTACTATAAATAATATTAAATTATTTATTTTATCGTTTAAGTACTAATTAACTAGTAATTAGTGTTTTAGTTCGTTGACACTGGTGTAACTCTTACGGGTCAATATCGGGTCGGTTACTATAACTGTCGGGTCAGGACACCTAATATCCAATAGTTCCACACTAGCATTTGTGTATTGGGTGAGATACATTATCAAATCGGTCCTGACATTTATCAGAATACTCAGAGCTACCCTTTTCAGACTTCTTAGCAGCGGATTTCTTCTTCTTCTTCAAATCTATCTTTGTGTCAACGACCTCACCATTCTTGTTTCCAAAACCCAAACTCTTTTGTTTATAATCAAGTAATTTTGATAACTCTGTCTGAGAACAAGATTGTTCTTTTTGTTTAGCAAGCTTGTTAAATTCAGCTTTTATCTCCTTTAGATTTTTCTTTCCGAGCAAAGACTCATCAATTTCTCCCCAGGAGAAAGTGTAGCAGGTTTCTCAGAAACTTTTGCATCATAGACCTTTTCTTCTACCAAAAAAAATGAACCTGAAGCAAATTTAGGAGCTTTTCCAACTTCAGTTGCCTTCTTTTCAACTTGTTTGTCAGATTTCTTTGATTGCGTATTCTTTTTCTTTTCATAACTTGAAGCAGCAAATTTGGAATCAAACTGATCATCAGACGGTTTCACATCAGATATAGGATCAGTCAGTATTAACCATAGGAGGATGAATTTGATTAAGCTCAGCACATCTAAAAACCTTTTGAAATTTTTTATCTTTACTCAAATAGCTTGTGAAAGATTGTGAAGGTTTTAGATTATGCAATTGTCTTTTCATATCAAGAATCTAAATGATCAATTCTGATATTTTTGTTTGTGTCTCAAATCAATTCCTTCTGAGAAGTAATAAGTTTTTCTAAAGCTTTGTTTGTTGTAGACTTTTCCCTTGTCATATAATCATGAGCATCAAGAACCTCTTGTGTGACTTTTTTTAATCTCTATTTATAAATCTTCACATTTGCCTTCAAGGATTTAGTTTCATCATTCAATCAAGTCTTTGCATCAAATAGTTATGTGTTTTCTTCTTGATGACTGAGCTATTTCTCAACAAGTTCAACACAGGTCTTTTGAAGTGCATCATATTTGTCCTTTAAAATTTCACATTCGGAATATCGTGCATCGAAGTCTTCAGTAACTTCTTCCAACTCCTTTCTGTAACCTTCCATCTCTGCTTTTGCTTGGTTACAATCATCCATTAACTGACTCTTTTCTTTAATCAACTCATAGTTCTCTTCTGCACTATCTGTACAAAATTCACATAATAATTCATAACTGCTTATGTCAGACTTAGTATCAGTGATACACTCATCAACTTGTTTAGTCTTAGCAAGAAAAGTAAAGTGATTGACAAATGCTTTTCCCTAGTTATATCCTCATCAATATGAGTAACCAATGCCTTCGAATTAGCATTACTCCCCGAACTCTGAGATGATTGAGAATTATTACCAGATCTTGTTTGTCCACTCCTTTGTTTCAACTTCTGATTATCTTGTGCTTTGGGATGTGAGCATTGTCTTGCAAAATGACCTAAAGTAGAACAATTATAACAATGAACTTTGGATTTATCAAATCCAATCTTACCTCCAAAATTTAAATCCTTTCTCTCAATCTTTCTCAAAAACATCTTTACTCGCCTCACCAACATTACAAATCGGCAATTCAGATCCATCAACTCTAAATTATCGGGATCTACCTAATCATAATTCTTTTCGGTTAACTCAGCATTGTTTACACTCCCAGTGATAACCCCATAATAAGATGATACATGTGCTAAAACCAATGCCATCTAATCTTCTGTGGTTTTAACAGATAGGCACTATAGATTAATTGAAATGGAACATGCATATGACAACCTCCTGAAGTAGGTTGATAAGTATCAGTTCCACCAGAAATGTTATCAGCTATGAAAGTTGTTTCCAGTGTTGTACTCAGGTCTGATTTGACTTGGCATTAATAGTCGCTGAATTTTGACCATATTTCAATTCCGGATTCTAAACTTGTGCCGGTATTTTGTTTGTTGTTGACATCTACAGCTCTCTAGCTTGTAACTTTCCCGTCAACTGATGAAACGACCAAATTGGATATTCTTTTTCATGAGTAAGCAATAAAACATAATTTTCCCATTTGGTCGGTAACCCTTCAAGCAATTTATCCTACAACTCATCTTCAGTTTTCTTAATCTTCACAACTCCCATTTCACTCGTCAAACGAGCGAATCGTGACACTAAAGCATTAATGTTATCATCAGGATAATGTCTGAAAGTATCGAATTATTTGTTAAGAACCTTCTTTTTACTCTTCTTATATTGATCATTACACTCACTTCTTGATTCTAAAGTATGCCACAAAATTTTAAAGTCTTGCACGTTTTGAATTAATGATCTAACTCTGTTGGTAATGGCATTGTGAGAATTCCATATGCCTTCTTTTCTCTCTTATAATACTTCTTTTCATCAGAATCAAAATATTTTAATTTCTTAGGCACTCTACCCACTAACGGGTATATTAAAGGTTCATCAAATGCAATCCACAAATCTGTATTCATAGCACCGATATACGATTCAAATCTTTCTCTCTAATTACGATAATCTTCAAGTTTCAACAACTTGGTTACTTTCTGACTTCTACCAATATCATTGTCATCATTGAGCAAAGTGTGCATCGAATTTTGAAGTTGAAAATGCATAGAAATCACTCATTTTGGAAAATAAAAGATTCTATTCACCGAATGAAAGATTTTCTGAATGAAAATTACTTTGCCGAATGAAGAAAAACAAACAAATGAGAAAGCAATACAGACGAATAAACACTGAACTGCCAAATGAAAATAATCCAGGGGCATGAACAATATTCACCGAATGAATGCTCAAATAATGAAATGCACTGTAACAGCCGAATGAGTATCACTGCCGAATGAACTGACTCGCCGAGTGAAAGATATTCGGTGGATGAAAATCAACCGAATGACTTAGCATATGAAAATATGCTGGTGAATAACACTCATCGAATGAATATGTTGACCGAATGAAGAAAATGAGGTCCGAATGATCAGAAATAAGCTACCGAATGACTGGCGAATCAACACACAATCTTATTCCGTGGCACTGTATTAGTCACCGAATAAAGTGTTTTTTTTTATCAAAATTTCACTGATATCTTAAGTTCATGAGAAAATTCTTTAGAAAAGATGAATTAGATTGAAATGAGCACATTTTGCTTGGATCAAATCTGGCAAAAAGTCAATTTTTTAAAACTGATTTATGAAAAACTTTCTAAACTTGAGCTTTTTTCACTGAAATGACCAACTCAAGCTCTGATACCACTTATAAGAAACCTCTTTGGATCTTGTTCTATGTATTAAGTGTAGAATCATTGAATTATGCACGAAATCAGTAAGTAAAGTGTGCTGTGTATTGATTCCAAGGGATGAAAGTACAAAGACAGACTCTGGATATTATTCTCACCGAATGACAAAAACACACACCCTCTCCAAAAAGTCTCAAACTCAGAGGATGAACTGTTATTTATAGGCAATGCAGTCAACGAATGACCAGCTGCCGTATGAGCTCATTCGATACGTAATCGGTGGCTTTCATTCTCCAATACAAATTACATGAACTCAATAAAAACTCTGTAACAACAAACACACAATGTCTAGATACATCACATGATACACAAACTTTGCACTAACAAATTGTCAAATCATTAAAAATGAAATTAATATATATATATATATATATATATATAGACTATATATAATCTTAAGTATTTCATTTCCTAACGCAAAATAATACTTAATATTTATTTGAACAATATTATTTTTGCATTAAATCCAATGGAATCAATATATATATATATATATATATATATGTATATATATATATATATATATATATATATACATTGACTGGATGAGGTTATTGTGAGAAGTTTAGTTTGGATAAGAAGGATAAGAAGGAATCATAGTCATTAGATCTTCAATTAAATGAAGATCGATGGCTTAAAATTTTCCTGGGTAAATTAGAGAGAAAAACTAAAGAAAATCAAAGATGTAAGGGTATTTTTGACTTTTTATCAAATTCCCCCCATTTTTTAAACCTTCATAACTTTTAGATACGACATTATTTTTTTAAAAAAATGACACCATAAAAACGAGCGTTTTTTTATCTTTAAAACGCGTATAGTGTTGCTATATAGAAAATTAAAAATTTTTTACTCTTTCGATTGTATCAAAATGTTCAAATGTTTGTGTCATTGTGTCGATTGTGTCAAAATATTCAGATCATTGTGTCATATTGTGTCAAAATGTTCAGATCATTGTGTCATATGGTGTTAAAAACCGAAAGAGTAATTTTTTTTTAATTTTATATATAGTAGCAATATATAGAATTTTGACACGACGACACAATGACACAATGATCTGAACATTTTGACACAATGACATAATGATGTGTCAAAATGTTCAGATCATTGTTTTATATGATGACAAAAATCGAAAGAGTAATTAATTTTATATATAGCAACACTATATATACTTTGACACGACGACACAATGACACAATGATCTGAACATTTTGACACAATGACACAATGATGTGTCAAAATGTTTAGATCATTGTTTTATATTGTGCCAAAAACCGAAAGAGTATTTAATTTTATATATAACAACACTATATATACTTTTGACACGACGACACAATGACACAATGATCTGAACATTTTGACACAATGACACAATGACCTGTGTCAAAAATCAAAAGAGTAATTTTTTTTTTCATTTTTTATATAGCAACACTATATGCGTTTTAAAGATAAAAAAATGCTCGTTTTTATGGTGTAATTTTTTAAAAATAATAATGTCGTATGTGAAAGTTATGAATGTTTAAAGAAAATAGAGGAAGTAGTTAAAAGTCAACAAAAGTTGCTAAGACTAAAATACCCTTCCTTCCTTTTTTATTAGATCAAGATCCAATGGCTAAAAATCCTTCTTATCCTTCTTACCCAAAACAAACTTCTTATTTGAACCTCTCTCTACATTGACTATATATAATCTTAAGTATTTCATTTCCTAACGCAAAATAATACTTAATATTTATTTGAACAATAAGCATTATGCATAACCTTGATATATATTTATTTTGCCTAGTAAATATTATACTCCTTAGAAGATATCATTTTCATGATTAAAGCAAATGAAATAAATAAATATATATTGATAATATATATTTCCCAGTATTTTATTTCATGACGCAAACCATTACTTGTAAAACCAATTTGTCCCGATCTAGTGATTTGAACACCGAAGTTGGATCGAAAGTTCACCAAAAACAAACGAAACGAAGAACACGAATCAATTAAATAAAACTCGATTTATAGCACGAATTGATCATAATTACAATGAATGATTGACTCAATAAACTCTCTGTAATCTAAGAAACAAGATCAAAAACTCTCCTTATAGAATCGACTCAGAAAAAAGCAACTGGGGGTTTTGGTACGTTCTACTATTCTTGTGTGAATGTGTTCTTCTCCAGTGTCTGATCTCTTGAACCATATATATATATATAGTGATCAATGGTACGCTGCCTCCATCCTTGGTATGGTGATGTCAAATTTTAGTTTGTACCATTCTTCTTCTAATGGGTTTGATGGACAGATAACATGAATCTCAAATGTGAGATTTATATTATACATACATTTGACACAACTAAAACCCTTCAACTATAAAAGATGCACACTTTCTACCCTCAATTATGTAAACTAACTAAATCTAACTAATCAACTAACGATATTAACTGTGATACACACACGTCACATAGAAAATGCTCTAACAGACTCCCCCATGACGTGTGCTGTATCAGATCTTCAAACTCTTTTAAATTGTTGTTAGTTGATGTAGGGTAGACATGGCAGAAACAGGACTGTGTCAACTGAACCATTTGTCAAAGTATCCTTCGTTAGCTTGTCATCTGACAGGCTTACGAAATAAACTCTTTGACAGCTTTGCAACCATGCATGAAATCCATTCTAAGATCTGTATCTGGGAGGATTTGATCATTTCATCCTACAACCTTCAGT
>JBCNJP010000012.1:57935851-58009050 GCA_039602395.1 Deinandra increscens subsp. villosa
TTGGTTTTCTTCTCAAAAACACCTTCATTTGCACTGATAAAGATCAGTGAGGACGAACAGGTTCATATATATCAGAAGTCAAAGCATGTATCATCATGGCATAATCATGTAAGTCATGGCATATCATTCAAGCAAATTGCACAAGTTTGGATTGTGGTCTCAGTTTCGCTAGCAGTTTCGCTAGGCAGTTTCGCTGTGTGCACGGGCAGCACTTTCGCTAGGCAATACCCGATGACACAGTTTCGCCAGGCTAGTTTCGTTCGAAACTGTTGGCACAGTTTCGCTAGCCTAGTTTCGCCCGAAACTGGTTTGAACTTTCGTTCAGGGAATTTCGCTCGGTAGATTCGCTCGAGCTGGTCTGGTCGGTTTACCCGGCGACACTGCAGTTTCGCTGCATAGTGTCGCTGGTTGAAGATATGCATAATTTCGCTGGACAGTTTCGCCCAGAGAACAGTACAGTTTCGCTGGTCGCGAAAAACACATAAATCAGCCTAAAAATCAACCTAACAGCTTCCATACTTCATGGAATTCATTGTTTAGCATACATAGGCATTTACCAACATCAAACAACAAGTTTTAACACCTTATTCATGCATATTCATCATCAAATCACCAAAATGCATTTAAAACCCTAAAGTGACCTAAATAGCATAAATCTCTATCATGGTTGGATTTCAAACGTAAAGTTGCAAACTTTATGATTGATCTAGTATTCCTAAGCATTCCTACAGAAGATCTAACGATAACACAGAGATTTAGGCATGCTTTATGAAGAAACACATAGAAAAGCATAAAAATGGTGGTTTTGGGACTCACGGTTGATCTAGGATCGATGGATGATCTTCACAACTCGGAATGATAGCTGATCCTTGGTGGTTCTCGGCTGGAATCAGCTGGTCCAGAAGTTTCAGGAGAGTGTGTGTGTTTTTGTGTAAATGAGGCAAAATGGGAGAACTAGGGTTTATTAAGATTATTTATATCAGAGGCTAGTTTCGCTGGCAGTTTCGCTGGCCAGGCGAAACTGGCTCTGGTCGCGTTTTAATTGATTAGCTTGGCTGGCTACCGGGCGACACTACAGTTTCGCCCGGTAGTTTCGCTGGCTGCACAACTTAGGCAATTTTCACATAATCAAGGATTTACAATTTGTCATGCTATTCATAATATTAAATCATGCGTTTAAATCACATTGCACATAATGACATTAATAAATGAACACATAGCACATATGGGCGGGTTCGGTGATCAACCAAAGGTCGTGGACGTATTCGGCCTAGTTATGCATTAGTTACTAAGTTAATACTTATAACGTAACTAACGGATTTGTCTAACGGAAGTAAACCTTGAAATTCTCGGATGTCACAATTACCTCTACGGAACAAAGTGCACGATATTTACCGACCACAAAAGCCTACAGCACATCTTTGAACAAAAGGACCTCAACATGCGACAACGACGGTGGGTCGAGCTACTGAATGACTATGACTTAGCAATTAAATATCATCCAGGAAAAGCCAATGTTGTGGCAGATGCATTAAGTCGAAAGGAGTATGAAAAGCCTCGACGGGTACGAGCGCTGCAACTTACCATTCACACGGGATTGCCGGATCGGATCCGCGATGCCCAACGAGAAGCTCTAAAGGAAGAAAACTTCGCAACTGAAGCACTGCGTGGTGTAGATGGGAACTCTGAGGTTAAGTCCGACGGGCTTAGATACTACAACGACAGAATTTGGATCCCTTTACTCGGAAATCTCCGTGAGCTCGTGATGGACGAGGCTCACAAGTCAAGGTATTCGGTGCACCCTGGATCGGATAAAATGTACCAAGATTTGAAGGGTTTGTATTGGTGGCCGAATATGAAAGCCGACATTGCGCGATATGTGGCTAAGTGTTTAACGTGCTCAAGAGTTAAAATTGAGTACCAAAAGCCTTCTGGATTGTTGCAACAACCAAAGATCCCAGAATGGAAATGGGAGGATATTTGCATGGATTCTGTAACGGGATTACCTCATCGATCGAATCGACCGGATGCGATTTGGGTTATCATTGATCGTTTAACCAAGTCTGCACATTTTATCCCGATGAAGGAAAGTGATAACATGGATAAGTTAACAAAGCTGTACATAGATCGAATCGTGGCACGTCATGGAGTGCCTAAGACTATTATCTCCGACAGAGATCCTCGATTTACTTCCCGATTATGGCAGTCTATGCAAGAAGCACTGGGAACCAGACTGGATATGAGTACAGCTTATCACCCGCAGACCGATGGTCAGACGGAACGAACTATTCAGACTTTAGAAGACATGCTCCGAGCTTGCGTTCTCGACTTCGGTAAAGACTGGGAGGCTCACCTTCCGTTGGTGGAGTTCTCCTACAACAACAGTTATCATACAAGTATCGGTGCAGCACCTTTTGAAGGGCTTTATGGCAGAAAATGTAGATCGCCCGTGTGTTGGGCCGAAACGGGTGAGAAAGGACTCACCGGACCGGAAATCATTTATGATACAACGGAGCGAATTATTCAAATCAGAAAGCGGATAGCCGCAGCACGTGACAGACAAAAGAGCTATGTCGACAAACGCCGTAAACCTTTGAAGTTCGAGGTAGGCGACAAGGTGCTATTGAAGGTATCTCCCTGGAAAGGTGTGATACGCTTCGGAAAGCGTGGAAAGCTGAACCCTCGCTATATCGGTCCATTTGAAATCATTGGGGAAGTAGGCCCGGTGGCCTATCTATTACAACTCCCTGCCGAACTCGATAGAGTTCACAACGTGTTTCACGTCTCTAACTTGAAGAAATGTCTGGCTGAAGACATCGAAATAATTCCTTTGGAGGAATTGGAAATTGATGAACACCTAAGATTTATTGAGCAACCGGTAGAACTCAAAGCGTGGACCTGAATACACTTGGGAACGAGAGGATCAGATGAAGAAAAAGTATCCTCACCTGTTCGAGCAAACGTCCACAGAAACTCAAGGTATGATTTAATTTTGGGGACCAAAATTCCTTTAACAAGAGGAGGATGTGGCGACCCTAAAACTTTTGCTTTCTTTCCCCAGCAACTACAGCAACGACGACAGCCGAGGCTGCGAACGCTGCCATGCAAGAATAATTTTCGGGATGAAAATTCCATTTACAAGGGGATGATGTGACATCCGAGAATTCCAAGGTTAACTTCCGCTAGACAATCTCAGTTAGTTATGTTATAAGTGTTAACTTAGTAACTAATGCTTAACTAGGCCGAATACGTCCACGACCTTTGGTTTATCACCGAACCCGTCCATATGTGTTATGTGTTTAATTATTTATTGTCATTATGTGCAATGTGATTTAAATACATGATTCAGTATTGTGAATAGCGTGACAATTCATGAATCGTGCTTATCTTGCTTAGAATGTAAAATTGACCACTTTTGGTTACCAGCGAAACTACCGGGCGAAACTATAATGTCGCCCGGCACTCAGACTGTTGGCTCACACGTGATCAGAGCCAGTTTCGCTTGGCCAGCGAAACTGCCAGCGAAACTAGCCCCTGATATATATATTTTATAAAACCCTAGAAGCCTCATTCTTGCACCTTTTCTCCAAAAACACACACACTCTCCTGAAACTTCTGGACCAGCTGATTCCAGCCAAGAACCACCAAGAATCAGCCATCATCTCTGAGTTGTGAAGATCATCCATCGATCCTAGAATCAACCGTGAGTCCCATGAACCATTTCTATGTGTTTTCTATGTGTTTTCTTCATAAAGCATGCCTAGATCTCCATAGAATCGTTAGATCTTCTGATATGATGCTTAGGAATGCTAGATCTATCATAAAGTCAGTAACTTTACGTTTAAATCCATCCATAATGAAGATTTATGCCATTTTAGTCATTTTAGGTTTAAAATGTGTTTTTGGTGATTTGATGATGAAAACCCATGTTTAAGGTGTTTTATGTTGGTAAATGATCATACATGCTAAATATTGAATCACATGAAGTATGGAAGCTGTTAGGTTGATGTTTAGGCTGATTTGTGAGTTTTTCGCGACCAGCGACACTGCGTGTTCTCTTGGCGAAATTATGTAGCGAAATTATGTATATCTTCATCCAGCGACACTATGTAGCGAAACTGTAGTGTCGCCGGGTAAACCAACCAGACCTGTCCGAACGAAACTACCGAGCGAAATTCCCTGAACGAAAGTTCAAACCAGTTTCAGGCGAAACAAGGCTAGCGAAACTGTGCCAACAGTTTCGAGCGAAACTAGCCTAGCGAAACCGTGTCATCGGGTATTGCCTAGCGAAAGTGCTGCCCGTGCACACAGCGAACTGCCTAGCGAAACTGCTGGCGAAACTGAGACCAGAATCCAAACTTGTGCAATTTACTTGAATGTTGTACCATGACTTACATGATTATGCTATGATGATACATGCTTTGATTTCTGATGTATATGAACCCTTGTTTATGATCAACCATCGGTGTCGTGTGTCGTTATGTCGTGTCATAGTTCCAACGTGCTATGTTATGGGCCATAGTGACGATAAGTTAATGATTAGACACAAAACTAATACTTAAGACCTAAACGTGTTCATAGGTTTTCGATAAGCAAACAATACTTGGATTATTTAGCAAGTGTAGCAGTGCAACCAAAGGTGAGTGTCACTAACCCATTTACCGTGAGCCCGTTTGGGTTACACAGAATAACTCAATGAAAGACAATGCTGACAACCTTAGGAGTGCTATGCACCTCTCTAATGAACTTGAAAACCTAGGAGTGCCTGGCACCCACTTGATGAACTTGAAGTGTTTTATGGGAAGCACTTGTGAAATACTTAAACAACTATTTCTAAAACAAACTGAAAATGTTTTCGGGATTCGTGAAAACCCAAAGTAAACCATTTTAATATGACTAGTGTAGGTTAAAGTCTAAACCACATGATATCACATGATTTCTAAGGATTGCCTTATAACTGAAAAAGTCCTCAACTTAATTGTACCATTAATTGTAAAGCGAGGGGATGTTGGGTAGATCTAAAGGAGTTTGACAAACTCCGCCTCGTGACACTGGAGGTGCACGGAGGTACAATATCAGCCTATCTGACCGTAGTCCCGAGAGGACACGGGGGAGGCAAAGCCGCGATGACGTAGGTCCGCAAAACAAAATAGATGATGACGCTGCCACTACAATTATCCGTCAGCTTTGGTACGAACTTCCTTAGTGCATGGAAACCGGATTAGCTACCCGCGATATCGGTTGACCACTTTAACTTCTACTTAACTAGTGCATATTCGATAATTCAACAATTGGAAATGTTTGCCAAACTAGTACTTATTATGTGTTGATACATACGCTTATGAGACCGGGCCAATGCATGACATGCCCACCGTGAACTCACCAACCGTTAGGTTGACACTTGCGTGGTTTAAACTTTTGCAGATCGCTAAGGAGTATCCGGATCAGGTTGACATGGCACAAGAAGATGTTTATTTTTAGTTAAACTTAATTGAGAATTTAAGACACTGATTTTGTAAAGCACGTGGTTAGTGCTAAGACTATATTTTTCCGTTGCGTATGTTGAGACTCTAAATCATTATTTATATTTGGAACTAACTCTGATTCGTTTAGTATTTGTAACTAATGGTTGTGGTCCTGGTTTGCTCGCACCCCTTAACGGTATTAACTCCGTTAGTGGTTATTTGGGGGTGTGACATGACCTGACCTTCAGGAGCCTTTGAAATAAATCTTCCACCACGAACATACTCTGACATCTCAATTGTGTCATCTCCTTCATCTTCTTGTAATGCACTTTGAGATGAGCTCTGACCTGGAGCACCCAGAACACTTGGACCACTAGACTTCTCCATAAGCTCTAGCTTCTTTCTCAACTCATAAAAGCTTGCATATAGGAATGCAATGCTAGCCTCATTTCTGCTCTCTGTCTCCTTCAGCTTCTTGTTCTCCTCTTTCAGTTCTCTTATTTCATGCTCTCTTCTTCGGTTTTGTGATAACAGAAAATTGATCTGTGGATCAGCACTGATTCGAAGATCTATCGGAAGATCACCAGTTTGAGCAGTCTCTCTGACAAGAGTTGGATACGGACGAAAGCTTGGAACGACTGTAGGCTGGCTTGCTTCAGATGAGAGATTGATCCTCACAGGACTTGGCTCCTTAAACATGCTGTCTACATTGAAGAATTGCCTATCGTCATGAACTGGGCTATGCTCATTCAGAATAGGACTTTCAGTCTGCCTTGGAACTTGTTCTTGAACATTAACTTGAGCTTCATTCTGAGGTGTGCTTGCCACATTTGCAGGTTCAGAGGTGCTCACATCCTGAACATTGGCCTGTGGAGGTTCAACAATCATCAAGCTTGAGCTAGTCTTCAGGAATTTGAACCTGATAGTTCTGGGGTCTGACTTCTTCCTTGGTGATGGCTCACGCACAGGAATTGGATCTTCAACATCTTCTACATTAGATTGAGCATCCAACTCTTGTGGAACTGAGCCACTGCTAGATGAAGAGTTGAAGTCATCTCTGGTTCTCTTGTGGCCGATGGGTCCTAGATCCCCATAGATATCATCATCTAATCTTTCGTTTTCAGGGAAGATATCATCCATTATATTTTCTTCATCAGAGGGTATGACCTCAGCTTCTTATTGCACATTCACAGCCGGAGTAGCTGTTATATCATGGTCTTCTGCCAGAGACGCATTGACTGGATGCACCTCTGGTTCAGCATCAGATTCTTCTTCATCTTGTTCTCTTGCAACTTCTAGGAAAGCACCTCTTTTTGACCATTCCAGTCTCCCTTGAAAAGAACTCTTTCCCTTTCGATCTTGGGTTTGCAAGCCGAACACACCGTTATCCATTATTTTCACATCTAGCTTCTCTATTCTTTCCTCTATCATCGGATACTTCTTCATAACAACCATCTGCACAAACCTTGGCGTCATGAGGAACTGATCTCTGGCACTTAAGTTAGCATTACCAATCCAATCCAACAACATCATCTTGGAATAATTGAAATTCCAGTCCAAGGCCAGAGCAACGAATGCAGTCCCATGAAGTTTGTTCAACTGATCAAAGCTTGTTCGCTTCCCTAAGAAGGACTTCTGCAAGTAATGTGCTAGACACCTCCAGTAGTGTGGCAGCAGCTTCTTGAAGATGGGAGGGAACTTTCCTTCATACCCCAGCAATTGAGCACCTTCTAATACAGCGGTCTTTGAATATCCAATAGGATGTTCAGCTCTTTCATTTATGTTCAACCCCTGTTGGATGTCTTCTTCAAGAATCACAATCTGACGATTCTGAATTATTGCAGTGACCCTTGTCTTATCTTCACTCACTCTTGCTGTACCCCAGAATTCTCTTACAAGCTGCTCATCAATCAGCACGTTTGTTCTAAGAGTATGGTTTATCTTGCAAATGTTCAGCCCTGCCACCAAAGAGTAGAATAGCTGCATATGCCTCTCTGGTGGGTCATCAAGGTAGGCCGGGATGCAGTGGTGTCTCTCAAAATGTATCTCTTCATCAAGCATATCTTCTGCCATCTCTGTAAACGAGACAAATGCATCAATTCTAAACTCATCAAAGTGAAATTATGTTTGTCAACAACATCTTGAAATTCAATTGATTATCACATTTAACTTGTTAAGTTCAGAAAATCTCAAATTAAACGTTCAAGAAAAATATTTGATTTTGAAACACAATATGACAAACACATTTAATTTGAACTTATAAACGATTAAGTTTGATGAGATTCTAAAAATATTAGGTGTTTATGATTTTTTTTAATCAAATATAAGTGAGTTTACGATCCACTATTTGAATTTACGATAATAAAATGAGTTCACGATCGAGTCACTCGAAACTACAAGTCCAATCGTAATCTCGTGAAATAGCCCTAGGCCCGATCGTAAACGACATCGTAAACATCTATCGGAAACGAGGATTGTAAACATGGATCGTAAACGGTGATCGGAAACGCCAACAGTCGTCTCCTTCATTGTGACGATCGTAAACACCAGAAACCGCCATTAACAGACCTGCAAAAACTCGTAAACTCGTTAAAACACCACAATCATGTAAATAAACCATCAACAACTACCTTTTAATAGTTGTAAGTACAAAACCGACTTCTTTTCACGCAAAATCGACTCGAACGCAATCGAAACTGAGAATAATCACGATTTAGGGTTTAAATTGTAAAATCTGAGAGTGGATCGATGAAATCTCGTGAGCACAGTCGATTGACAAGGGTTTCTTGGTCGGAAATTGACAGCGAGTGAGCTGGTGTGCTCGGATTTCACAGCGGACGGCCGGAGGTGGTCGGATGAAGGTTTTCCGGCGAAGAAGGCGGAGGTTAGGGTTTCTTTGGGCGGATCGTAAACACAGAGAAGGGGAGTGAATGGATCGTAAACGGTGAGGGGGTTTTTATACCCTTTAAAAAAAATTCATTTTGGCCCCCCAAGATTTTAAAATCATACAAATACTCCCAAACCTCTTAAAAATGTTAATTCTCTTAAAAAAATGTTAACTTTGAGAAACTTGAGATTTTACGAAGCTTCCCCTCAGACTCAAACCCCGAGTATCTGATCTTGATCATGAAATAAAATTCAAAAGAAATAAATTTTGAACATTTTAAAGACTTAAACAAAAATAAAATAAAAGTGCACAAAATTAAGATAATCTAAAAACGAGGTAAAAACATACTTACCTTGAGATTGATGTTTTTCATGGATCAAACCTGACAAATCTTTAACTGAGGAACCCTTTTTAGCTTCCGTTACTCGACGCTCTAGACGATTGTCCAAGATTTTTGAAAACACATAAACTCACATCCAGACAAAATTTTTAAAGTGCTTAAATATGGTACATAATTACCGTCATGTTTAATAGTCCCCACACCCAATTGTTCATAGCAAAACCTACCCAACCTCAGAGTTTATTGAGGATTCACAAACCCCCAACTTGAGGAACCATGCAACACCGTCATGACCAACACTTATTTTCTTAATTATCAGTTGGTGATCAGGTCGGCCGCATAAGCACGCAGAGAAGACCAAACTAAATAATTACTTTATTGATTTTCTTTTTCTTTTCATTCATTTTTTTTCTTTTTCTTTTTCTTTTCATTCTTCTTTTTGAAAGAGGTGTTGTCATAACAGCAGAACATGGCGTGTGAGAGAGTGAATACTAGGTGAATACCACTCTCAACCCGTTTTTGCTGGGACTCAGTCTTTTAAACTATGTAAACTAGGATGGAAAACTAAACATATATAGAAGTTAAGTTTACTGCACTTACTTGGATGATCATAGTTTTTGATTTAGCTTACCGACACATCATCTTTGAGCCGTCTTTCACTTCTGCCTTACACGTGTCAGTCTCCAATCGTCTTGAAAATATATATCACTTCCTACCAACTCAAGGCAAACAAAAGACTTCATAAAAACCTCAAAAAAATAAATTTTGATTTTCTGAGACATTGACATTTCTTCCCCTGTTTTTATGAGGCTTTTGAAACAAAAAACACACATATTTTTTTTTTTAATTTTTTTTAATTAAAAAATAACTTAAAAATGAAAGCAAAACTATATACAAAAAGTTGTGATCAGATCATTCCTCGAAGGCAATCATCCTCAGGCCTTCAACACACATTTCAAAATTGGAACGAGGAAGGGGTTTTGTAAACAAGTCAGAAACATTTTGATCTGAACTCACCTTTTCCAACTGAATCAACTTCCTATCATAGCAATCACGTATAAAGTGTACCTTGATGTCTATATGCTTTGTTTTGGAATGTTGAACAGGATTTTTCACAATTTGCAAAGCAGCAGCATTATCACAGAAAATTGGAGTGTTTGTGAATTCCATACCGTAGTCAGTGAGCTGATTTTAGATCCATACTACCTGTGAGCATCCGGCTGATGCTGCCACATATTCAGCTTCAGCAGTTGATTTCGACACGGTATGCTGCTTCTTACTTTGCCAAGAGATGAGTCTGTCTCCCAAGTACTGACATCCTCCAGTTGTTGATTTCCTGTCAAGATCACTACCACCATAGTCACTGTCAGTGAAAGCAAACAATTGGAAATCAGTATTCTTTGGGTACCAAAGTCCAAGCCGACGCCTGCCCTTCAGATACCTAAAAATACGTTTAACAGCAGCTAAATGGGAGAGTTTAGGATTAGCCTGATAACGTGCACACACACACACACTGCATGCATGATGTCTAGCCTGCTTGCTGTTAGGTACGTGAGAGACCCGATCATTGAATGATACAAGAATCCACTCACTGGTTCCCCATCTACATCTGCTTTCAGTAACGGCCGGGAATCCATAGGAGTGGAGATTGGCTTTGAGTCCTGCATCTTGAATTTTTCCAGAATCTCATTCACATATTTTGATTGGTGAATAAGAATCCCAGATTCATCTTGTTTTACTTGTAATGCCAGGAAAAAGTTCATCTCTCCTTGATCACTCATCTCAAACTTCTTTCTCATAATTTTTTCAAACTCGGTGCACAATTCTTCATTTGTAGATCTGTAGATGATGTCATCTACATACACTTGCACCATGATGATGTCATCATTCACCTTCTTCCTAAACAGGGTTTGATCAACCACTCCTCTGATGTAACCATTCTCTACCAAATGCTTGGAGAGAGTCTCATACCATGTCCGTGGAGCTTGATGCAAACCATACAGGGCTTTATCCAGCAGATATACATGATCTGGATGTTCTTCATCCACAAACCCTGGTGGTTGTCCCACATAAATTTCTTCATTCATGTCAGCATACAAGAATGTTGTCTTGACATCCATCTGATGCACCGTAAAGTTGTGATATGTAGCCACGGCAAGAAATATACGAATTGCTTCTAGTCTAGCTACCGGTGCATACACCTCATCATAGTCAATTCCATGCACCTGTCTGTGCCCTTGAACAATCAGCCTTGCCTTGTTCCTCACGATTATACCCGTATCATCCTTCTTGTTTTTGTACAGCCACCTTGTGGGTATAACCTTCTTATCTTTTGGTTTCTTTACTAGTCGCCACACTCCTAATTTTGCGAATTGATTCAGTTCATTGTGCATCGCCTCCATCCAGTTTGGATCTTTTAGTGCCACGATCACATTGGGAGGCTCTATTTGGGAGATGAAACATGAGTACATGCAGTGATTTATGTTCCCTGCGCAGCTTCTAGTTGTAACTCCTGCTGTCACCGGTCCAACCACATTGCTGAGAGGATGATCTCTGTTGATTCTTGTGGTTTGTACATCTGGCACTGAAACAGAAACAGGCAGGTTAGTATCATTAACATTATTATTCATACCTTGGGTTTCATGCTCCTTCTGATCATCATGAGTTCCTGACGATTCTGGAACATCCACAACATCATCCTTAGGAGCTGTTTCTGATACACTGTCTCTGACAATTTCAACAGATGGCCTCACTTCAGAAGCTGGAGCAATGATTTCTTCTTCTTCCAGGTTAGGAAACATGTTTGAAGAGTCAAACCCTTTAAAGAACGCTCCATAATCGAAGATCCAGTCCGGTCCAGTTCCTGCATCTGTTGGATTGTCTTCCATCCAGTCAACATCAAATGCCTCGATTATCAGTTTGGTGGTTTTGTTGTAGACCCGATAAGCACTATTTGCAGAATATCTAACAAAATAGCATTCATCAGCTTTCGCTTCGAATTTCCCCACATCCGATTGAATTAGGACTGTGCAAGGACACCCGAAGGTCTTGAAGTATCCCACCCTAGGCTTTTCTCCATAGATGATCTGATAAGGCGTCTTCTCGTGTCGCTTGTTCAGAAGTACTCGATTCTACACGTAACAAGCAGTGTTGACTGCTTCAGCCCAGAAGAAGATTGGTAATCTTGCATCACATAGCATGGTTCTAGCGGCTTCAATGAGAGTTCTGTTCCTTCTTTCAGCAACACCATTTTGTTGAGGCCTGTACGGTGCACTGAATTACCTTTCCATACCTTTTACTCCACAGAACATATTCAATTCAGCATTCTTAAATTCTGATCCGTTGTCTGTTCTGATAGCCTTCACCCGTTTGCTCAACTGATTCTCTATAAGAGTGACGAACTGTTTCACAAGCACTGGCGTTTCATGCTTGAATGACAGAAAGAAAACCCAAGTAAAGCGGGAGAAGTCATCCACAATCACCAGACAATACGAGAACTTGCTGATGCTCTGAACCTGCATTGGACCGAAGAGATCCATGTGAAGTAGTTGCAATACCGATGAAACAGAATTGACAGTCTTAGGACGATGCGGTAATATGTGTTGCTTCCCCTTAGCACATGCAACACACTTCTCTACTGACGAAAAATCTGTTATAGGGAGGTTCCTTACATGCTCTCCCTTTGCTAGCTTTGACAGATTCTTCATATTAGCATGCCCCAGACGACGATGCCACAACAAAGCCAGATTTTCAGTTTGCTTTGAGATAAGGCAGGCTTCTTCTGACATTGGAGGATTACCCATGTTGAGAAGATAAGAATTTGCACGTCTTGGAGTACGCATCAGAATACACTCCTCAGGAATCTTCACACCGGGCTTGAGAATAATGCACTCCTTGCGGTTGAATAATACAGAAAAGACTCTATCACAGATCTGAGAGACACTCAGCAGACTGTGCGACAGCTCCTCCACATAATGTACGTCAGAAAAAGATAAGTTACCACTCTTAACAACACCTTTCTTGTTGATTCTACCACCTACACCTCCAGCAAACGAAACGCCACCTCCATCAAAATCTTCTACCTCTTCCAAAAGCGATAAATCTCTGGTCATATGTCGGGAGCAACCACTATCAACATACCAGAGATTGTTGACAGTTCTTCTCGGCTGTCCCTACATGGATCAAAGATTAATTAGATTCAGGTACCCAGGCCATAACAGATCTGGGCACACCTTTAGAGTCAAGGTAGTTAACTAATTTGAGTGACATTCCTGCTTTTGATTCAGTCGCACTCAAGCTTTGAGTGTTGACTTTGGGTTTCCAAACAGGGTGTTTCTGTGGTTTCATCACATTTGGTGATTTCTTGACTGACACAGGTTTCTTTTGTGGTGATGTGGCCCTTTTACCTGCTGGCCTTTTAACAGGTGTCCACTCAAGTTTCAGTTTTGTGTAAACAAATTGTTTTGTTTGAGTGACATCTTTTTGTTTTAAAAACTGTTGCCATTAGGTTTATTAACTCTTTTGACTTTAGCCACATGTTTCTCAACAAATTCTGGTGTTATCTTATCATTCTTTTTGTAAACTCCTTTAGATATATAAGTTGATTCTGGAGTTTTGCCCACATTCCACTTTTCAACAACAGGCTTTGTCACTGGTTCCTTTGTGTTTCAAAACCTTAGACTGTTGAGTCTTCATTGGTTCTAAACACTGCTTCCCCTGAGACAAAGCTTGTTGCTTTTGCTTTTGCTTTTCTCCTGTCATCATTTTCTCCAACATACTAGTCCGTGGGTTTTGCGGATAGTATGGTTGAAATGGTCTATTCACACAATTAGCAGCAAAGTGTCCTGGCTTTCCACATTGAAAACAGTTCATGAGTCTAGGTCCATTGACATGGCTATAGAGGTATGAGCGTCTTGGATAAGACGACTTCCATTCTGGCTTATCATCCCATTTGTGTATAACATGTTTTGTATCTTTTTCCGGTTGTGTAATTAAACAAAATTGTTCTGATTTAGATTTGTTTGTTCTATTGAAAGTTGACACAACCTGGGGATAAGGCACAAAATCTTTGGGCTTAGACTCACGACCCACTCTTGTGTTAGGCACACGAATTTTAAAACCATTAACTTTTTCATTAGAATCATAAACAAGTTTTGATGACAAAGACACGACAGACTGTTTTGACTTGGACATAACAAGTTCTGACACATGTGCCAGAACATCATCCTTAGGTAAATTAAGACTTGAACTACTAGACGCATGACTCTCATTCACTCTCAGACATTCAGCATCCTTCTCAGAAACATCCTTGATTCTTACTTCATCTGCACAAGAAATAGATACATCAGAAGAGCTCACATGATTGTTTAATGATGCCTGAGATGAACCTGCTTCACACGTGGCTATCATTAATCTATCCTGATTACCCAAACCATAGGTCATGTGTTTTTCATTTTCTAATTCCTCCTCTGTCATAGGTTTCACTCCAACTAAAACACTATCTATGGGAGGTCCTGCTTCATGCATTTCAGAATCAGTTCTTTCTACTTGATCTTCTTCATAGATTATACCTATTATGTCTCTAGAGACAGGTTGAGGAACAATATTCTTATTCTTTTCATCGAAGCTAATTCCTATTCCTCCTTTATCCTTCCCAAACCTAACATCTGTGATGCAATTGGACAAAGCCTTACCAGCCTGAAGCATTCTCTTGTTCCTTAACTGGTTCACATCTAGTTTCACTTGCAACTCATTGTTCTTATGTGTAAGGTCATCTACCTGTTTTTTAAGCTCAGCTATTTCTAACTTAGCATTGTCATACAGGACAGACCACTGGCAAGAGCTTGGTATTTCTCTATGTCTAGTTTATGTGCTTTCACCTTATCCTCACTCTTTTCCCATCTACCCTTAAACGAACTTCTAGAGCATTGCATGTCAAATAGTTCTATTTCACTATTTTTCCAAAGTTGTCTAAGGCCAGGAATTAAACGAGCACAAGTGGGATTAGTACATACCTTAGTGTTGTCAACCTCGGTCGCAAAGGCTTCTTTGTCTTCAACCAGGTTCTCTTCATCAGTCACCACAAATGAATGTTCTTTATCAGCATCATTCTCCATTTGAGCAATCATAGCTCCAGTCAGGCTGAGTTCCTTGATTAGTGACGCCCACTGATATTCACCGCAATCTTGCACAACCAGAGCCTTTGCTTCTCCCTTTTCTTTTCCATCTGCAGCCTTCTTCACATCTGCTCTCTCCCTCTTTGGCTTCGTGCATTCCCGAGCGAAATGTCCATACTCATCACAATTGAAGCACCTCAGCTTGCTTTTATCAAAGCCCATTCTGATCTTGTCTTGATCCTTCCAGACGTTTCTTCCAGTTGTTGCCATAAACTTCTTTGCACGAAAGACTGCCATGGCCATTTGCCAAGAGACATCCAGCATCTCAACATCTTCAGGATTTATCTGATTCAGATCACCAGAGAGCATCTCAGCAGGCACTAAAGTTCCAGCCATGAGGGCATGGTAGCTGTTCATGAATCCCATTCCAAGTGCAAAGTTGGGATCATTGGTTGCATTTGCCTCTTCAGGATTGACCATTCCACTTGAACTAGAACTAGCTTGTGATCGTGCCACAAATGCAGTAGACTTTGGGTTGGCACTTGAGTCACTTCCAGATGAACTCCCAGCTTTCTTTGATCCCACTTCTTCAGACAAAAGAGCCTGACTTAATTTTCCAGCCATGCTTAAAGAACTCAGGTGATTCAGCTCCCGTTGCTTATCATCAATCAGCTTCGATTTCAGTTTGTTGATAAGCTCATCAACAGTCAATTCATTCAGCTTGTTGTTATCCTTGATGATTGAGATATTTGTATTCCAATTCTTGGGCAAGCTGTTTAGGAGCTTCAAATTCTTATCTTCCTGTTCAGGTTCAACATCATAACTTGACATCTCAGTGATTAGGGACACGAATCTCTGTACTTGTGCCTCAAGGGACTCTCCCTGAACGTGATTGAACAGGTTGAATTTCTGCTTAAGCATCTTCTTACGGCTAGCTTTGATGTCAGGGGGTTACCTTCATATGCTACAACAAGAGCATCCCACAGCTTCTTTGCAGTCTTATACTTCTTAAACCCTTGTGCAATCTCTGGTGTCAAATCCATGGTCATGATTGCATATGCCCTTTCATCCTTGTTGCATTTCTCCCAGTCATCATCTGTGTACTCTGCTTCAGTTTTAACAACTCCAACTTTTTTCCTTCAGAGTGTGTGGGAATGAACGGTCCATTAACAATAGATCTCCATAATCTTAAATCAACACTCTTCAAATGGTTCTGAAATCTGTACTTCCACTCAAGAAAATTATTCGCTGATGTGAGTCTAGGAGGACGTGTGGTTGATCCGATCTCAAAAATCCAAATTCTGATACATGCTCGGTTCGAAATCCATAATGTAAGCTTAGGAAAACTTAAAACTAAGGTCCAAAAGTCCAAAAAGATAGATTACGATTGTAAACCCCCGATTACGATCGAGAACACCTAATTACGATTGATACAGTCAGCGAGTCGTAAACCCCGATCATAAATGACGATTCCGATTAAGTCTAATCGTAAACTCCGTATCCGATCCGAAAAGTCGTAAACCGGATCACGATAACCGATTCCGACAAAGAAAAGTCGTAAACTCCAAATTCCGGATCGTAAACACTTAAAAATCGTTGCTTGATGTCGTAAACGTGTTTCCGATGAAGATCTTCAAGAAGAACAGTCGTAAACACACAAACCCAGCTGCAGCCTAATCGTAAAATCCAAAAACAGCTTCAAAAACCTTCAAAAATCGAACCTTTTTCCAGAAAAACTCGAATCCAATACCGTGAGAACCTCGAATCTGTGATTCTTGGCTCTGATACCAATTGTAGGTCCAGAAAATCTACCAAGACACGATATTGATATCACAAACGAGTGCGGAATCCTCGTAGGTGATTGATTCAAGAAGAAAGTAGAAGAAATAGATTTGATGAAGTGATATACAACAAAGATCAAATCTTGAATGATAAGCAATACTTTCTTTGAGCAAATTGAACTGATCGTAAACACAAGAGAGAGAGTAAAATCGTAATCCAAAAGCTAGCTAGAATCATAAACACTAAGGGTTTATATAGTACCCATTACAAAGCCCTAAAACTAATCATAAACTCATTAAGAGCCGGTTCATACAAGCCCAAATCGTGAATCATTAAGCCCATTGACAAATAAGCCCACATCTAATGTTCATGCCTCTAATATATAGCCCAACAGAACATCATTTAAAATTTCATCCATTTTGTGGACAAACTCCTTTTGCTTCAATGTAATTCTCTCAGAAAGTTTAAGCAATGTATCAGAAGATGAATTTTTAGTCTGATTCACCATTGATTCTTCATGAACTGTGTCATTTTTGTTCCCAAAACCCAAACCTTTCTGTTTATAACCAGGTAGTTTTGAAAGTTCAGTTTGAGAATTAGATTCTCTGTTTTCCGTTTTAGCAACATTGGTAAACGAAGCCTTAATTTCCATTAGATTGTTTGTTTTGTGGAAAGTTTCATCAATTTTCTCTTTAGACGAAATTTTATCAACCTTCTCACCAACTTCCTCATCATACACCTTTTCTTTTTCAAAAGAAGTTGAAGCTGAACAAAATATTGATGTTATTCCTCCTTCAAGCTTCTGCTTCTCAAACTTTGACTTCTTCTTCTTTTCTAAAATAGGATTTGCAAACTTTGAATAATCATGCAATTCATCAAGTTTTCTTTTAAGATTTGACAGCTGTGTTTGTGCCTCAACAAATCTTTTGTTAACCATGTCTAACTTAATTCTAAGCTTCTTTACTTCTTCTTCTTTATGCATGAATTTGATATTCAATTCAGACGTATCATCTTCAAATGATCTGATTGATGGAGTAGAAGTAAAATTTTGTGGGGAAGGAACGTCAGAATAATCAACTTCTTTCTAAGAATTAAACATAAAACTAATTGTGGAAGGCGAATTCCAATAACCATCTAACTTCTGTTTTAAGTTCCAAAATCTCAATTTGAGCATCATCAAACTGCTTTCGACACAAAGCTTGTGAATCTGCCAATTGTTTTTTACATTCAATAAGTTCCTCGTACTTACAATCAAGCTCAATCTTTTGATTTCCCATGAACGCATGTTCCTTAGTTAGCTCCAGTTTTGTATATTTCCACCTCTTTTTATAAATGTCAACATTTTCCTTCAACAATGTATTCTCATCTATCTACCTAGTCTTTGCATCAAGCAAGTTTGTGTTGTCTTCTTGATGACGAAGTTCTTTATCAGCAAGTTCAACACAAGTCTTTTGTAGTGCATCATATTTTTTTTTCAAAATCACACTTTAAGAATAAAGTGCATGGAAGTCTTCAGTAACTTCTTTCACCGCATGTTTACAATTCTCCAAATTCTCTTTTGTAATTTTGCACTCTTCAACTAACAAACTCTTTTCCTTACTTAAATTTTCAATTTGTTTCTGACAGATTTGCTCATTGTCAGTCTCTTTTCCGAATTCCGTTGTTTCTGCATCACTCACATTTGCTTTTGTTATATTCTCAACATCAGCACATTCCTGAGCAAGAGCATCCCATACCTCTTTTGAAGTTTTATACCGTTTGAATTGCCAATAGATCTCTTTAGATAATGCCCTCATCAAAGCATAATAAGCTATCTTCTCACTATCATGATATTTAACCTCATATTCGGTCATCCTTGATAAAAACTTTGGTTGTGGTACTTTTTAACCCGACCTGTTTAAAACAGGAAACTCATATCCATCTTGAATTGATTTCCAGACATACTAACCTAATATACCAACCACGAAGTCTGCAAATTAACCTTTCTAATTGCAATAATCATCAAAATGAAGAAGCATTAGAACTTCACTTTCAATCAGTTGAAACTTTCCCAGAGAATAATATGAATAAGAACTGGCCATCTTCTCTTAATTACAACAATAAAACACAACCCTTGACTTTCGAAAACTCGAAACTCTTGAATCACTAAAATTATAAATACCTTCGAGTTAACAACTTGATGAACTCGTCAAAGACTATTCAACTTCTCTTCTTTCAACCGAAACACTCTTTCGATCTCCGTCTTGGAAATCCCGTCAAATATAAACCCTTTGAACTAAGATCTACAATCTCTACTTTGAATACTTAACACTTTTTTATTGAACACCTTTGAATAATGAACTTGAATAACAAACCCAACTCTTCCTTGATTGTGTTCGAGTCCTTTGAACCCCCAACTTGATTTTTTTTTTAATATTTTGGTTTGATTCTATGAGAAAGAAAGACGTAACAAAAAAATATATATATCAAACGAAAACCAAACACAAACTTGTTTATGGTAGTTAACCGATCCAATAAACATAAAATCAATTTTACGTTCACGAATCAATTAAACATATAATTTTTTATATTTGTTATTTAAACCTTGCGATTTTTTTTTTTAAATTCGTGTAGTTGTTTTTTAGAAAATTTTATGTAATATGCATTTTGTTTTTTAATTGTTTAATTAAAACAAAAACTATTGCATAAAATTTGAAATAAAAAAAAATCAAATACCTAGGGTTTAATGTGAAAAATTCTAAAACCGGAAGGTTTAAGATGAAAATTTTTGAAAAACTCGTACGAATGTATACTTTTATTTTTTATTTTTTATTTTTTTTATTTTTTTAATTCAAACCAATTTGTCCCGATCTAGTGGTTTGAACACCGAAATTGTATCGAAAGTTCACCGAAAACAAACGAAACGAAGAACACGAATTAACTAAATAAAACTCGATTTATAGCACGAATTGATCACGATTACAATGAATGATTGACTCAATAATCTCTCTGTAATCTAAGAAACAAGATCAAAAACTCTCCCTATAGAATCGACCTAGAGAAAAGCAACTGGGGGTTTTGGTACGTTCTTCTTTTCTTGTGAGATTGTGTTCTTCTCTAGTGTCTGATCTCTTGAACCATATATATATAGTGATCAATGGTACGCTGCCTCCATCCTTGGTACGGTGATGTCAAATTTTGGTTTCTACCATTCTTCTTCTAATGGGTTTAATGGACGGATAACATGAATCTCAAATATGAGATTTAGATTATACATACATTTGACACAACTAAAACCCTTCAACTATAGAAGATTCACACTTTCTACCCACAATTATGTAGACTAACTAATCAACTAACGATATTAATTGTGATACACACACGTCACACAGAAAATGCTCTAACATTACTTACACTCTTCACCCTCTCTTCTCCTCCCTCCACAACTGACCCTTCCTCCCTCCATTCCCCTTTCTTTTTCCGGCCAACAACCCCCCCCCCCCCCACCACCACTGTCACCAACCAGCTACCACCAACAACCGCCACCCTTCCTTTTTATTTTTCTCGACAACCAACCAGCCACCACACCACCGCCCTGCTTTGCGAGCTGCTGCTATTGTCGCCACCTTGCTGCCCAGCTGTTGCTGCCACTGGAACACAGCCACCACCACGCCGCCCCCTGTTGCTCCTCCCGCCGTTAGCTTCTACCGTGGGACACCAAGCCACTGCCACCTTTTCTTGGTTTTTCTTTCCCTTCCATTTTGAGTCCTCTAATCCATTTTCCCTGATGTTTAAAACGTTTTAAACGTTCCCAAACGATACCCCAAGTATTGACAATCAAACCGGTAAAAACCCGAGTTTTCTAACGATCAAAAACAAAAAACATCTAACTATATTTTTAAATCTTTTCTTTGTTTCCTTAAACCTTAATGTTGTAAGGTTTGAAAATGTGAAATATTATGTGTTTTTTGATGATTTAAATCCAAGAAATTAAAATTTATAACTTGTTATTTAATCATGATCATCTTATAAGTCTCTAAAATAATAAGGTGGTGTTTTTATTTAAAATAAAAACCCATGGTTAAACTCACTAGTTAGACGATTTATTTTGATCATATGATGATTTGATAATGTTTAACATATGTTGCATGGTATATTTGAGTTATAATCATGTTATGTTATGTTATAAAATGCTAGAATTATTAGTTGTGATTTATATTGTTAATCATCTTATTTATGATTAACAATATAAGTTTTCCAACAATACTAACGGGATACCACGAGTCAAGACTTGATCAAGTTTGTTGAGTATTAGACAATAAGTCAATAACTCCGACCCTAATCGTTTTAATATAATATATATTTAGGACTTTACCGATCGCTTTCATATTATTCAGCGCGATACATACTTCACCTTGCTTAGATGAGTCTCACTGCCCCTTTTCTTTTACTGTTTTATCATTTGGGGGAGAATTCATTAAACATTAAACTTTAAACATTTTTAAAAGTGCGTGAGCAGCTGATCATCTACTCGAACAAGATGTAAAGATGTAATTCGAGTATAAAATCAATACACGAGGAGGTAAATACAATACGAATTATATTGATTGACCACAGAGATTACACACAGTAAAACACACACAAGATATGACCAGAAGTTCTATTCTATACAAGAAACTAACTGTTTATACTATATCACGATTGTCAGAACTGGATATCACACGAACTGCCACTTCGGGTCAGTTTATTTCCAGTTTGTGTGCCACGGTCTTGAAGCTTTCTCTTGTTTCTGGTACCTCACATGACGAACTAGATAATGCTCTAACAAACTCCCCCTCTGTTGGGAATCGAGAGACTGAGCCAACAAGATTTGGATAGATGTGATTAATATTCTACGGCCACTTATTATATACTGTCCTTACAACACGGTGAAGACCATGACAACTCAAGACAACACGACTCAACAAAGAAGAGGCTCTAGTGAATATTATTTATTGTTTAAATATTGTCTCTAGTTAGTATTTTACTATTATGCCCTTAGTGAGTCTTGTACTATATATAGTGAGTCTTTCCATTGAGAAAGATGTGCATGAGTGTAGAGAGAGAGTTAGTCATGGTTCTTTGAAGCTTGTAAGGGTTCATGAACTCACCTAGTAAGTTCATGATACCCGGGATGCGTGGGGTAGGTAAATTGTAATCATTCGGTTATATTTTATTATCCTACTTCACCTTGTTTATCTATGTTGTTCTTCATCTATCCATGTTTTACTAGTTTTGCTCATCATCATCATCACATCTCAAACACCATTCGTTGTTCATATCCGGGTGTTCATTTGTTTCTACAAAAACGAGTTACACAAAGACTCAATCCACTTCCGCAACCAAGGTATTTGGTCACCACCTCGGTTTTTCAATTGGCATCAGAGCCGTGGTCGAGATAATGCAACCTCACGGTTGATATCTCATCTTTGTGTTCATATGCTTCTTTTTAAAATGAATGGAGATGTTTTTGTCTTAATGAAAAAGTTTTTTGAGTTTCTCCTCCAAAGATTAGTCAAAACCTATTTGTTCTTGTGTTTCTGTGGTGTTCTTGAAATTTCTACTGGGTTTTTTTGTGTTTGAAATACTCATCTATTTCTTCAAAACCCATTCTCTCCGTTCAAATCTTTGAATATGTATTTTTATTTTTTTAAATATATAGATGCACATGATTTGAGTTTTTCAAGACATATAACACATATTATCTGGTGTTTCCTCAGTTGTTTCATACCCCATCTTATCTTTTTCTGATGGAGTGTTGCTTTATAGCATTTGACTTTTACTTTTCACTTTGTGTCTCTCGAGTCCTTCAAACCCAAATCTCAAGATAATAAAGAGTAAAGTACATCTCTTACAATATAAACCCATTTTCACACACCTTATATAAAAAGGTTTTCATCTTGTCTTGTGGTCCCTCTGTGCAATGTATGAACATGTATGTATTTGTATGTGTAGGTTGTCTCATGTCACTTTACCCACATGTTTTGTCCCATCCATACACTATAAGCACGTACAATGTTGTTTACTTTCTACACTCAACCTACAAACCATCCTTTTCTCTCATCTAAACATCCAAAGAACCATGTACAGTCTCTCTCTCTCTCTCTCTCTCTCTCTCTCATCTAAACATCCAAAGATAACCAACGAAGGTTGATGATGCAACAGGGTAACCGACTCAGTGTTCAAGGTGGTAGTGTGATGAAAGCGATGATGGAAGTTGGCATAGGGTATAGGGTTACGACGAAGAAGAAGATGGCTACGTGCTTAGGTCTGGGTTTTAGCAACTTTTTCGTGATTAGGGTTTCCAGGTGCTCACTCGAAGAAGAACTCAGGTAACATTGTCCAGGTCAACCCTACTATCAACCGGAAAAATGACTGGAACAGGAGAACCCACATCAAGCGGAGCTTTTAGGTTCAACTGGAACCTCGCTATTCCAACCGGAAAACGTCTTGAACCGGAAAAATATTCAAGCGGAAAGGAACTTCAACCGAAAATTTGTACATCAACCAGAACCATGAAGTTAAACCGGAATTATGGAGTTCAAGCGGAAAAATGGTTTCAACCGGAAATTTTATCCGCTTCAACTTTCAATCGGAAATTGAAATTCAACCGGAATCTTCAAGTTTAACAGGTAAAGCCACTTCTCATTCCTCAGTCCACCGGAGATGGTTCAGACAACCGAAATATGACTTTGTTTCACTTCTAGTCACCGGAATTCAGTTAATTCGCCGAGATTTGCGTCTGTTTCACTACAGTTCGCCAGAGATGAACCATCAGGCCGGAATTCGATTCTGTCTCCGATCAAAGAAATGATGCAGACATAACTCAGTTCATTGCTTAAGAGTTCGGGTCCGGATAAGTATTTCTTGTTGTCAACACAAAGTGGAAACCGCTTGCAACCACAAGGATCGAATCAACCACTATATTTTTCTCCAACATTATTAGCCATCTAGAGAGCCCGATGTTTCTCAAACATTTCAGGTATACTTAAAACTATGCTTTCATATCATATTAGACGTGTTATGAGATAAAATGGTTATGAAAGTTGAGCACAAGTTTGGGTTGATATGTTAAAAACAAATGGGGTTTGCTACTGGTTGGAATATGAAGATTAATTGGTTGATATTGCAAGGTTGATTATTTGTGTATATGCCACATTGATGTGTTTGATTACAACAAAAACATGCTTACTATTTTTGCTACGGGTAGCAAAAGTCTACGGGGAGAAGATGTGATGAATATGATGAGACTTTTCGCAACGGTTTTAGCAAAAGAAAGCAACATGAATTTTAATCTTTGAAACGTCCTCAAGCCGTAACAGTTGCGACATTGCCGTTATGGTAAAAATCAAGGCAAGATTAATAGCACAAAAGAATTGTTTTATCTATGTGCAAAACATTGATTTGGTATTCGGCCAAGTATATCAAGATGGTTGAATTTTGGGATTGAGTTTCTATTTTTTCACAAATCCTTTATCTTGTTTACTTCCAACAAGATTGGCACTTTCGAGTTAAGATTGAATCCTCAAGTGGCCATTGTGTTGAGTTTTGTAAACACCCTATACATTTATAGCCTTTGGTTTCGGGCTAGAAGAATGTTAATTGTAGGGGGAGCTTCACAAAGGAGAACTGAAGAATGAAAGACTTGAAACTACATGAAGATTATCTTGAAGTCAAGTTGCAAGAATACAAGAATCAATGTCACAAGTGTTGAATATTCCATCTACCAAATAGGGGGAGATTGTTGGGAATCGAGAGACTGAGCCAACAAGATTTGGATAGATGTGATTAATATTCAACGGCCACTTATTATATACCATCCCTACAACACGGTGAAGACCATGACAACTCAAGACAACACGACTCAACAAAGAAGAGGCTCTAGTGAATATTATTTATTGATTGAATATTGTCACTAGTTAGTATTTTACTATTATGCCCTTAGTGAGTCTTGTACTATATATAGTGAGTCTTTCCATTGTGAAAGACATGCATGAGTGTAGAGAGAGAGTTAGTCATGGTTCTTTGAAGCTTGTAAGGGTTCATGAACTCACCTAGTAAGTTCATGATACCCGGGATGCGTGGGGTAGGTAAATTGTAATCATTTGGTTATATTTGATTATCCTACTTCACCTTGTTTATCTATCTATGTTGTTCTTCATCTATCCATGTTTTACTAGCTTTTCTCATCATCATCATCACATCTCAAACACCATTCATTGTTCATATCCGGGTGTTCATTTGTTTCTATAAAAACGAGTTACACAAAGACTCGATCCGCTTCCGCAACCAAGGTATTTGGTCACCACCTCGGTTTTTCAAAGTAGCTAATTTCTCATTTGCTGTTGAAGATGAACCAGATACAAACGTTGAAACCTTAGGAACTTCAACTTGCTTGTTCTTCTTCTTCCCTCTCTTCTTCTTCTTCTTCTTTTTCACATCCTTCTCTTCTTCAGAATTCACTGATGATGAAAACTTCAAATAATCATATTCTTCAACCTTCTCTTTCACCTCTTTAACCGCTTCTTTGATACTAGCTGGGGGTGATGCGGTCTTGTCAAACATCTTTTCAATATTTTCATCATTCGCTAAAAAGCTTGTGAACAATTGCAAATTTGAGACATTATTCAGCAACCGATTAGCATCAATTATTTGAATTTTTAAATTGGAAATTTGCTGTTGAGCTTCAGCTAACTCCTTCTCGGTAGCTATCAATCTCTTTGCAACCTTATGAGTTTTAAATTTTGCAATCGAAGATTATCCAGTCCATCAAACAATTCCTTCTTCAATTTATCTTCATTTCGTTTTTGAATTTCCAGATTCGCAAATTGAACTTTATTGACACTAACCAACTCTCGCTTTTCATCCAACAACTTTTCCATATCAACTTGATAAGCGTCAATTTTAGCAACATACACTTTATAATTCTTTGTAAGAAAATCAAGCTTGATTTTGATTTAGCAAACAGATTTTAAAAATCATTAGCAGCATCTTCTGCTTCATCCTTCCATTTCTTAACTTCTTGAATCAATTTATTCTTTTCCTCACTTAATTTTGCATTCTTTGCTTCATCATCTTTTCTATTCTGTTTAGAAATTTCCAAAACCTCATCTAGCAACTTGACTTCTTTTATCAAAGATTCATTTTGCAAAGCTAAATCTGTTTCATTTTTCTTTGAAATCTCCAAATATGCTTTAACCAATTGAAATTCAGCATTGAGCAAAATGACTTCCTTTACCAAAGATTCATTTTCTTTCATCAAACCTTCCATTTTGGATTCAAACTTTTCAGTTTCAGCAGCTTCATACGAACTAGAGTCAGAATAATATTCATCTTGCTCATGTGTCACAATCAAAGCAGATGTCTCAAAGTGTTTGCCCCAATCATAAACACCATCATTCTGAACCGTTAAAGCTGTCTTGTTTGAATTACTTGATGATGGTTGAGATTCAGTATTAGATATAAAACCAGGTTTGTTAACATGTGCCTGCTGACATTCTCTAGCAAAATGTCCAAGCTTGGAACACTTGTAACATTTCAACTTAGATTTGTCAAAACACAATTTCCCATTAAAATCAGAAGTAGGTCTTCCATGTCTCTTGAAAAACCTTTTTGATCTTTGACCTAGCATAGCATATTTGTTGGGTCCCGTGAAGGGCTCTTTAACAATGTTGGCACAATTTGATTTAAACAAGATAAACAAGTTGCGGAAAGTAAATCAAGTTGGAAGAAAACAATTCATAAAAGGGTTATTCTGTATATCTCAAATCTAAATAATGGTTTACACGAGTTTATAGTATAACTATGTATCAACAGAAATAACTTTTCTATGGGAGTGATGTTGTAATTGCTTTGAGAAGATATTGAATTGATGTCTTGCTTTGTTTGGTGAAGTTAGCTTGCTATTTATAGGAAAATGTAGCAAGTTGTATTAGGATAAGGTGGTTAAGGACGGTTGATGTTGGAGTGTGTCAGAGTATATAGATATAAATTGAAGATATTCAATTTATCTCTTTTTCAACTGTCTTCAACTGCCTTCGTGATTAATGCCAAGTTGGCATTCATTTTGCTTGTTCTTCACACAAAGGTAGAGTTTGTTCTTCTCGTAATCTTTATCTTATGATGGTCCAGAAATCCTTCAGGACTCTTCTTTCAAGAATATTGATGCTTCCCATAAGAAGCCTTCTACAGAAATGAGGATTTCTGTAGAATTTAGTCTGTACAGAACTACTTTAGAATTTCTAGAGTAGTTCTGTATGAATACAAAAATCATGCAGAAATCTGTAATTCATACAAACTTTCATATCCTTTCTCTTTTAAGGATGTATCTTATCTTTTCTTCTAACACTTGACTGTTTTGTGTTACAATTACATTGTGTTCCAACAATGTCCCCCTAAGTATTTGAAGAAAATAAACAAAAAGAGAAAGTAACATATGCATAGATCATTTTCGTTGATCTTTTTAAGGAATATGAAAGAAGTTTTGTCCATCATAATTTAAGGATTTACAAGTCTTTTCTGATTTTTGCCCTACCAATGAGTGAGTTAATTTCAAAGTTGTACTCTGTAGTACATTCTTCTAGTAGGGTTTTGAAGACAGTTCTTTCCTTTATCAGGGCATCAATTTCTGCTTTGATGACTTCCTTGGTGCTGCTGTTGTTAGTCTTGCATTTCTCTACAATTAATAGGAAGAATTCTAAGGCCAGATTTGTATACTTCTGCTTTTCTTTTAGCCTGAAGAACCTTCTTTCTTCAGAGAGATCTCTGAAGCATATACCAGAGATTGGGCTAAGAAATGTTGTACCAGATCCTCTCCATGAGACTTCAGGAAGGATAGTCTCATTTGGCTTTGTTAAGAACAGTAGAGGGATGTTGGATTCTTTTGCTAATTCGACATCCACCTGTGCTTGTCTTCTGAAAATCCTTTTACCGGCTTCAATTCCTTGGTATAAAGCAGTGTTTACCCTTTCTGTTTTTGAGGGTTGACTTGAGAAGTACCTTATAAATGACACCAACTGTATTGGGTTAAATTGTTGTAGGTCTTTATCAGTGAATTCCTTGATGCTTTCATCTTTTGTCTTCACTGTGTAACAGTTGAAGTGATCTACCCAAAGGTGTTTTTTTAAAGGTTAGGCCTTGATTTTTATGAACTCAGTAATCAAAGGCAATGTGTAGTTTAGATTTTCCTCAACTGAGATTCCCGTCGACCTGTCAAAAGCTTTTCTTGATAGAGGGCTCATTGTGGGCCTGTCTTCTTCACTCTTGAGTAGTTTCTCTTGTAGTTCTCTGACTTCTTCCCAGATGACTTTTTGCATATTCTGCTTTTCAGAGTAATCATCTTCAAAGGCTGATCCAGATATGAAAGATCCAGCTAATAAGGATGATTGTATTTGAGTCTGTTTAGCTGGGGTTATCTTTGCTATTTCGGTGGAGAGGGGTTGAGAGACATATGTTTTCTAGGCAGTCTTTGTTGGTGGCTTAGGAAAAGAAGGAGGTGGAGGAGGAGGCATGACTTCATAAGTTTGAGATGAAGGTTTGCATTTCTTTGAGTTCTTTCTCTTGAGTTGATATGTTTCATCTTCTTCTTCACTTGGGTCATTGTCTTGAAGTCTTGTCTTCTTCATTGGAATTTGAACAGAGGTTGTGATTAGCTTTCTTTTCTCCTCTGTTCCTTTTACCTTTTGTTTCCATTCTCTCTCTATCTCTCTTAACCGATCTTCTTGAAAAGAGTGTTTGATCTCCAGATTTGCTGAAGTCAGGTGATTTCTTGTTAGTTTGCTTCTAAATGATTTTATTTCTTCTTAAGTCTTATTTGCTTGATTTCTGCCCATATCTTCAAGAGCCTTTTTCTTGTTCATTAATTCTGTAGTGTGGTTTTGATGATTGACTCGTCACCACTTGTGGCTACTGATTGCAGCTTTTGAAGACCTTTGTTGATGTCTTCTTAAATTTTGTTGGCTTCTTCATTTATTTCTTCTTTCCAGCTTTTCAGCTCATCTGCTAGAGTGTTAAGTTGAGTGGTGTTCTGAGCTGTGTTTCTTTCCACCTTTATGAGCTTTTCTGAGTTTGAGTACTTGAGTTTCCCTAGTTCATGAAGATCAATTTTCTGATCCCTTTTGAAATTGAATATTATCTCTCTGATTGTTTGAGAGAATACTAAGAGATCAGATTTAAGTAGGATACTCGGTAAGCTTGGAGTTGGATAAACAAATGATCTTTCTCCTTCTAAAATACCAGTGGACAACACATGTCCAGCAGTTTTACTAACAGATTCTCTGTTAAGAGTTTTGTTAGTGCCTAGGAGACCAGAAATATCTGATGTTCCTAGGTCTTCCACATTCATTGTGTTTATCCTGGATGATTTTGTTGATGAATAATTCTAGTTCGTCATGTGAAGTATCAAATACAAGACAAAGTGATGCAAGAATGCTATGATCCAAACTTTAGGCGAACTCCTAGTTCGGACCACACGAACCTAGTCCGAACTGGAGGTTCGGATGATCGGGTTTTTGCTTAGAATGTTCATACTATAAATAGATTGTCTTGTATACAGAATGGAACTTCTTATCTCATTCTACACCTTTTGTGTGTGTTTCTGTGTGGGTTTTTCTCTCAAGCTTAATAATACAAATCTCATTTGTATTTACATTTTGATCTTCTTTCGTCTCATAATCACTAGATTAGCAAACGATCCAATGCTCACGCAATTTCAATTGGTATCAGAGCCCTTGGTTCCATTTGCTAATCAAATTGAAGTGATTTTTTTGAGTTTTTCTAGAGAAAGGAAGTGGGTTTTTGCAAAATTTCATCAATTTTCCTCAAATTCGAGAGTTTTTGTGTTAAATTTGATTTCAAAACGTTCCTATTGCATTTTCGTTCACTACTGCTGAAAATCTCATTCAAAAACATCCAAAATTGCAAATTTTAGAGAAAAAACGATTTCGTTCGTCTGAGTTCGGCCCAAGAACTTTAGGTTCGGCTGTAACTGAAAAAATAACCGCTCCAAACTCCAGGTTCGGATAGAGTTCGGACAGAGTTTGGACTGGGTTCGGACAGGGTTCGGACAAAGTTCGGACAGAGTTCGGACAGAGTTCGGACAAAGTTCGGACAGAGTTCGGACAGAGTTCGTACATAGTTCGGACAGAGTTCGGAAAGATTTCGGACATAGTTCGGACAGAGTTCGGACAGAGTTTGGACAGGGTTTGGACAGAATTTCGACAGAATTTGGACAAAGTTTGGACACAGTTTGGACAAATTTGGAATTTTTGGGTTGTTTCACTAAAACTGACGTAATTTGAGAACCGTTAAGAGTTACGAGAGCTACTACCAGCCAAAACTATCGTCTCGGAAAGATCTACACTTTTACTGTCTAATGACCAGTACCTTCTGTTTTTGAGGTTGAAGTTTTTTAAGGTATTATTTTTGGTTTTGGTAAAGAGTGATTCAAGAGAAGGTTCCATCGGAACAATTATTTATTTCAGTGTACCTCTTCGCTTTTTTTCAAAAGGGGGAGGCAGTGTGGGGAGAAATGACAAGAAGATATTGGAACATTAATTTAGAAGAGATGATGGAAGCAGGAGTTCATTTTGGTCATGGTACTAGGAAATGGAATCCTAAAATGGCACCTTATATCTCTGCAAAACGTAAAGGTATTCATATTACAAATCTTACTAGAACTGCTCGTTTTTTATCAGAAGCTTGTGATTTGGTTTTTGATGCAGCAAGTAGGGGAAAACAATTCTTAATTGTTGGCACTAAAAATAAAGAAGCTGATTCAGTAGCATGGGCTGCAATAAGGGCTCGGTGTCATTATGTTAATAAAAAATGGCTCGGTGGTATGTTAACAAATTGGTCCACTACAGAAACGAGACTTCATAAGTTTAGAGACTTGAGAACTGAACAAAAAACAGGGGGACTCAACCGTCTTCCGAAAAGAGATGCCGCTATGTTGAAAAGACAATTATCTCATTTGCAAACATATCTGGGCGGGATTAAATATATGACAGGGTTACCCGATATTGTAATCATCGTTGATCAGCACGAAGAATATACGGCCCTTCAAGAATGTATCACATTGGGAATTCCAACAATTTGTTTAATCGATACAAATTGTGACCCCGATCTCGCAGATATTTCGATTCCAGCGAATGATGACGCTATATCTTCAATCCGATTAATTCTTAACAAATTAGTATTTGCAATTTGTGAGGGCCGTTCTGGCTATAAAAGAAATCCGTGATTAATAATAAGATAAATAACTTATTTCATTTCGGAACCTTCATATATTTATCGAATCGGTTACTATTTCTGAATCTCAAAAAAGAGAGAAAAAAACAAGGAATAGGATTTGATTAGTTGGTATTCAAAATATACGATTCAAGTAGTCAAGTCGAGAAATAGATGGTTGAATCAAAATAATTTTGTTTAAAGTTCTATTTTTGTCAGAGGGCAATATGAATGTTCTATCATGTTCCATCAACACACTAAATGGGTTATACGATCTATCTGGTGTGGAAGTAGGCCAACATTTTTATTGGAAAATCGCGGGTTTCCAAGTCCACGGCCAAGTACTTATTACTTCTTGGGTTGTAATTGCTATCTTATTAGGTTCAGCCACTCTAGCTGTTCGGAACCCACAAACAATTCCGACCGGCGGTCAGAATTTCTTCGAATATGTCCTTGAATTTATTCGAGATGTGAGTAAAACTCAAATTGGAGAAGAATATGGTCCTTGGGTTCCTTTTATTGGAACTATGTTTCTATTTATTTTTGTTTCTAATTGGTCAGGCGCCCTTTTACCTTGGAAAATCATACAATTACCTCATGGGGAGTTAGCCGCACCCACGAATGATATAAATACTACTGTTGCTTTGGCTTTACTCACGTCAGTGGCATATTTCTATGCGGGTCTTAGCAAAAAAGGATTAGGTTATTTCGGGAAATATATTCAACCAACTCCAATTCTTTTACCTATTAACATCTTAGAAGATTTCACAAAGCCCCTATCACTTAGTTTTCGACTTTTCGGAAATATATTAGCCGATGAATTAGTAGTTGTTGTTCTTGTTTCTTTAGTACCTTCAGTGGTTCCTATCCCCGTCATGTTCCTTGGATTATTTACAAGTGGTATTCAAGCTCTTATTTTTGCAACTTTAGCCGCGGCTTATATAGGTGAATCCATGGAGGGCCACCATTGACTTGTTTTCTAAAGAGTCTTTTTTTTTAGTTTAACCTAAGGCAATGTGTGCGTGGCTAAAAAAAAAATGAACTTAGGAAATGAAAATATACAACTACACTATATACGATCAGAGTAATAGAAAAAAAGATTACAATAAAGATTACAATATTGATATTAGAGTAGAGAATTGAAAAAAAGGAAAGAGATCTCAAAGATCTTTTTCCTAAAATTACCGTTTGGTCCATTTATATCATAATCATACCTTACCCTCAATGGATATTCGGTTTAGATTGGGCATCGAATCCGAATATTCACTATTCGGAGTCGTAATTTGACGAAGATGTATTGTGGTATTACGACGTGTTATTAAATGTTATTAAATAAAAAAAGGATGTTCTATAGAATGATTCCCCTTTTCATTTTCAGTTGATTTTATGCACCGATTGACCAAACAAAAATATTAATAAATAAGAAATTGTATGAACTTAGATCAATAAAATCAATTTCTATGCAACGATTCGCCCCAATCAATTTATCCTCAATTTATCCATTGATTATCTTATCATCAATTTAGGTTGCAGGATAATAATCAAAACGATAAAGATAATGAAGGGGGAAGGGAAAGGATCATTTATAAAATGAGAAAAGGCGGGGTTCATAAATGGTTCGTAGAGGGGAGGTCGAACTAGGTATATGGAATTGAATGTCTATAAGTTAATTCTTGTCAAGGGTTAGACGCATCCTTATCAAATTGAATTGAAGATGAAGTAAGAGTTGGTTTACATTGTGGAAGAAAGACATGTATATGTGATATTAGATATTGACTAGTTATATACGAGCTAAAGATACATCTAATTTTCCCTACTAATCGAACGTGAATGTAGATGGGGATTCTATAGAAGTCCTTCTGTCTCATCTGTGACTGTGAGTTGAATAAACGGATGAAGTCAATAAAAAATCGAAGAATGGAAAGAGCGATTCGGGACAAATAAACGGAAAAACTAAAGTTGTATGGATTCACAAATACTTTATCGAGAGAAACTAAAAAAGAGATATCAAAGTCATTTTGATGATTCAAAAATGTTCTTACTTGAATTCGAAGTTCGTAGTTACTTCGACTGTATGAATCGTAGCAATGGAATAATTACGTCATAGTTCATTGGTTGAATGTATCATTAACCATTTTTTTTTTGGTACGAGGAACTTATAATGAATCCACTGATTTCTGCCGCTTCCGTTATTGCTGCTGGATTGGCTGTAGGGCTTGCTTCTATTGGACCTGGAGTTGGTCAAGGTACTGCTGCGGGTCAAGCTGTAGAAGGTATCGCGAGACAGCCCGAGGCGGAGGGAAAAATACGAGGTACTTTATTGCTTAGTCTAGCTTTTATGGAAGCTTTAACAATTTATGGCCTGGTTGTAGCATTAGCACTTTTATTTGCTAATCCTTTTGTTTAATATCCGAATAAAAATATTTATTTTTCGTATTTTATTGCCCTGGACTTGTGATTTGTTTTTTCGAATTATATAAAGGCTTCATTCCTAGAATTACATATTCGTTGAGAAAATAACCCACGGGAAGGGCTGATTTGCAGATGAGGAATTAGCATACCAACTCGCTTTCATCCTTCCCGTTCGTGTTCGTAGGCCTTTTTTTAGTTTTTAAGAAGGGGTGCAACCAAGGAGATAATTCATGATTTCTAAATCGAATAGATTTTTGATTCAATTTAGAAAGTAGGAAACTATAACTATATATATATAAAGAGGACAAAGTAATACAAAAAGAACTCTGTTCGATTTTTTAGTCTATCTATACGAGGAGATCATATGAAAAATGTAACCGATTCTTTCGTTTCTTTGGGCCACTGGCCATTCGCCGGGAGTTTCGGGTTTAATACCGATATTTTAGCAACAAATCTAATAAATCTAAGTGTAGTGCTTGGGGTCTTGATCTTTTTTGGAAAGGGAGTGTGTGCGAGTTGTTTATTTCAAGAATAGGCTGGATCCAACCAGATGTACTTTTTCTGTTATAACTAGGAAAGTGATATCTAAGAAAGAAGAGTGCATGATCTCGCGAATTACTTCTGAATCAATTCAGAAATCATATGTAAGAACTATAGCATTTCGTAATTTATTGGAAAATCCACTTTGATTCTCTATCAACCAATAATGTGGGACCATTAACATGGTTAAAGCTAAACTGTTTGAAGTCCAGACGAAGCATGGTACTCTTTCTACCACTATGTTAATATAGAGATGGTTTCAAAATAAATATTTTATCAATATAGAACACTCATATCGATAAAATGATTTGAACTACTTATTGGGGGTTTTCTCCCCCTTTTTAGCCAATGCTGAATCGATGACCTATGTATTGTGTATAAAGTAAGAAAAACTTCTTGGATTAAAAAAAGTAAACAACTTTGCTTCCTTTGTTGAAATAAGGACAAATGGTTTGATTAGATATTTTCTAAGAATCAACTTAGCGAAGTCACCTATTTCATATACCGGAAAAAGGAACGATCTGCCGGGTTCAGGATTGATCTCTGAGAATGGATCAGATCGCGCTAATGTAAATCCGTTTTCTTCCATTTATTCCTATTCCAAGCCAAGGATTCAAGAATCCCATAATCCAAATCAAGGAACTATTCATACATTGTTGAATCGAAATAAGGAATCTCAATCTTTGATCATTTTGTCATCATCCAATTGTTCTCGAATAGGCCCATTCAACGGTGTAAAATCTCCCAATGTCATAAAAGAATCAATCAAAAAGGACCCCCTAATTCCAATTAGGAATTCGTTGGGCCCCTTAGGAACAGGCTTTCCAATTGATAATTTCGATTTATTTTCCCATTTAATAACCCATAATCAGATCTTGGTAACTAACTTTTTGCAACTTGACAATTTTAAACAGATTTTTCAAATACTTCAATATTATTTACTGGATGAAAATGGTCAAATTTATAATCCCTATTCGTGCAGTAACATCATTTTGAATCCATTCAATTTGAATTGGTATTTTCTACATTACAATTATTGTGAAGAGACATCTACAATCGTTAGTCTTGGGCAGTTTCTTTGTGAAAATGTATGTATAGCAAAAAAAGAACCGCATTTAAAATCAGGTCAAGTTCTAATTCTTCAAGTTGACTCTGTGGTAATACGATCAGCTAAGCCTTATTTGGCTACTCCAGGAGCAACTGTTCATGGACATTATGGGGAAATCCTTTACGAAGGAGATACATTAGTTACATTTATATATGAAAAATCAAGATCTGGTGATATAACGCAAGGTCTTCCAAAAGTGGAACAGGTGTTAGAAGTGCGTTCGATTGATTCAATATCGATGAATCTCGAAAAGAGGATTGAGGGTTGGAACAAATGTATAACAAGAATTCTTGGAATTCCTTGGGCATTCTTTATTGGTGCTGAGCTAACTATAGTGCAAAGTCGTATCTCTTTGGTTAATAAGGTCCAAAAGGTTTATCGATCCCAGGGGGTGCAGATACATAATAGGCATATAGAAATTATTGTACGTCAAATAACATCAAAAGTGTTGGTTTCAGAAGATGAAATGTCTAATGTTTTTTCGCCCGGAGAACTAATTGGATTGTTGCGAGCGGAACGAATGGGGCGCGCTTTGGAAGAAGCAATCTGTTACCAAGCCGTCTTATTGGGAATAACAAGAGCATCCATGAATACTCAAAGTTTCATATCCGAAGCGAGTTTTCAAGAAACCGCTCGAGTTTTAGCAAAAGCCGCTCTCCTGGGGCGTATCGATTGGTTGAAAGGCCTGAAAGAAAACGTTGTTCTGGGGGGGATGATACCTGTTGGTAGCGGCTTCAAAACACCTTCAAGCAAACCTAACAACATTTCCTTTGAACTCAAAAAAAAGAATCTATTAGAGGGGGAAATGAAAGATATTTTGTTCTACCATAGAAAATTATTTGATTCTTGCCTTTCAAAGAATTTCCATGATACACAAGAACAATCATTTTTTTAGGATTTAATGATACCTAAGAGCAGATTCACGCCTTTCTTTTACTTTCTTTTATCTTTTAAAAGGATCCGTTGGTTTTTAGGTGCAGTCATTTGATTTGGTAATAGTAATAAAAAAAAAAATAACAAATAGAAAAGAATAATGGCTTGGTCTGTGTATCTACGGCAATCTACGGTAGAAGAGAAGGTTCCATCGGAACAATTATTTATTTCAGTGTACCTCTTCGCTTTTTTTTTCAAAAGGGGGAGGCAGTGTGGAGAGAAATGACAAGAAGATATTGGAACATTAATTTAGAAGAGATGATGGAAGCAGGAGTTCATTTTGGCCATGGTACTAGGAAATGGAATCCTAAAATGGCACCTTATATCTCTGCAAAACGTAAAGGTATTCATATTACAAATCTTACTAGAACTGCTCGTTTTTTATCAGAAGCTTGTGATTTGGTTTTTGATGCAGCAAGTAGGGGAAAACAATTCTTAATTGTTGGCACTAAAAATAAAGAAGCTGATTCAGTAGCATGGGCTGCAATAAGGGCTCGGTGTCATTATGTTAATAAAAAATGGCTCGGTGGTATGTTAACAAATTGGTCCACTACAGAAACGAGACTTCATAAGTTTAGAGACTTGAGAACTGAACAAAAAACAGGGGGACTCAACCGTCTTCCGAAAAGAGATGCCGCTATGTTGAAAAGACAATTATCTCATTTGCAAACATATCTGGGCGGGATTAAATATATGACAGGGTTACCCGATATTGTAATCATCGTTGATCAGCACGAAGAATATACGGCCCTTCAAGAATGTATCACATTGGGAATTCCAACAATTTGTTTAATCGATACAAATTGTGACCCCGATCTCGCAGATATTTCGATTCCAGCGAATGATGACGCTATATCTTCAATCCGATTAATTCTTAACAAATTAGTATTTGCAATTTGTGAGGGCCGTTCTGGCTATAAAAGAAATCCGTGATTAATAATAAGATAAATAACTTATTTCATTTCGGAACCTTCATATATTTATCGAATCGGTTACTATTTCTGAATCTCAAAAAAGAGAGAAAAAAACAAGGAATAGGATTTGATTAGTTGGTATTCAAAATATACGATTCAAGTAGTCAAGTCGAGAAATAGATGGTTGAATCAAAATAATTTTGTTTAAAGTTCTATTTTTGTCAGAGGGCAATATGAATGTTCTATCATGTTCCATCAACACACTAAATGGGTTATACGATCTATCTGGTGTGGAAGTAGGCCAACATTTTTATTGGAAAATCGCGGGTTTCCAAGTCCACGGCCAAGTACTTATTACTTCTTGGGTTGTAATTGCTATCTTATTAGGTTCAGCCACTCTAGCTGTTCGGAACCCACAAACAATTCCGACCGGCGGTCAGAATTTCTTCGAATATGTCCTTGAATTTATTCGAGATGTGAGTAAAACTCAAATTGGAGAAGAATATGGTCCTTGGGTTCCTTTTATTGGAACTATGTTTCTATTTATTTTTGTTTCTAATTGGTCAGGCGCCCTTTTACCTTGGAAAATCATACAATTACCTCATGGGGAGTTAGCCGCACCCACGAATGATATAAATACTACTGTTGCTTTGGCTTTACTCACGTCAGTGGCATATTTCTATGCGGGTCTTAGCAAAAAAGGATTAGGTTATTTCGGGAAATATATTCAACCAACTCCAATTCTTTTACCTATTAACATCTTAGAAGATTTCACAAAGCCCCTATCACTTAGTTTTCGACTTTTCGGAAATATATTAGCCGATGAATTAGTAGTTGTTGTTCTTGTTTCTTTAGTACCTTCAGTGGTTCCTATCCCCGTCATGTTCCTTGGATTATTTACAAGTGGTATTCAAGCTCTTATTTTTGCAACTTTAGCCGCGGCTTATATAGGTGAATCCATGGAGGGCCACCATTGACTTGTTTTCTAAAGAGTCTTTTTTTTTAGTTTAACCTAAGGCAATGTGTGCGTGGCTAAAAAAAAAATGAACTTAGGAAATGAAAATATACAACTACACTATATACGATCAGAGTAATAGAAAAAAAGATTACAATAAAGATTACAATATTGATATTAGAGTAGAGAATTGAAAAAAAGGAAAGAGATCTCAAAGATCTTTTTCCTAAAATTACCGTTTGGTCCATTTATATCATAATCATACCTTACCCTCAATGGATATTCGGTTTAGATTGGGCATCGAATCCGAATATTCACTATTCGGAGTCGTAATTTGACGAAGATGTATTGTGGTATTACGACGTGTTATTAAATGTTATTAAATAAAAAAAGGATGTTCTATAGAATGATTCCCCTTTTCATTTTCAGTTGATTTTATGCACCGATTGACCAAACAAAAATATTAATAAATAAGAAATTGTATGAACTTAGATCAATAAAATCAATTTCTATGCAACGATTCGCCCCAATCAATTTATCCTCAATTTATCCATTGATTATCTTATCATCAATTTAGGTTGCAGGATAATAATCAAAACGATAAAGATAATGAAGGGGGAAGGGAAAGGATCATTTATAAAATGAGAAAAGGCGGGGTTCATAAATGGTTCGTAGAGGGGAGGTCGAACTAGGTATATGGAATTGAATGTCTATAAGTTAATTCTTGTCAAGGGTTAGACGCATCCTTATCAAATTGAATTGAAGATGAAGTAAGAGTTGGTTTACATTGTGGAAGAAAGACATGTATATGTGATATTAGATATTGACTAGTTATATACGAGCTAAAGATACATCTAATTTTCCCTACTAATCGAACGTGAATGTAGATGGGGATTCTATAGAAGTCCTTCTGTCTCATCTGTGACTGTGAGTTGAATAAACGGATGAAGTCAATAAAAAATCGAAGAATGGAAAGAGCGATTCGGGACAAATAAACGGAAAAACTAAAGTTGTATGGATTCACAAATACTTTATCGAGAGAAACTAAAAAAGAGATATCAAAGTCATTTTGATGATTCAAAAATGTTCTTACTTGAATTCGAAGTTCGTAGTTACTTCGACTGTATGAATCGTAGCAATGGAATAATTACGTCATAGTTCATTGGTTGAATGTATCATTAACCATTTTTTTTTTGGTACGAGGAACTTATAATGAATCCACTGATTTCTGCCGCTTCCGTTATTGCTGCTGGATTGGCTGTAGGGCTTGCTTCTATTGGACCTGGAGTTGGTCAAGGTACTGCTGCGGGTCAAGCTGTAGAAGGTATCGCGAGACAGCCCGAGGCGGAGGGAAAAATACGAGGTACTTTATTGCTTAGTCTAGCTTTTATGGAAGCTTTAACAATTTATGGCCTGGTTGTAGCATTAGCACTTTTATTTGCTAATCCTTTTGTTTAATATCCGAATAAAAATATTTATTTTTCGTATTTTATTGCCCTGGACTTGTGATTTGTTTTTTCGAATTATATAAAGGCTTCATTCCTAGAATTACATATTCGTTGAGAAAATAACCCACGGGAAGGGCTGATTTGCAGATGAGGAATTAGCATACCAACTCGCTTTCATCCTTCCCGTTCGTGTTCGTAGGCCTTTTTTTAGTTTTTAAGAAGGGGTGCAACCAAGGAGATAATTCATGATTTCTAAATCGAATAGATTTTTGATTCAATTTAGAAAGTAGGAAACTATAACTATATATATATAAAGAGGACAAAGTAATACAAAAAGAACTCTGTTCGATTTTTTAGTCTATCTATACGAGGAGATCATATGAAAAATGTAACCGATTCTTTCGTTTCTTTGGGCCACTGGCCATTCGCCGGGAGTTTCGGGTTTAATACCGATATTTTAGCAACAAATCTAATAAATCTAAGTGTAGTGCTTGGGGTCTTGATCTTTTTTGGAAAGGGAGTGTGTGCGAGTTGTTTATTTCAAGAATAGGCTGGATCCAACCAGATGTACTTTTTCTGTTATAACTAGGAAAGTGATATCTAAGAAAGAAGAGTGCATGATCTCGCGAATTACTTCTGAATCAATTCAGAAATCATATGTAAGAACTATAGCATTTCGTAATTTATTGGAAAATCCACTTTGATTCTCTATCAACCAATAATGTGGGACCATTAACATGGTTAAAGCTAAACTGTTTGAAGTCCAGACGAAGCATGGTACTCTTTCTACCACTATGTTAATATAGAGATGGTTTCAAAATAAATATTTTATCAATATAGAACACTCATATCGATAAAATGATTTGAACTACTTATTGGGGGTTTTCTCCCCCTTTTTAGCCAATGCTGAATCGATGACCTATGTATTGTGTATAAAGTAAGAAAAACTTCTTGGATTAAAAAAAGTAAACAACTTTGCTTCCTTTGTTGAAATAAGGACAAATGGTTTGATTAGATATTTTCTAAGAATCAACTTAGCGAAGTCACCTATTTCATATACCGGAAAAAGGAACGATCTGCCGGGTTCAGGATTGATCTCTGAGAATGGATCAGATCGCGCTAATGTAAATCCGTTTTCTTCCATTTATTCCTATTCCAAGCCAAGGATTCAAGAATCCCATAATCCAAATCAAGGAACTATTCATACATTATTGAATCGAAATAAGGAATCTCAATCTTTGATCATTTTGTCATCATCCAATTGTTCTCGAATAGGCCCATTCAACGATGTAAAATCTCCCAATGTCATAAAAGAATCAATCAAAAAGGACCCCCGAATTCCATTTAGGAATTCTTGGGCCCCTTAGGAACAGGCTTTCCAATTGATAATTTCGATTTATTTTCCCATTTAGTAACCCTTAATTAGATCTTGGTAACTAACTTTTTGCAACTTGACAATTTTAAACAGATTTTTCAAATACTTCAATATTATTTACTGGATGAAAATGGTCAAATTTATAATCCCTATTCGTGCAGTAACATCATTTTTAATCCATTCCATTTGAATTGGTATTTTCTACATTACAATTATTGTGAAGAGACATCTACAATCGTTAGTCTTGGGCAGTTTCTTTGTGAAAATGTATGTATAGCCAAAAAAGAACCGCATTTAAAATCAGGTCAAGTTCTAATTCGTCAAGTTGACTCTGTGGTAATACGATCAGCTAAGCCTTATTTGGCTACTCCAGGAGCAACTGTTCATGGACATTATGGGGAAATCCTTTACTAAGGAGATACATTAGTTACATTTATATATGAATAATCAAGATCTGGTGATATAACGCAAGGTCTTCCAAAAGTGGAACAGGTGTTAGAAGTGCGTTCGATTGATTCAATATTGATGAATCTCGAAAAGAGGATTGAGGGTTGGAACAAATGTATAACAAGAATTCATGGAATTCCTTGGGCATTCTTTATTGGTGCTGAGCTAACTATAGTGCAAAGTCGTATCTCTTTGGTTAATAAGGTCCAAAAGGTTTATCGATCCCAGGGGGTGCAGATACATAATAGGCATATAGAAATTATTGTACGTCAAATAACATCAAAAGTGTTGGTTTCAGAAGATGAAATGTCTAATGTTTTTTCGCCCGGAGAACTAATTGGATTGTTGCGAGCAGAACGAATGGGGCGCGCTTTGGAAGAAGCAATCTGTTACCAAGCCGTCTTATTGGGAATAACAAGAGCATCCATGAATACTCAAAGTTTCATATCCGAAGCGAGTTTTCAAGAAACCGCTCGAATTTTAGCAAAAGCCGCTCTCCTGGGGCGTATCGATTGGTTGAAAGGCCTGAAAGAAAACGTTGTTCTGGGGGGATGATACCTGTTGGTAGCGGTTTCAAAACACCTTCAAGCAAACCTAACAACTATAGAACCACGAGATGATCTTACTACAGCATGATTTGGTAATCGGATAGTAACGAGAAGGTAAATAAAGCTTTGCTTTATTGATTCACTTAGAGGTTACAATGTAGAGAGAGAAACACACTCAGTTTACACACAGTTAAGATATTGCAAATGACAGAGAACACGACAGTTTCGCTGGTCGCGAAAAACACATAAATCAGCCTAAAAATTAATCTAACAGCTTCCATATTACATGCAATTCATTATCTAGCATACATAATCATTTACCAACATAAATCAGTAAGCTTTAACACCTTAAACATGCATTTTCATCATCAAATCACTAAAAACACATTTTAACCTAAAATGACCTAATCTAGCATAAATCTTCAACATGGATGGATTTCACACGTAAAGTTACTGACTTTATGATAGATCTAGCATTCCTAAACAACATATCAGAAGATCAAGTGATTTCATGAAGATTCAAGCATGCTTTTTAAGAAAACACATAGAAAACATAAAAATGGTGGTTTTGGGACTCACGGTTCGATCTCTAAGCTTGATGGATGATGGTTCGGGGCTGAGATCTCGATGGCTCGGTGTGAATCTCGACTGATCAGGTTTCCAGGAGAAAGATGGAGTGTGTGTGTGTTTGTGTGTAAATGAGGCAAATAGGAGAACTAGGGTTTATTAAGATTATTTATATCAGAGGCTAGTTTCGCTGGCAGTTTCGCTGGCCAGGCGAAACTGGCTCTGGTCGCGTTTTAATTGATTAGCTTAGCTGGCTACCGGGCGACACTACAGTTTCGCCCGGTAGTTTCGCTGGCTGCACAACTTAGGCAATTTTCACATAATCAAGGATTTACAATTTGTCATGCTATTCATAATATTAAATCATGCGTTTAAATCACATTGCACATAATGACATTAATAAATGAACACATAGCACATATGGGCGGGTTCGGTGATCAACCAAAGGTCGTGAACGTATTCGGCCTAGTTAAGTATTAGTTACTAAGTTAACACTTATAACGTAACTAACGGAGTTTGTCTAACGGAAGTAAACCTTGAAATTCTCGGATGTCACATGGAGGAGGAGGCATGACTTCATAAGTTTGAGATGAAGGTTTGCATTTCTTTGAGTTCTTTCTCTTGAGTTGATATGTTTCATCTTCTTCTTCACTTGGGTCATTGTCTTGAAGTCTTGTCTTCTTCATTGGAATTTGAACAGAGGTTGTGATTAGCTTTCTTTTCTCCTTTGTTCCTTTTACCTTTTGTTTCCATTCTCTCTCTATCTCTCTTAACCGATCTTCTTGAAAAGAGTGTTTGATCTCCAGATTTGCTGAAGTCAGTTGATTTCTTGTCAGTTGCTTCTAAATGATTTTATTTCTTCTTAAGTCTTATTTGCTTGATTTCTGCCCATATCTTCAAGAGCCTTTTTCTTGTTCATTAATTCTGTAGTGTGGTTTTGATGATTGACTCGTCACCACTTGTGGCTACTGATTGCAGCTTTTGAAGACCTTTGTTAATGTCTTCTTAAATTTTGTTGGCTTCTTCATTTAGTTCTTCTTTCCAGGTTTTCAGCTCATCTGCTAGAGTGTTTAGTTGAGTGGTGTTCTGAGCAGTGTTTTTTTCCACCTTTATAAGCTTTTCTGAGTTTGAGTACTTGAGTTTCCCTAGTTCATGAAGATCAATTTTCTGATCCCTTTTGAAATTGAATATTTTCTCTCTGATTGTTTGAGAGAATTCTAAGAGATCAGATTTGAGTAGGATACTCGGTAAGCTTGGAGTTGGATCAACAAATGATCTTTCTCCTTCTAACATACCAGTGGACAACACATGTCTAGCAGTTTTACTAACAGATTCTCTGTTAAGAGTTTTGTTAGTGCCTAGGATACCAGAAATATCTGATGTTCCTAGGTCTTCCACATTCATTGTGTTTATCCTGGATGATTTTGTTGATGAATAATTCTAGTTCGTCATGTGAAGTATCAAATACAAGACAAAGTGATGCAAGAATGCTATGATCTGAACTTGAGGCGAACTCCTAGTTCGGACCACACGAACCTAGTCCGAACTGGAGGTTCGGATGATCGGGTTTTTGCTTAGAATGTTCATACTATAAATAGATTGTCTTGTATACAGAATGGAACTTCTTATCTCATTCTACACCTTTTGTGTGTGTTTCTGTGTGGGTTTTTCTCTCAAGCTTAATAATACAAATCTCATTTGTATTTACATTTTGATCTACTTCGTCTCATAATCACTAGATTAGCAAACGATCCAATGCTCACGCAATTTCAATTGGTATCAGAGCCCTTGGTTCCATTTGCTAATCAAATTGATGTGATTTTTTTGAGTTTTTCTAGAGAAAGGAAGTGGGTTTTTGCAAAATTTCATCAATTTTCCTCAAATTTGAGAGTTTTTCGTGTTAAATTTGATTTCAAAACGTTCCTATTGCATTTTCGTTCACTACTGCTGAAAATCTCATTCAAAAACATCCAAAATTGCAAATTTTAGAGAAAAAACGATTTCGTTCGTCTGAGTTCGGCCCAAGAACTTTAGGTTCGGCTGTAACTGAAAAAGTAACCGCTCCAAACTCCAGGTTCGGACAGAGTTCACAGGGTTCGGACAGGGTTCGGACAGGGTTCGGACAGGGTTCGGACAGGGTTCGGACAGGGTTCGGACAGAGTTCGGACAGAGTTCGGAAGAGTTCGGACAGAGTTCGTACATAGTTCGGACAGAGTTCGGAAAGAGTTCGGACAGAGTTTGGACAGGGTTTGGACAGAATTTGGACAAAGTTTGGACACAGTTTGGACAAATTTAGAATTTTTGGGTTGTTTCACTAAAACTAACGTAACTTGAGAACCGTTAAGAGTTACGAGAGCTACTACCAGCCAAAACGATCGTCTCAGAAAGATCTACACTTTTACTGTCCAATGACCAGTACCTTCTGTTTTTGAGGTTGAAGTTTTTGTAAGGTATTATTTTTTGGTTTTGGTAAAGAGTGATTCAAGCAGATTGAATTGATTTTTCGTAAGTTGTTTGAAAATGAGTGCATCACAAGCTAGTCATATGATACCTACATTGATGAAATGGGAAGATTATCATGAATGGAAAGTTGATTTTGAGATTTACATCAACAAACATTTCAAAGAGTTTTAGAAGATAATTGATAAGCAATTTAAATGGCCTACTGATGCAAGAGGAGATGTAATAATCCATCGACATCTTTCTCTAGAAGAAAGGGATTATACAAATAATGAAGAAAAAGCAATAGACATTATCAAAACAGCTCTTTCAAGAGAGATATTTCTTGAAATCATAGTATATTGGACTGCGAAAGATAAATGGAATGCACTGAAAGAAAAAGGTGAGATATGTGCACACATTCAGACCATGAAGATTGGGTCAGACTCTGCTGATTCGAAATCATATGATTCAGCATCTAGTGGTTTAGATTCAGAAAGTAATGATTTTCCAGATAAAAAGGGTTGTGATACTGTTTTCAGGACTGAACAAATTGATGAATGTGTAACTGATTCTGATTCTGAAACAAGTTCTTGTGTGATATATGATAAAGGGGATGATGGTAACATAGAAGAAGTTCATAATGAAGTTTCTTCAATATGTCCAAAGTGTGTTGAACTTGCCAAGATTAATGCTGATTTGTTAAAGGAAAATAAAGTTGAGTGAAGAATGTGAAAAATTTAAAGCTGAAGCTCTAGATGTAGCTCAAGACTTTGAGAATTTATTTTAGAAAAGCTATCCTGATTGATTAATTGTGAGGCACACCATGAAAAATTTATTTCATGCAATTTCAATTTCAATTTAATAGATAAAATCTTTTCGGGAAAGTATGATCCTGAATATGATCCTAAGGTGAGGAGCGTGCCCATTAAGAAGGGGAATGGAAGTATCAATGTAATGGACACACTTGACTCTGATTCTGAATCTGGGTTGGTTCATAGGGTGCAAAAGTATGTTCAAAAATCTGTGAACAAGAAACCATCTAAACCAACTTTTCAATCACCACCAAGAGTTTTTCAAAAACAAATGCAACCAAATTTCAGAAAACCAAGTCCATATGTTAAAAGGTCACAATTTTATAATGATGAGGGTTTTTATGATGAGTTTGGTTGTGGACCAAATCAACCTATTTTTGGAAGGGGTCCAAAGTGGGTTGATCATGGATGTCAAAATGATTTTGGTCCAAGATTTGGTGGGAGGAGAGACAGATATCAGAATTATGAGGATCATTTTTATTCTGGAAATCCAAATTCTAGGGGTCAATTTGGTTACCATGGTGATTTTCCAGAAAGAGTTTCAGGTTATGATTCTGGTGGTTATGATGATTCTAGAAATCATCGTGTGCCTAATCAGAAGGGTTTGAAATCCAAGAAACAAAAAACTGTTGTTGAGTCCGATGTGGATGATGACACGATTAAAGAAGTTTTAGTTGACAAAAGAAAATGTTTCAAATGTAAAAGTCGTGGTCATACATATCGGAACTGTCCATTGAAGAAGCCAAAATCTGACAAGTCTAATGCAGAAAAATCTGATGAAGTTTCTGAAGGATATCAGACTGAGACACCTGTTTCTGGTGCTTCCAAAAAGAAAGTCAGATTTGTAGATTATAAGGGCAGAGTTCATTTTTTTGATGAGTCATCTGAGTTTCAAAAACATAAAACTGAAAAGAAATCAGAAAGTAATTTTGAAAAAGTTAAATCAATTCTTAAAAACTCTGCTTCTGGGTCCAAAGGCTCTTCAAATGATACGTGGAAACCTAAGGGTTCTTCCATGGCTGGTGCTGATTTTGTGGAAGATGACGGTCAACCCAAAGCTTTTGGCTTTGGTACGTCTCGATACTAACCTTCTGTTTTAATTTATGCATGGATCTTCGCGACAACTCATGAACAACATTTGGGTTGTTGATAGCGGAGCATCCAGGCACATGACTGGTGACATCTCCTTGTTGCATGATGTGAAGTATTTTGATGGTGGAAAAGTTACATTTGTTGGAAACAAGGGAGGTCAAGTCACTGGCATTGGTAAATTGTCGAACGGTGCAGTCACATTCGAGAAAGTTGAAACGGTCAAGGAATTGGAGTACAATCTTCCCAGCATCTCCCAGATATGTGACAAGCAATACACGACTGCTTTCATGGGGAGTGAATGTGTGATACTGAAGCCTGGTTACAAGATTCCAGATGAATTTGTTCTGATGCGAGCACCGCGTTTCTCGAATTTGTATGTGCTCGACATGAATTCATCCAAAGCAACTGTTGCGGGTCAATGTTTCTTATCGAAAGCTTCAAAGAGAGAATCCGTTTTATGGCATCGTCGCATGGAACACATCCATTACCGAAAAATGAACGAACTTGTGCGGAGGGATCTTGTTGAAGGGGTTCCGAAACAGCAGTTTGTCTTTAATGACGTGTGTGTGAGTTGCAAGAAGGGGAAGCAAAAGAGAAAATCACATCCACTGAAGAAATATCATTCCATTGATGTCCTGTTAGAATTACTTCACATGGATCTATTTGGTCCTGTGAATTGTCAAAGTATTTCAGGAAACTGGTATTGTCTTGTGGTAACTGATGAATATTCAAGATATTCATGGGTAGATTTTCTGATTTCTAAAGATGAAGCTTCTAGAATCCTTACCAATCTGATTACTACACTTGATTCATTATATAAGTTGAAGGTACGAAGGATTCGCAGTGACAATGGCACGAAGTTCAAGAATTCTGTCGTGAGGACGTTTCGTATGAAAAAAGGAATCGTACACGAGTTTAGTACGCCATACACACCTCAGCAAAACGGCGTGGCAGAAAGAAAGAATCGTACAATCATTGAGACAGCACGAACGATGTTGGCCGATGCTCAATTGCCGGTTCATTTCCGGACTGAAGCGGTCAACACTACATGTCATGTGCTTAACCGAGTGCTTACGGTTAAACGGCTTGGGAAGACATGTTATGAACTTCTCAAGAATCATAAGCCTAATCTCAATTATTTAGAGCCTTTTGGGTGTCCCTGTACCATGTTAACGTCTGCGGGCAAATTTGACGACAAAGTCTTTGAGGGATTGTTTGTCGGTTACTCGAATCAAAAGAAACGGGTATTCAATAAGCACACTGGTACTATGGCAGAATATTTACATGTGGATTTTCAATCTTACACTTTACCGCCCAAAGGTGTTGGACCGGACTGGATGTTCGATTCTAAATCTCTTTTTGAAAATATTGAAACGACACCAGAAAGTCTGATGATCAGCTTACTCGAGTTTATATTGATCTTCAAGACGATACTCCGGTTCTGAATACTAAAACTCTGCTGACTCTGGAAGTGCTTGTTGCTGATGACTACTTGACAAAAACAACAAATGATTTGACAATCATGGCTGACGATATGTCTTCTGATGATGATAACGAATTTCATGAAACCGTGTCACATCAGGTTGAGATTCATGTTCAACAAGCTGATCCACAAGTTGAAGTTACTTCAAGTGATGCTGCTGTTAATTCAACTGAGAATTTGGTGGTTGAGGAAGATCATGTTCCTGGTATGGCTGAAACGGTTATTGTTCCAATTCATCAGACGCTCCGGATAAACACCATTCATCCGCAAGATAACATTATTAGTGATTTAAATGAAGGAGTGCGCACGAGACATCAAATCGAGAGTAGTGTGTTAATAAGAATTCTTGAATCTGGTATTCAGGAAGAATCTTTCCATTCATGCTTTCTATCCCAGATCGAGCCTAAGGATGTTGATGAAGCTTTACTTGATGGTTCGTGGGTAGAAGCAATGCAAGAGGAGTTGTTACAATTTCAAAAGTTGGGAGTGTGGCATCTAGTCGATTTACCAGCTGGAAGTAAAGAACCGTGTGCAACACGGTGGGTTTATAAATGCAAAAGAGATGATTGCGGAGTGGTAGTCCGTAACAAAGCCCGTTTGGTTGTGCAAGGGTTTTCTCAGGAAGAAGGAATCGATTTTAATGAGGTGTATCCACCGGTTGCCAGAATTGAAGCAATTCGTATCTTTTTGGCATATGCTGCACATCGTGGATTCAAGGTCTTCCAAATGGATGTCAAGAGTGCGTTTTTATATGGCAAAGTGAAAGAAGAAGTGTACGTCAAACAACCTCCGGGATTCTACGATCCTGATTATCCGGAGAAGGTATATAAGCTGGACAAGACACTGTATGGTCTCCATCAGGTTCCTCGAGCTTGGTATGAGACTTTGTCCACTTATCTACTCGACAATGGATTCAAGCGTGGGTTGGTTGATCCTACTTTATTTTGTCGTAAAACGGGGGAGGATCTGCTATTGGTACAAATTTATGTGGATGATATCATTTTTGGCTGCTCAAACGAACAATTATCGAAGGATTTCGAGAAATTGATACAAACCAGGTTCGAGATGAGTTCGATGGGGGAAATGTCATTCTTCTTGGGGTTACAAGTTCAGCAATCTGACAAAGGGATCTTCATACATCAGACGAAGTATGTGAAAGATGTTTTAAGTCGATTCAAAGTTGAAGATGTTCGTATTCCTGGAACTCCAATTCAGCTGTCGCATGGCCTTTGTCCTGACGAAGAGGGTGAAACAGTAGATGTCACTCGGTATAGGGCAATGATAGGTTCATTGATGTATCTTACAGCTAGTCGACCTAATATTATGTTTGTTGTGTGTTTGTATGCCAGGTACCACCAACCAACAAGAATCCTAATGAACCTAAAAAAAGGATAATCGCCCAGCAGAAATTACTTATTTTTCACCTCGGGTTTCTCACATGAATGCAACCAAGAGGATTCTAGCTTATCTGAAGGGTAACTCAGATCTCGGGATCTGGTATCCTCATGATGATAAGTTCGACTTGTGGGCCTATTCGGATTCAGATTACGGCGGTTGCAAGATCAACTTCAAGTCAACCACGGCCGAATGTCAGTTTCTCGGCGACCGGTTGGTATCATGGCAGTGTAAGAAGCAGACTTTTTGTTGCTACATCCACGGCTGAAGCTGAATATATAGCAGCTGCAAGTTGCTGTTCCCAGGTTTTATGGATACAACAGCAGATGCGAGATTACGGTTTGCAGTTTCTTACTACTCCCATATACATAGATAACTCGGCTGCCATTTGCATCACTAAAAACCCTGTTCACCACTCTAAAACAAAACATGTTGACATTCGTTATCACTTCATCCGCGACTGTTTTGAGAAACACTTGATTGATCTGCAAAAGATCCATACTGACTTTCAAAAAGCTGATCTTTTTACGAAAGCATTCGATAAAACTCGCTTTCGTTATCTTTTGCAGATCAACGGCATACAAAAGTTACCCGTTTAGTAGCTTTCGGTTGATCAAATTTTTTCTTTTGTTTTTATTTTTCGTTGTATGGTTTTCTTTTCTTATTATAAAAATCCAAAAGGTTGAGTTTTTTATTTTAGGCGAAGAAAATCATAAAATATAAAAAAATGCAAAAATGCAAAAAAAAAAAAAAAAAAACATAAAAAATTGAAAAATGCAAAAAGCATAAAAAAAAATTTGAAAAATCAAAAATTGAGAATTTGATCCGATCAATCGAGAAGTGTATTACATCGGCGTGTGTTATCAACCATGGATAAAGTAAAAATAAAGGCTGTAGGTGCTTGTTTGGTTAGTTAAATGCGTGAGGGCAAATCTGATATATGCTAGTATGATATAAAGATAAAAGTTTGCTTGATTAATTGTGAGGCACATCATGATGGATGCTGTGTGATCTTGGCAATAAACAAAATGAAAAAGTAAAAACAGAATAAGAGATGTTCTGGTGTATGCATGCGTTCATTTTGCAAAGATTTCAGCTTGTTTGATTTTCTTTATTTTGTCAAACGATCGGCCTTTCTCTGCGTATCGAAAGATCGACCTGATTGGTGTTCGTTTGACGTTCTGCTTTATTTTTTGGTGTTTCGTATAACTCATCGGACTTTCTCTGCGTGTGCGGGAGCACCGACCTGATTGTTGTTGGGTTATACAATTTTTGCTTTATTTTCTATTTCTTATGTTCCTAAACAATCGGACTTTCTCTGCGTGCCCACAAGGCCGACCTGATTGTTGTTTGTTTAGGGTTCTGCTTTATGTTTGCATGAAACACCATGGTCGATAAATCTCTGTGGAAATCAAATTCTGTGAAAAATTAAAAAAATAATAATAAGAATAAGCCAGATTACCAGTATTTCAGATTGTGTGGGCTATCATATTATCAATGCATGCTAAATCATATCTTAACATATCAGAAAGCTATAAAAATTGATCTGCCCAAACTAAAATAAACTGAAAAGTTGTATTTGCTGCCAACTTGACTTGCATGCTGATTAAAAATGAAATTGAAGTGTGTCTGATGCACATTAGCTAATATGATCTCGCGTCTGGATCTTTCTCACAAAAATTTAAGTTATTTTAGTCCTTAATTCGGTTATTTCATTTCTGTTTGGTTTGTTGCTTGAATATATGAAAATCTCAAAAAGATTTTAGGCGTGTTTTAGCATAATTTTGAAATAATCCAAAAAGATTTTCGGTGTGTTTGAAAGTTTATAAAAATCAAAAAGATTTTGATTCTGCTTTATTTTCGATCAACCGTTAGTGAAAAATTCAAAATTATGCCGGAGACAACAAAACGGATTTGTTTTCAGAAAACTCATCATTGAATTGAACGACGTTTGAAGCAAATTGACAAATCTTAAAACTTTTGGGGTTCAATTTGAAGATTCATCAAAATCAGGGGTTAAAATTGAAATTTTTGAAAGTTGTCCAAACCTGAAGTTCGGACGTCCAAACCAGGAGTTCGGAGGGTCTGAAGTCCACTTTCGGATAGGGTTTGGAGGCGCCGAAGGTGAAGTTCGGACAGCGTTCGGTGGGACTGTTTGTCCGAAAGAGGAGTTCGGAGGGAGTTCGGCGGTCCGAACTTCAATGGCTATAAATAGCCCAAACTCGAGGTTCGGAGGTCATTAATCTCTGTTTACTCCGAACTCTTACCGAACTGCTGCCCAATTTTTAAACTTTCGATTAACGACTTGTTTGAACATTTTAAGACTGATTCTAGGTAGGAAACATCATTCCAAATTCACTGGTGACTTTCGATTCTAGTTTTGGTCATTCGTTGTGGTTGTTTTGTTCGATATTCGTTCCGACTGTTTTAAGTTCCTAGATCTGAAATTAAACCATCTAAAACGTGTTTTTAGAAGCTAAAAAGATCGTCAGTGTGTTTGTAATCGAAAACCGACCAAGGGGTTCAAAGTTTTTTGGTTGATTTGGTCTAAATCACTGTTTTTGGAATTCAAACTCTTCGGAGTTCGTCAGGCTCTGAACATGGAGTTTGGACTCCGAACTTGGAGTTCGGACAAGGTTCGGACGACGTTCGGCCTTTGAACGTGGGGTTCAGATGTTGACCAAAGTCAACGTTGACCACGGGGTTCGGACAAGGCTCGGACTGCAATTCCAGTTCGCACCAGGTTCGGACATGGTTCGGACCGGGTTCGGTGGTTCAAAATTTTTGATCAAAAAGTTGTTGGTTTACGCGAATAACAACGAACTGACGAAATCGGTGAATATATCTGTTAATAACATGGAATTTAATGAACTTTTTATCTTATGTGTTTTCAAATATGGCAAACGAACTGAAAATCGGTGACAAACACAACATTTGTGCGTATATTGGCGTTGCACGAGCCAAGCTAGCCAAATTCGGAGGATCTGGGATTTTTGAGTTTCTAAGACAATCAAGGATTCACTATGCAATCACTCAACCATGTGATGTGTATCGTGATATCAGTCTAGATTTCTGGAGTACTACACGGACGATCACTGACACTCCAATCGGAATTACCGCAACTGTTCAGGGTCGACCTGTTGAATTCACTGAAGCGGATATTCGTAGAGTTCTAAAGTTGGAGGCTGACACAACAACTGCACCACTAGAATTTTCTCATGAAGACAATGTGGCGTTTCTGAAGCGGATTTGGTACACTGATGATCCGAGTAAAGAGTGGGTGTACAAATCTTCGCTGAGCGTTCCATACAAATATCTGGCGCACGTGTTGTTGGTATGTCTGGGACATAGAATCTCCGGGCATGATGAAGTTCAACAATTGATGCTGCCTTTGCTAAATGCCTTGGTGATGAACCGTCCATATAACGTTGTTGGGTTGATCTTTCACTATATGAGAGATAACCTGACTCAGAGGCAAAAGAAAGCAGCAATTTATCCAAGGTTTCTTCAGATGGTCCTTAATGATCGGTATCCTGATTTAGTGAAGCTTGATACTCAGAAGATGGAACTGAAACATATGACTGAAGCCAGTGTGTGTGCTCTGGCGTGTTATCAGAAGAAGGCACCAGAATTTCAGCCAAAATTTAAGCGTCTGATTGGTCATTTGGCGAATGCTGATTATGTGGCACCAGCACAGGGTGCAGCTCGTCATGCTGAAGGTAGTGATTCAGAGGAGCTTGATTACAGTTAGATCGAGGAACAAAATCAAATACCACAACAAGGGAGAGTGAAAAGACCTAAACGAAAAACACCAGTGGTACAAGAACCGGTAAATCAAGAGCCTGTTAATCAAGAACCAGTTGTATCTCAACCGCCAGTTTCTGAACCAGTGGTCTCAGCACAGGAAGTTCCTGTAGCTGTCAATGTGACTGAGACACCAGCGGTGAATACCCTGATAGATGAGGATGAATCTGATGATGATGAGGAGTTTGTGAATGTTGGGGCTAATTCCAAGGACGTATCTTACACAAACAATCCGTTTGTGCGCGTCAAGATCAACTCTAAATATGTGAAGCTCAGAAAAGGTAGCGATGAACATCTCGCGTACCGACTTAGCCAGAACAAGAGCAACGATCGCTACAAGGATCGTGTGTACGAAGATGTAGCTTCATCTGAGTCCGATGAAGATTACAATCCTGACGCCGATGTAGTACATGGCAAAGGAAAACAGCCAGCTTATGTTCCTTCTTCTGTTACTCCATCAAAGAGGAGGAAGAAGTCGGTTGCTGGTGGAAGAGGTAAAAGGCAGAAAGGGTTGCAGTTTATTCTAAAGCCTCGTGTATCTTCGTCGACTAGTCCAGCAATGTCTCTGCCAGAAGTTTCTACAACTGTTCAGACTTCAGTGTCTGATGTTCAGGTTGACTTTCTGCAAGATCTCATGAATGCAAACAGAACGACTACTATTAGCACAGCACCTTCAGCAAGTGCTGGTGCTCAGTATGTGTGTCAGCCAATGGGTTCTACACAGCTGCAGCTTCTTCACATTCTACACCAGATGTCAATTTTAACTTTGAACAGGGTTCTGTGTCGTTCTCACAAGCCAGTATTCTTCAGAGTGCTCTAAATGATCAACAGTCTCAGATTGATGCCTTGAAGGCTAAGACTGAGGAGCAAGAGAAGATGATTACTATGCTACGTACAAGTAATGATGAATTGAGGGCATTGAATCAATCTCAAAGTCAACAGATCATTGCGTTGCAAAGTCAGGATTTAGCTAAAGATCAAGAGATCATGCGATTGAGTAGAGCTAGTCAGACTCAGTGTTCTATGCTTCTCGAAATGAATGAGCAAATAAAGTTCTTAATGAAGAAATTTAAAGCTCAGGGGGAGATTAGGGATAGTTCGGGTTGTAATGAAGATCCGATGAGATATCTGAATGATGATCCCGATCAAGATGATCCTCAAGGGAATGTTGGTGGAGGATCAGGCCCAACTGGAACCACTGGTTTGGGTGCTGGGACATCTACCTCCCAGGGGGAGAAGGGTTCTCGAGAAGCGGTGCCAATAATTTTGATCCCTTTGAGTCAAGCGGCGACAAGTTTGGGTGAATTTCAACAGATGTTACAGACGCTAGAAGAGGGAGAGTTTGTTGGTGATCTGACGGCTGAGCAATTGCAAGCAGTATTTGATTTGAACGATGAAGAGATGAGAAAGGCTTCAAAAAAGACACCAAGGAAATATGAATCGTCTGAATCCGAGTCTGATCAAGATGTTGAAGATATATTTGATGAGGAAGTTGAGGTAGAAGATATCACTGAAGAAGAATATCCACACTTATACTCAAATTTCAACAACAATCAGTCGGGTGATGATTTTGAGGTGTTTCCTAAAGAGAAAAGTGCTGAAGCTGAAGAACGTTTGAAGAAGAAAGAAGCAGAAAAGCGTGAAGACCCGGTTGCTAAGGAGGCTAAGGAACAGAAATAACGTTGGGCATTTGACGAATATATGTAGACTTTTCATGCCAACTATGTTCCTCCTCCGAAGCTAGTCAAACAAAGATCGTATGTCAAATTCAAGGGTCAAGCTTTGGGTGATATAATCAGCTGGATGTATTCTTCAAGTTTGAAGTGCTACGGGATTAAACGCCAACACGGAATCCAGGACTTCAAATGTGCTAAAGATTTCAGTAGCTTACCAATTTGGGGTATTCATGAGCTGACTCGAAAGCCTTTGTGCAACTATAGCACTGATTAGAAGGGTTTACATTTCAAGAGTATAATTGAGAGGGAATGCCGAGATGGATTTCAATTCTTGGATCCTCAGAAACCCAAAAGGCGTCGATCTCGAACAAAGATTCATGAACTAGAAAGAAGCTGATAATTTTGGTCTTTAAGAAGAAACCTGATGTGATAAAAAAGATTCCTCTGATGAAGATGGAGGTAGATTTCATCAAGGATTTGAGATGGTGGTACTATAACGAGAAAACTGGTGAAGCTGTGATTGTGCTGAAAGAAGAAAACAGAGTTGTGAAGATCTTCGATCCAATGTGGTTGATCAATCTGTCTAAGGCTAATATAGAAGTGCTTTATCACAATCCGATCCTGTATCATCCTGATTATATGGAGCAGGCGTTGCACTTCCAGAGGGTGATGAGGATTTGTTTTGCTTTCAACATCTATGCCGGGCATAATCATGAGTTGGTATGGAAGGGAGATGAGGCTGATGATGTTCAAGGCTGATAAAGAACGGTCCAGCAGTTGCCAAGGTGGAGTTTGTTGATACATTATGTGGCAACGTGCTGAATCAGAACAAAGCGTTTGAAGACATGAATATTACAACTTTATTTCTGTTGGCCGAACTCTGGCCGAACCGCCGGCCGAACCTTGGCCGAACCTAGAGTTCGGAAAAGCTTAGGAGTTCGGCCGGCTGGTGTCTATAAATAGGCTGTTAGCTTTGTCTTTGTAACGAGTTTTTGAGCGAGTGTTAAGCAAGTGTGTGTGTGTTGTGTTCTGATTCACTCTGTAATCTGTTTCGTTATTAATGAGAGATTGAGCATTGTTATTTACACGTTTGTTCTCATTTCTATTACACGATTAGTGTCGAACTAAGCCGATACGTACGCTCCAGCGTTTTCAGATTCAAACTCATGTGTTGTTTGATTATTCTTTTCAGAATGCACATGTGTCGAATCCTTAGGGAACCAATCCCTGTGGATTCTTTCCAAGCTTACTTGACTCATTGAGTCTCCACTTTTGTGCTTGCTGATGACTCTTAGAGTCATCAAATAGGCTAGGCTTGGTGGCTATTTCAGGAATGTGGATCTGAGGAGGTGAGTTTGGTGGGTTAAAGTTGAAGTCTTTGTAGGCTGAGGTGGTGGAGTTGGATGTGGGAGAGTCAGGTGAATTTCTATTTAGGTTGACTGATTCAGAAAAGTGGGATGATTGTGGGCTATGTTTTGGGGTTGGTTATTCATGTTCAGATGAGTTTTGTTTCTGTAGTTCTATTCCATCTTTGTATTTTATCAGAACTGGGGAATCATCTAGTATATTCAAAAGTAATGAGATAGGTATAGAGGAAATAGAGCTTATTGTACCTGATTTAAACTTTTTCAGAATTTTCAGAGTGGTTGACCAACGCTTAGCTCCTTTCATAGCCAACGATCCTTCCTGACATTTTTTGAAGATGAGTAGAGAAAGAAACCTTATAAATGGAATGTGGGCAGTTTCTTTCTTTTCCTTTTGTTTAACTTCAATTCTTTTCACTAGACTCCTCCACATCATAGCTCCAGAATCTATTCTTTTATTCAGGATTATAGCGACCATTATGGAGTATACTGATTCACTAGCTTGATCAGATAAGTCGACTTTAGTAGTTAGGCTGTAGATGAGTGTGTGCATCATCAGTTTCCACTTTCTCTCTAGCTGATTAGTGTTTATACCTAAGATTGTGGTAAAGCTTGTTTCTTTGTTCAAGGAATTGATGGTTTTGAGAATTTCTGTTTTAGTTGGGGGTTGAGTAGGTTCTTCTGGTACTTTGAGGTCAGTAACTTTTCTAAAGTCTTCTTCTGAAAACTGTAGAGTTGTTGTGGATCGATCTTCGTTTTCGATGAGTGCTTCAATCCATACCTGTTTAGTTACAGTTTCAGTTTTTACTCTTATTGTTGACCAGACATTCATAAGAGCCTCTTTGGTGATTTCTTCATCTTCAATGAGAGCTGTCATGAAAGGCGAGTACCTCAATGCTTCTATGATGATTTGTACATCGTTTGAGTAAGCCGGTGGATCAAAATTTGCTCGCATATTGTTTTGCTCTATGTTGAATGTTCTGAACAGGGAGATATGAGAGGATGAAGCCATTTTTATTATTCGAGGAAATGCTTTGCTTGGTGAGGATTGTGATTTTAGGAACGGTGTTTGATTTTTAGAATGAGTGAGGGTTTTATAGCATGAGAGAGATTCTAGGGTTTTAACGGCTCTTTTTCACCGATTGGATTGACTGGGTGGTGAAACGGATGTCCGTTGGATCATTGATTTTCCTCATAACTGAAAAAGTTACCGTTTCTATTTATTGGGAGATTTTGACGTCTTCATTGTCGATTGGGATTTCTTGATGAAGAATTGTTTTGATCCTAATTTTCAGGGTGAGATCAAATGTGTTTTCCTTCCAACTACTACAGTTTTTCACGAGACTTTTCAGTGGTTCTTTTTCATTCCTTCTTCCTTCCTCCTCCTTTTTTTTAATTTTTTAATTTTTATTTTTAATTAAATTTTTTTTACAAAAAAAATTTATGTGTAGTGTGTGTGTGTGTGTGTGTGTGTGTGTGAAGGTGTGTCAAATATTTTTTATTTCCTCTTTTTGTTTCATTCTAGCATTCTAGCTTCTGTACAGAACTACTTCGGAATTTCCATAGTTGTTCTGTATGACCAGTTTCTTAGAGAAAATCAAAGGAAACACAGAATCACTAGTAGAGATTTTTTAGCTTAACACAACTTTGAGCTTTTCTTAAAGTAATCCCAAAAGATCCGGTGTTAACAAATTTTCCAGCAATTTTTCCAAAGAGATACCTAGTATAGAACTTCTTTAAACATTAAGTTTAAGTGAGTACATGTAGTTCTACAGGTACAATGTAAGATAATTCTGGTGGGTTTTGGAGGATATGTTTTGGCTTCAAGCTGGAGAGGAATGTTGTTATGAGAGATGGGTCTCAAGCCTTCATCTTCTTCCTCTATTATCACATTTGGAAGTCCAGTTATGTGAAGGCCAAGATACCTTTGAGAAGGTACTAGTTGGGTGGGATATCTGTGGGGGATTGCTTCCCATTGCTTGGCCTGGCATATCATTATTGTCACAAAGCGAGGATATAGAATAACTCTCTCTTCTACAGGGAGATAGCAGTTGTTTTTCATGTTCTGCAGAAGATAGTGAGAGAAGTTCATATCCAGTCCGTGCATTAGAGCATGCATGACCATTTGAGTGTCATGGTCAGCAAGATGATGATTATTGACCCGGGAAGAGAAGCAGAGTTGAATTTGAGAGAAGAAGAATTGCCAAATGAGAGGAAGGTGGAACTTGTTGGCCTGTTCGTCGAAAAAATTTCCATCATACCCAATGTCAATGAAGGTTTCAATGACTTGGGCCCTGTTGAAGTGAATGACTCCATTTTTGTCATTCAGACTGAGAGCAAAGCGAATGGAGTCTTTAGTGATTTCAAAGGTGAGGTGATTCACTCGAGTTCTTATTGGGCTTTCAGGTAGGTTGGGTACAGATCTTGCATTGACCCAGAATTCCCTTAGAAATTCGTATCTGAAGGAAGTGTTTTGGGTAAGTGCAAACCCAATAGCACAAGTTTGCAAGAACCTCATCATTTTGGTAAAGGTTGGCTGATGGTTGGAATTATGAAGACAAAGGTTGTGAGTTTGGTGAAGTGGAATTTGGAAGGCTTGTCTGTCTAACATAGCTTAAAAATCCATTTTCTGATGAATATTTGAATGAAGATTGGATTTGTTTGGATGAGTACTTGGATGAGTTGGGAGTGATATCCATCTATTTGTAATCCAAAAGAGTTCAGAAGTCTGGATATTTGGCAATAAGACTTTTGGGCTTTGTCGGCTGCTTAGACCTCTGATAGAAGTAGTTGGGATGGTTTGTGAGAGGGAATTAACTCTTATTTTCATCATTCTCTTATTTTTAGAATTATTATTACCTCTTTTGTGTGCTTTAACTCACAGAGATTTGTTTCCCGATATGCCTATTGCTATTTAAGTATGTGATTTGATGGGCATCATTTCATATCAGGAAGAGAAAGTCAACTTTATTTTGAAAATGACGAGTGTCTTTTAAGATCATTTATTGAAAGAGAAATAATAACATAAAATGAAAGAGAATACTCCCACTAGATATGTGCATGGTTGGGAGTCTCTTGGATGATATAGATATTCTTTAGAAATTCTGAAGGATATCTGTTTAAGTGAACAAAAAAATATTATTTGGTTTTTGGAACCCATTTGTTTTTGGGTTTTTTGTTCTGTTGTTTCAGTGGTTTCTTTTCTTTTTATTTTCACAGAATTGGGGGATATACTGAAAGAGGTGTTACATTTTACTGAGTATATTTGTTTAATGTTGTAGTGTTTTCCACTCAGTTTTACCATTTCATTACACATGCAGTGCTTGTATATGGTACTTTCTCCAAAATTTTCAAGATTTCGACTTAAGGAGCTGGTTGACTCAGATTTGGTATTGTTTGAGTCATCAGTGTTGGACTGATTGTTGTATGAAGATTCAGAGACTGGACTTTTGTTTTTAGCATAGTTGTCTAGTTGTGATTCATTTTGACTGCTGCTTTTTACAAAGACAGTGTTGGAGTATTTTGTCCCTTGTACATACCCAATCCCTTGCCCATGATTTCTGGGTGTGTTAGTCATATTTTCAAGTTGATCATGAGCATTTATGAGACCATTTATTTTCTTTGTTTCCATGTGCAACCTTTGATATAAAGTTGCACGTTCAGTCTCAAAGTGATCAATTTTGGCTTTATTGCTCAAATTTTGTGTGTCTAGTTGTCTTAATCTCAACAATTCTTTTTCTCTATCCTCTTTTAGTTGATGAAGTTCAGATAGGAGACAGTTGATTTCTTCTTCAAAAGTTTTAAACCTGTTTTCATTTAGGAGTTTGTTTCTTTCAGAGTTTTCTTGAAGGACTTTATAGTTGATTGACATGTTATTGAATTGAAAGATTAGATCAGTGTGAACTGAGCTTACTTGTTTTCCATGTGAGATTTCTAAGAGATCAATTGAAAGAGATTCATCGTTTGTCATAAGACATTTGTTGGATTGACATTCTTCATTTGATGATGACTTAGAGTCCCAGTTTTCAACTTCAGCCATTAATGCCTTTTCTTTCTGCATGGATTGTTCATACTTCTTTTTGTAGTATGCAGCATCTTTGAGTCTTTTGTTCTTGCATTCTAAAGCATAGTGGCCCATTGTTCCACATTGGAAGCAATTTATCTCACTCTTGTCAACTACAGGTTTGTTGTATTCAGATGACTGTTTTTTGCTTTCTTCATTTTATGAAAAATTGTTTCTGGTTGACCACGAAGGATTCTTTTTTAATCTACCAAACTATTTGGTCAGTAGTGGCAGAGATTTTTCAAATGACTCATTTTCTGTTTCATACTCAGAATATTCATTTTCTGAGTCACTTAGTTCTTTTCGTTTTGAGTGGCTTGGCTCTTGTTTGATATTTCTTTTCCTCTTTTCAGAGTAAAGGGCCAGTGAATCCACTTTGAATTTTGAGATGTCCAGTATTTCAGACTCTTGAGAGTCTAGAATACATAAGAGATCATTTAGACTTTTTTCTTCTAAATCCAAAGTTGATTGAAGAGTCATGGTTAGACTTCTCCATTCATGAGGAAGACTTTTGATAAATTTGATGTTTGTTTCCTCATTAGATTTAGAAACATTTAACTTCCTTAGGTTGTCGATTATTTTGGCAAAACGATTGTAAGTGTTTAAAAGTGACTCGCTTGGAAGTGACTTGAAATATTCATATTCGTTTAGTGCTTCTGTTCTCTTGTTTCTTTTCATTTGATCCCCCCCCCCCCTCCATCAAAGAGTTTCTCAAGGGAATCCCATATGCCTTTGGCTGAGGTGTTGCAGTCAACTTGACAGAATATTTCATGAGGAAAGCCATGATGAGTAATATCTTAGCTCTGTCCTCATTTATTTCTTTGGTTTTGTTTTCATCATTCCAGCATTTCCTTTCTTCAGGAATGATGCGAGCGGGCACACCAGCTGAGGTTTCCCCTATGCTTCTCTTTGACTATCAACTTCTTTTAGGAAGTTGGTAATTCTGATTTTCCATTGTGGATATTCCTCCCTAGCAACCATAGGGGGTTTTACCAATGAGCCAAGTGATTTTCCATTGTTACACCTTGAAGACATTTTTTGAGAATGTTAAAGAAAAGATGTTAAAGAGTAGGAGCTTTGAATATTGATTATTCAATCTGCTATGATACCAATTGTTGGGTCCCGTGAAGGGCTCTTTAACAATGTTGGCACAATTTGATTTAAACAAGATAAACAAGTTGCGGAAAGTAAATCAGATTGAAAGACAACAATTCATAAAAGGGTTATTCTGTATATCTCAAATGTAAATAATGGTTTACACGAGTTTATAGTATAACTCTGTATCAACAGAAATAACTTTTCTATGGGAGTGATGTTGTAATTGCTTTGAGAAGATATTGAATTGTATGCTTGATGTCTTGCTTTGTTTGGTGAAGTTAGCTTGCTATTTATAGGAAAATGTAGCAAGTTGTATTTGGATAAGGTGGTTGAGGACGGTTGATGTTGGAGTGTGTCAGAGTATATAGAGATAAATTGAAGATATTCAATTTATCTCTTTTTCAACTGTCTTCAATTACCTTTGTGATTAATTCCAAGTTGGCATTCATTTTGCTTGTTCTTCACACAAAGGTAGAGTTTGTTCTTCTCGTAATCTTTATCTTCTGATAGTCCAGAACTCCTTCAGGACTCTTCTTTGAAGACTACTGATGCTTCCCATTAGAAGCCTTCTACAGAAATGAGGATTTCTGTAGAATTTAGTTTGTACAGAACTACTTCGGAATTTCCGGGAGTTGTTCTGTATGAATACAGAAATCGTGCAGAAATCTGTAATTCATACAGACTTTCATATCCTTTCTCTTTTAAGGATGTATCTTATCTTTTCTTCTAATACTTGACTGTTTTGTGTTACAATTACATTGTGTTCTAACAATATTGCCAAGATAAATCTAATTCATTCAATTGATCATCATCAAGTTCATCAAGATCATCTCTAGTTATTTTTGCATCAGCCACATTTCTGATAACCAATCCAAAAGATGAAGAAATTAAAGCAACAATCATTCTAGCACAATCATCCGTTCTTTCAACAGAAAAAGCATTCTGATTTGATGATCCAGGAATTGTAAAACTACAACCCCTTGATGATTTAGTATCACCCGAAACTCCAGACAAATTTCCAATAAAAGAAGTAGTTGGAGATGAACTAAGACTTGGTTTTGCCTTAGCAATTTAGACTTGCAGTATTTTAACCATGATACAATTCTGGATTTTGAATTGTAGCAGTTGATTTCTTTGAATTTAGCATTTCCATTTCCCGAGCATGAAGTTTACCAGTTAACTCGTGAAACATCAATGTGGAAAATTCTTTGTCATGAGTAAGTAACAAAACATAATTTTCCCATTTTTCTGGCAATGCCTCTAAAATCCTCTCTTTCAAAGCTTCATCAGTTTTATCAATCCCAACAACTTTCAACTCACTAATAAGATGTGAAAATCTTGATACAAGAGCCGTAATGTTCTCATTCTCGTAATGCTGGAAGTTATCAAACTCCTTGTTTAACACCTTCTTCCGACTTTTCTTGTATTGATCGTTCCCCTCACACCTTGCTGATAACGCATCCCACAATTGTTTTGATTTTTTGCACGTACTAAATTGATGTAACAACTCAGTGGGTAATGCTATCGTAAGATAACCAAAATCTTTTTGTTCAAGCTCATAAAGTTTCCTTTCAGTATTATCAAATGTATGCACTTATTTGAAATCTCCTTGATCAGTTAGATGTACGTAAAGTTTCTTAATTGGAATCCACAAATCGATATCATTCGTACTTATGTAAGCAGAAATCGTTGCTTCCAATTTTGATAATCCTCCAACTTTAATAGTTTAGGAACTTTCTGACTTGCTCCGATTTCATTGTCGAAGTTCAACATGGTTTGCATTGCACTTTGCATCGCGGTAAAAGATTGAAAATCCGACATTTTTTAAAGTCTCAAAATCTGATCAGCTGAACCTTATCCGAACTCAAAATCCTTTAGGCAAACTTCAAATCAACCGAACTATATCCGAACCTATAATTCCTTAGCCGAACCTTCTGAACTAAACTGAACTCTTCCGAATTGTAGCCGAACTAACAAACTTGTCGAACACTATCCGAACCAAAACCGAACCTCAACCAAACAGAACCTCTCAAACGAACTTAGGCGAACTGAACTTCGGATGAGCGAACAGGAGCCGAACTCAGGTTTGGACAGGCGAACACAAGACGAACTCGAGTTTGAAAACACGAACAGAGACGAACTCAAGTTTGGATGACGAATGTTAGGCAAACTCAGGTTTGGATGACAGTTATTTCCGAACAGAATGTTCTTCAGGCGAACTGAAACATTTTCCGCTCAAAACACTCGATTTTGGAAAGATTTTGACAAAATTTTCAGCAGTTGATCAGAAATAACGATGAGGAATGATTTAGGAATACATTTTGCACCAAAAATGACTCATAAATGATTGAAATCTTGTTAAAACACTCCAAAATTTTGAAAAACAACACTTTTCGTTTCAAAAACTCCGAAAATAGCAACCACAGATCAGTAGAGTGAACCAGAAAGCTTTGGTACCACTTGAAAATTCGTGAGCAATGGATCGCCTACTCGATCTAGCTAATTCAGACGAGAAACGTAATTAACCGATTGTTTTATTGATCAAAGAGAACAATTACAATCAGTAAACACTTAGAAAACAGACTCAGAGAATACACCGTGAAAAACACACACTTAACACTTGATCTCCCTCTCTCCGTCACAGATTACAAAGACAAACGTTCTATATATACACGACCAGGCGAACTGCAGGTTTGCCTAGATCCGAACTCAGGTTCGGACCTAGTTCGCCCAGCAGCATATCTTCACTTTGTCTTGAATCTTCCCACTGATACTTCACATGACATCATCTGATTAGATACTTCACACGACGACCAAATTACGTATCAACAATTATGTTGTTCACTCTCGTATCCTTTTTCCATTGCCGATATAAAAACCTGAGCAAGATGATAAATTTGATCAATATTTGTATCCTTCACAACTTTAGAAACACCAGCTGCAAATTCTTTATCAGTATCTTTCTTTTTCTTTGAGGCCTTCTTCATCTCCTTCTTCTCAATCTCTTGTTGCTCACAACCCAAACCTGATCTTTTGTAACCAGTAAGATAAGAAAGTTTAATTTGAACTCTAGAAACGCCTTCTTCCAGTCTGGCAACCCGATTGAATTCTGTTGAATCTCCTTGATATTCTTCTGTTCCAGCAAAGATATATCAATTTTATCCTCAGATGAAGAATCATCAGCCTTCTCAACAACTTTCTCTGTAAAAACTTTTTCATTTTTAAATGATGTGGAAGCAGGATTAAAACTTGGAACTTTTCCATCAACATTCTCTTTCTTTTCAGATGACTTACCAGCTTTCTTAGCCTTTGGACCATTTTGTTTCGTAGATGTTGGAGCCAATTCAGAATAATCAAACTTCCCATCAGCTGGTTTGACCCTGGCAAGAGGATCAGTCTGAACAACGGCAGTTGCCACATTTAGGAGTTTCGGTATAAATACCAATTTTTCCTTCCAGAAATGAAACAATTGAAGTTCCAAGGTCGGGCAGTGAAGGATTCAAGTCAGAAGGAATACTGTATCGACTAATATGATCGTCAAGCAATTTGGGGAGTAAATTTGAAAAAGAGCGATGCATATTGTGCTTTGAAGACACTGTATCAGCTTTATTCGAAGGAAATAAGGGATTATGAACTAACCTTTTGTTGGAAATGTGAGATCAATGCAAAGAAGTGGAAAGCAGTGACAACGAAGTTAGGGTAAATATGGATGAAGAAATGGGAGGAATGAGAATAACTTGGGGTTTTTTAAACTCTTCAACGGTCATGAAATTTTGAAATTTAAAAAGAAAAAGAAAATTGTCTTTTCACTCAACAGGGAGTTGACGCGTGTCCTTGGAGACTGACAAAGGAGTCTGATCATAAAAGCGTGACTGAAAAGGTAGTTATAATAACACACAAGCGATGCGAAGGTTAATAACCAATACAGATGCACATGCGATGTCAAAAATAATAGTCTGGCAATTATCAATCACATAAATCCCGGACAATGGGGACTTGATGATTAGTGAATTTTTAATTTTTAATTTTAAAAAAGGGTTTTTGCAGGCATAAACAAGTTTAGTCCATCATTATTGTGTAAATAATTAATGGACTAGGGGGACTTGATGAAGATAGGTTAAAGTTGGAGCAAACAAGGTGGAAGTGCATTGGTTTAGGGCCTGCTAGGAAGCAGAAGGATAATTGAACATGGAAGTGATGAGAGGTGTTCGAAAGAATATATTGTAGATACCGTTCCGATGTAGCAAGTGCAAGTGTTTAAGTAACGTAGGTGCGATATGATAGAGACTATAAATAAGTCTTTCAGGATGCTTTAGAAGGATTTTCCATTTTACACACACTTAAGGTGCAATTTGAGCTCTGTTTCTTTGATATCTTGTATTCCTTAATTCAATCAATAAAGTGCAATCTCAACTCACTTTCTCCGAATTGTACTATATTTCCATTCTAGCTTAAATCGACTGAGACATAAAATTACAATCACACGTTGTGGGATTTTGTGTTTCTTCACAATGAGTGTTCAAGGAGTCTCTGGTAGTGATGGATGGTGGTCATATGTTGGTCAAAGGCGGAGGGAATAGCTCACAAGAACATGGAAAGCGTAAAAAAGTTTCCAACTTTTGGAAAGAAGTCTATCAACAACGTAGGGGGCGTTTGGTTCGTGAAATGTAATGGAATTGGAATTGTAGAGTTTTCCTTTAAAAGTTGTGCTTAGTTAGGTAACGAAGGAATTTGAAATGCAATAATATCCTTTAATCAATGGAATGTAGTACTATTTTAACATTCTTTAGATTTCCTTCACTTTAATGAAGGAAAGTTACATGGCCTCAAATTCCATTGATTAAAGGAATTCATTCTAATTGAAATTTGTCCATAACCCAACTAAGAACAACTTAAAAAGAAAAATTTTGCAATTCCAGTTCAATTATATTCCACGAACTAAGCGTCCCCGTAATTTTAGATAATCGTAGGAATTCAAATCTTCAAATTGATAGACAAGAATATCACAAATTATTATAATTATAAAAAAGAAGATTTAAATGGCTTCAATGTTGAGTCCTTTAAAGATGGACTACAAACCCACATTACCCACATGAGTACTAATATTTGCTACCGTGACTCACGGAAAGAAGTCAAAGTTTTTGCAAAACAAGGACTGTGTTTTCACAAGAGATGCAAATTTTTAGTCATGATCTCATTTGGGTTTTCAAAGGCTTAAACGATGGAGTTCTTTTTGAAATACATGAATGGAAATACTCGTCAATCAAATGACCTAATCTTCCATTTGATCCAGGAGGTATTGTACAGAGACAAAACTCGAGGTCAAATTTTATTTTTAAGACGGAGAGTATAATGCAGGATTCATAACCCGTCACATGGGATGGGGAAGGAGTTGACCGGAACCGAGAGTTTATTATGATTTCGATGGAGAACGTGGAATATCTTGTGTTTGTTTGAATTTTGCATGCATCTCACCTAATCTTCCGTTTGATCCAGGAGGTTTTGATACAGAGACAAAACTCGAGGTCAACTTTTTTATAAGACAAAGAGTATAATGCAGGATTTATAACCCGTCACATGGGATTGGGATGGGGAACGAGTTGACCGGAACCGAGAGTTTATTTTGATTTCCATGGAGAGCTTGGAAGATCTTGTTTTTGTTTAAATTTTGCATGCATCTCTTTGCTTTCTTTGCATCGTTATCCTTTTATTTTGATTAGTTGGTATGGTTATCCGTTTCCTAGTTTTGAGGAGTTAGAACTCTTTATTTAGTTTAATTGTTTTTTTGGTTTGAAAGTAGTTTTTAGTATTGAATTTTTTGTATGAATAAACCATTGAGGTTCTTCAAGCTTTTGTGAACTCATAAAACTCGAGCTATTTGATTGCATTCGATTCCGCATCATTACCCGTTAGAAACCAACAGATTCAACTGGTTATGGTGAAACCCGGGTAATGACTAGCTCTGGGTACGGACACAAAACCGGTCACGACTCACGGGCTCATACCCCCTTTTTTTTCTTTTTGACGTGTACCCTCCATAGTTCCGCAAGTGTAGTGTAGGTATTCTACCACTTGTAAAAAGAGAAGTTAAATGTTATTTATCTTGGTCTTTTGTGCATTATGCAAATTAAGTGAATCTTACATTCTAAAATATTCAGTTAATTATCTGATATGAATGAAGCCACGAGACTAAAGTATGCTTCAGTTGAGCATAGATCGCCCATTATCAACTGTCACAATTAAGACCTGGTAAAATGGGCGGGTCGGGTCGGACGGGGTAGTGGGTTTAAATGGGCTGGGGTCAGAATGGGCTCGGGTCAAAACGGGCCAATTTAAAATATGGTTATTTTAGTTTGGGTCAGAACGGACACGGGCCAAAACGGGCATTGGTCAAAACGGGCAAGGATCAAAACGAGCACGGATCAAAACGGATCAAAACGAGCATGGTTATTTTGATGATTTCTATAAAATCATCAAAAAGGTTATACAAAATCGTTAGAAATAACTCTACAAAATTAACAAAGATAAGTAGATAACACTATTCTTATTGTAACTAGTCGGCAGGCCCGTGCGATGCACGGGCGGAACCAATGGTTGCTATTATATAACTGATTGCGATGCACGTGCTTCTTCGGATTTGGGAAAATGTTATCACTCTTTTGCCGAATTGTGTGCTCATCATGGCCTGTAATTTCTTTAACTATTTGTTTGGTTATATAGAACTGTAAATGAAATACATGTTCATCAGGAAAACATACCATAGACCGAATAGCTTAGTCATTTTGAAGGAACTCAGATTGTATTACTCTCTTTAAGTGTTTGCTTGGTAATATAGAACTGTAAATCAAAGACATGTTCATTAGGAAAACATACCATAGACCGAATAGGTTAGTCATTTTGAAGGATTGTTCCTAAAATAATATAATTCAGAGACAATGAATACTTAAGCATCCCATATTCATTAATTAAGTATTAGAAGTTTTAACAATTTTGTTTGCCAAGCAGTAAGTTAATAGAATAAGACTATGATAAAGGGTCACATATTGGGTGGAAAGTTAGACTCCATGCGGTTGTCGATTTCTTGCGCTGATGCCTCCGCATCTCTGCGTAAAGATTGAAGCCTTCGCAGTTGTGCTTGTTTCGTACGAAGGGCATCAGTAAGCATGGATGCAGCAGCATAACGGAAGGGAGAGGCATCCAGCCGAAGCACAGTGTCCAAAACTTGGTTGTTCTCTGCTATGCGTTGTTCAAGCACTTGTATGACGGCCGATAGTTCACTTATGATGTCATTGTGGCTTGCAATGAAAAAATTCTTCACATAATCCTCCATTACCTAAGAAGAGATATGAGTAGCAATTAGCATTATGCATAATGATAGAGATGTGTGTTGTGTAATTGTCTTCTCATCAATTTCCAAGTAATGAAAGAAACAATTCCTTTTCTTAACAGATTAAGCAGTAGACATAGTAATATCTTTGATTTACTAAAGCTTATGAATGGAGAGTTTGTTTGTATGACCGAACGTCCAGTATGCAGGAAATCATTGGCCAATTTTGGTTGTTCTTTTAAAGGTAAAATAATGAAGCAAAAATTATTTTCCCGTGAGACATATGTTTATGGATTGGATAGAGTTTTTATAACACTAAGTTGTTTCCAAGAAAGTACGATTAAATATTGTTTTGCATTTGATATAACATGTTAAATGTAGACTGAGATCACATATGAAAAGATAGTTGGTACATAGGCATAGAATTAAACGGTACATGCAAAGAGAAATAATATATAAAGTTAAATTACGTTCACAGATGAAGGAAAGATTACTACTTTCATAAACGTAGTGACTGTATGACGTAGAGAAATTGCTGGGACGAAAGTGAATATTATCAGCGTCGACATAAGTCTGTAATCTGTTACCTTTTTCTGTTGGAATGGTTTGTATTACTTGCCGTTGGACCGCCTGTATGCAGTAAGATGTGCCTGCAATGATGAAAACCAGATTGTTATTTTCTTTGTAAGAAGTTATTGCATGAAGACGATGAACGAATAACGTATGCCTTACGTTTTTCCGGTGAGAGGAATGTTGTGGATTCCTGACGGTTGTGTAGAGGGGAGTTATAGGCGGAGACTGAAAAGGTGTTTTTAAGACAATGGTTCTTTCAGTTCCCGTAGGACCGTTTGTCTGCCGGGACCGTTTTTAACGAATGGGATGAAAACCCAATGTCTGTATTGGGTTAAGAAGGGTGTTCAAAATTATAGGGTCTGGGCCTGGGCCTGGCGTTTTAGAAGATCATCAGAGGGCCAGTTGGGCACTTGTTTACAACCCAATTTGTTTATAAACGATTTAACACTTTGTGATAGAAAGAAAGTATATATCTAAGATCATATATATTGTTCTTATATTAAATAAACGATTAACATAAGTTACTTTCTAACACCTATTTTTTTCATTGAAATAAAATTGGGGATAACCGGATGCCCAATGGATGTTGATTTTGAACCTTTTGAGACCGCGGCTCCTGCCAACCCTTTATTCCCATATGTTTCATTGTTAAACATATTTTGCCATCCCATTAGTTTGACCTGCTTAGGTGAACTTTTCTTATGGGATAAACACAGTATTTAAAATTGGGCCTTATATTCCAGCATATTCACTAAATCTTGACCAACAATAATAAAATTTCAGGAGGGAACATCTAATTACTTGAAAGGATTAATGCTGCTGTGTTGTTATATGATTGTTGTTGCAAGTTTCTTTCTACATATAGAGCCTGCGTGTATACGTGAGTTTATTCGTGCGTATTTAGTCATGAACTTATGATAAATGCTTGTCATAAGTTTGTTGGCAAGTGAATTAGTCGAAAGACCGTGGTGGTTGTTGTACAATGATAATTCTAAGCAGGTCTTCATTGTGCTAGAATATGTAATTTCTTTAGGTACATGGTTATGGTTAAACATTGGTGTTCCTTTTGTTTTGTCTAAATCAGTAAACATTAGATGTGAAGGTCCTATATTTTAATTTTATAAAGAACAGCATGTGACAAACATAAATTAGTAGTTGATTTCCAGTACGGGCCATCGGCCAAATTTACCAACATACCATATACATGGTATTAGTATGAACCTGAATGGTTTAAAGTGAGAATTAGATTGTATGTAAAATAGTTATCGGTTTAGAACCATCATCACTATAGCATTCATAGTTAACGATATGCCCACAAAAGTAAGTTAGAAGTTGTTTTAAGTTTCACAAAGTTGGTTGGGTTGATGACATAAGAAAGCTTAACAGACATAAAACACGGTGGCACCACCTCTATGGGCATGGTCCTCGTGAAGCTCAAACCGTAACAGCTTGTGGCGTGGGAGACCCGTCAGCTGGAAGAAAAGTGCCCAATCTCCTCGCATTCTTAGCCGAGGATGCATGCCATCGTGCCCCGTCCAGACAATTTTGACCGGGAAGTTCACCAGTCCAAACATCAGAATTGCTTCATTGCCCATGTGGATGTTGTGCTGCCGGAACAGTGCTTTTGGGATTGACTGCAAAAGGAAATTATTATTCGAATGTTGAAGCAATTGTTAATGATAACCATGCATTTAAAAAAACAACAAAGCAGTTTTCTCCTTAGTAAAAGTACCAGTAGGTGGGTATCCACGTTATATGTTGACAGCTGCTTGAAGTAATGTGGAGCGTCATCATTATGAATGTGTGTGGGCATGGACAGTGGACAGCAATGCTCGGGATCTTCATACAGTGCCATACCCCAGCTGTGGAACACAGTAACTCCACAGTTGTGACTATGGTGGTGGTCACTTCCAAGGTGTGTAAAAACCACCCATTTCCCTGGTTCAATCTTGTTTTCAATATAAAAGAGGGGCCAGTTTCGGCCACCAAGTCCTACTGGAAGCTGCTGCTGTGTTTGTGGGTCGGTTTGCAAAACCACATTGACCACGGCATCCTGTTTTGCCGCCTGGAGTTTTACTGTAGTTGGACCTGATTTTGATCTGGACTGCGGGAACTCTATGGGTACAACCTATATTTTAACAATGTTGAGTATTAGGAAACTACTTAAAGGGGCATAACTTAATAGGGGTGGAAAGTTGTATTCTTTTATATATTTTTCATGGGGTAAGCAAAGGACGATACTGTGCGGAAGTAAGTAGTTAGCATAATACGCCATCTTATTTTCCTTCCATGATTAACGGTAGATGAGGTTCAACGGGTAGAATTGTTCAAGATGAGCCGACAGGTGTTTTGAATTTTCCCATGTGTAAACGTGGTGAGCAACTGATTGGGCATTGGAATGTGTATATTATGCAGACATCTGGGTTAGTGGTGTCTTGTTTCTTTTATGACATATGATATGTGTGAAGTATCATGGGTAAATATTAAAGTTAGTAGTTTTCTACATCTATACATATATGTTTTATGTTTCATATAATTGAAATTGATCTCAGTTTAGAATTGTAAATTATGTAATTGTACCTTCTTTTTTAAATAGTAAATATACAATTAATATGCTTTCGAAACTGCGTAGTTGTGTTATTATGTGAGAGTAGCTACTTCCTGTCATATTCATGGCATCCAAATAGTAGTAGAAAGAAGTTACTATGTTAAGAATCGTATGAGAAATGAAACTCTCTACGGGAAACAAAGTTCGCTGACCTTTGGTTCTTCTGTTTCATCAGCAGGCTCAACCTTCACCTTTAGAGCGTGACTGTGAAGGTTGTTTGGTAGGAACTTTGTGGCAAATCGGTGTGGCAGCAGCTGTGGTCAAAAAGGTAAGCCGTCATATTAGTAACCACGTACGTTTGTGTTTTAAAAAAGTAGCGGATAATAGCGGCGGTTAATGTGTTATGTGTCATGGAAGGGGAAATAGAACCTGTGTATGGTATGATTTGTCATCTGCCTGGATGATACAGGAGTGAACAAACTCGTGCCCATTTAGCCTCTTTCTGATTTCAAGACCCTCTTTGTTGAATGCAGCAACATGAAGCTTGTCAACCTTCTTCCATGTGAGACAAACCTTGTGTATACCACGGTCAATGAGTGCATCTACAAAAGCCAACCATGTGGCGTCTTGAACCTGCCACACATTATTACCAAGGTAATTAATATTGACTATGAATTTATTTTTCAGGTAGTCAACCAGGCGAAGTTGTGTGCAGGTTCTTGGCAGTTGGTAAGTGAAGGGGGCGGGGAAAACCTACATAAAAGTATATAAGTATGTGTATACTATAGTATCTGGTAAGCAGGTAACCTTTTATAAGAAGACTAACCACTCCACGCGGTCCTTCACCATCCGGGATAAGATGAACCACCAGTTTATAAGGCATCTGCAGACAATTAGAAGGTACGTCATATTCGTGACATATAGTTATAGTGGAATCAGGTAAAATGTATAGGATACGCTACAAAAATTGAAACTTTATAATTAAACCGATTCAAGTAAGGCAAGGATATTAAGGAAATACAGAAATATAATGAGAGTAGAATTTTAGATTACTCTGTAGTGTAGAGAGTAGGAACCGAATGCTATTACTATAGAACCACCTACGGAAACTTTAAAATCTGTAACTGTTTGCTAATTGGTACATTTATGCGTTTCCCGTGAAACTTTTATGATGATGCTGTTGAAGGGCTGGGGACAGGCAGTCTTCTTTCTGGGTACATAATTAGTTGGTCGTGATAGCGCGTATAGAGAGCGAACATGTTGTAGCAATAAGAACCGTGTTGTAACAATAAGAACAGGGCATAGAAAAAGACACAACATGTATGTAGTGCTTTCGTCATCCTAGGCAGTGATATTAGGTATATAGTTATTAAGAAAATCACATCGGCTCACATTTGACAAATAGAAACAGAGAGTGGATCAGGTGAGTATATATTATTTG